>VWZD01007062.1:68161-125817 GCA_013396695.1 Sakesphorus luctuosus
GGTGATGGGGGAGAGGGGAGAGACGGTGGGGAGGGGGGAGCAGGGGCGGGAGGGTCGCGACGGGGTGTGACAAGGTGAGTCCGGACAGGGAAGGAGCAACATCGTCCGCCGTGAGCGAGCGGTGACGGACGGGATGGTTGCTCGGAGAGGGGCGATGGGACACATTGGCTGGGCACGGGCACAGGGCAGGGACGGCAAGGCTGGAGCTGCTTGGTTTGGTGGACGGTATCCCTGCCCATGGCAGAGGGTTTGGAACGAGATGGTCGTTAAGGCTCCTTCCGTCCCAAACCATTCCGTGGTTCTGTGATGACTTTTGGGAAGGGCACGCCTGGAGCTGCCCCTGGGGTCAGGTCTTAGGCAAACTGCTTAGAAGTTGGACTGACTGTTCAGTCCTCAGGTCAGAATTCTTAAACTATCGATGAGAAAAAGTGCAAACAGAACAGCCTGCCAGTGTGAGAGAGACTGAAATGTTAAGGAATTACAAAGGCAGGAGGGTGCTTTGCTGAGGTTTGCACCCCCAAACTGAAAGGGAAGAAGAGGAAAGTTTTTGGGTGTGTGATGGCAAAACCTCTGACCTGCCCAAGAACAACCCAGGTACAGAAGGGGTGAGCACACACCACTGGAGGATGACCACGATAAACAAACCTTTATTTAACAACAAGCTGCATTTTGAGCTGATGGGGGAGAAAGATGATACGAAACAGATCCTGCAGATGTGGGATAATACTTCTTACAGTGCCAATGTCCTCCCTTACACAAGTGGCTCAGGTGTAACCCCCCTTCCCATGGGGGAGGTATCAAGACATTCACATGTAGGTCTCAACGTTTTCATCTCTGCCAAGAGGGCATAACTGGCTCAACTACACTGGTGTTGGAGGCATCTGTCATGCCTTAGAAGGGGTCACAAACCATCAAAGACCCCTGAAGCATCCCCAGACATTTCTGGGGCCTTCCACCAGAAGACCCACATGACCCACAGTGTTATATCTGATAGTGTAAAACTGTAACCCACAGGGGAGGTATATGGGCATTCCCACCTGAACCTGAATGTATATATTAACCCTCTGGAGTTTCTGTTTCCTGGGTCTCCCCTATCTGCCTACAGATCAACAATGCGACCATCACTGTGACCAACACACATCAAAATTGCAGCAATCAAGTCTCACTGCTGGATCCACGGGTCATGATACTTTCTTGCCCCACTATCTACTGATATCTTTTCTTTCTCTTTCTTTCTTATGTATTTTCTTAAATGAAGTCTTGATACATATACGTATATAAACACTGGTCATTCAGTGCTCTTTCATTCTATGCCGAGGGATTCATTAACAAGATCCAAGGAATCTTTTAACACGAACCTCAGTTACCCCACCTTCAGGGCCGGGTCATAACACAGTGCTGCCTGTATCCTCATGGAAAAGTTTATTCCATGTTTGCATAGCCTGTTAATGCCCCGTTAATGCCACTTGGATGTAAGTGATGTAGATTGTTAAAGGTCACCACTTTTGATACCCGTTTCTGCCTGGTGATGATTTAAAAGCACTCCTGAATATGCTATAAAAAGCCAGCCAGACCACACCTGAAGCACCAGACATAGCATTAGGCAAAAACAATTTCTCCTACAAGGCAGATATTCAAGTACTGAAAAAAGCAATAAAAGAGACCAGCTTTGTTCATTGTGGATGGCGGTGCAGAATTCTCACATGCACCAGAGCCAAATACCAGCTCAGTTGTTCTTTTAATGTGTTTTGCTTTATGGCAAAGCAGAAGCCAACTAGAGACTTGAGTTTCAAGTGACCCTTAGTGTATGTCTATTATATCACAGGAAAAGGACTTTATGAATGCCTGGGATGATTATTTGTGTGTTAGTGACCTCTAGAAGGTAACAGACTCATGGTTTACACAACTGTATTCTGATTTCAGTCTCAGGGAAGTAGTTCTTACTTTTAAGGGTTTTCACTTTTCAAATATGAATTTTGTTTGTAATGCTGTTCTAATTATTAATGTTCTATAAAGTTTAAGGCTGCTTTTGGCTGTATACATCACTCTGCTGAAGAAAGTGTGCATCATATATTTAGGGTGAGATACCTAGAAGGAATTTTTTACAGATTTGTTCCTTAAAAAAAAAAGTAAATAATGTGATATAGGACTGTGCATGTAGGTTTCTGTTAACTCCATCTGAATGTTATGCACACTCCAGGACTGTGGTGATAAAGTTTAATTAATACATGTATATTCTTGACTTTTGGATTATTCTATTTAGACTATAGTAGTGATTCTTGTACTTTCTTGTTGTGCCTCACTGCTTTTTGCCTCTTCCTTTGTTGTGCCTCACTGCTTTTTCCTCTTCCTTTTCTCTTCTGTCTCTTTCTCCTCAGGATCTCTCTGCTCACCAGTCTCTCCTGCCATTCCCCTTGCTGCAATGCCACATCTCTTTCCCTCCTCCTTCCACTGGGGTCACCAGCCCTGCACTGCTGACTCTCCAACCTTTATCTGTAACGTCAGTACACACTTCCTTAGTAGGACCCTGTTGTTTTGCAGTTTGTCACAAAACCTGGAATAGGTGTTACCAATCACAGCATCTCTTATTTCCACTTTCCATTTTAGATGAAATAAAACTTCAGATTCCATGGGGGTGCAACTGAGTGACTTGAAGGTTGGTGTTCATGGCAGTAACTGCTGCACTGTCTGATGGGGAGATCCATCAATACAACTAGTTCTGAACAGGCTTTAGTAAGATAACGGTTCGAAATTAGTGAGCACCATCTTATAACCTTCTTTACCCGAGTTTATAAAGTGCCTCCTGAGTTCAGGATGGTTGTAAATAGGAATAAATGAATTCCTTCAAGCATAGCTGTAGCAGTTTGGGTTTAGCATTTCAAAGCTGTCACTCCAGGATGCTCGAGGCCACTCGTGTCCAAGCCAGAGGCAGAGCTTTTATTGATTTCCATGAGAATGACGTCAGCACCAGGTTCCTTCGGCTATTTGAAACTATACAAATATTTGGATGGAAAATATAGGCAAGAACTGGAATAACATTTTCATTTGGAGTCATGGCTAGGCAGATGGTGTGCTGAATTCTGTGATACACTTTAATGTGACATTTATGTAGGAATAGATACTTTATTTATAAATTAAAACGTCTGAAGGCCACTGCACTCTTGCACTGAGACTAGTTTGGAGTGCTGACAGGGAATTGAAGTTCCCCTCTCCCTGCTGCCACTGTCCATGGGAGAAGTCACAAATGGAGCTTTCCCTACTGGAGACACATTTCAGTTCTCCCTTGGAAAAAAAAAAAGTTTAAAAAGCAGCCTCTCAACATGAGCCTTTAATGTTATTTTCAAAGCTTGAGGTTTGTAACTGAGGAGAGGTTTGGTTTCCAGGGCTGAAATTACACTGCCACAGCTCAGGAAGGTCGTTTTTATTTAGTCAGTTCTCTCATCATCAGAGGTAGTGCTGGGGTGGGACCACTGCTGAGCCATTAGGGCTCTCTCATTTGGCTTTGCTCTCCTGTCATAAGAAGGGTGAGGGCCTATTTGGGATGTAGCACAGACACAATAACAGCTCTCAAAGTGCTGCAAAACCGAGGCTTTTGCTACAGGTTTCAGTCAGTCTGTTGGTTTTTGCAAATCAAATGCAATTCATCTTAACCTGCCTTTTGTCCATAAGGTTGGCATCATTTGACACTGGATTAGGAGGTCTTTGAAAGAAATCTGATTTTTTTTTTTTTACATCAGTCTGCCTTTAAAAAGGTAGAAATGATCAGGCAATGCAGAGAAAGAGTTTAGTCCTTCTCCATGTTAATCATCCGTGTCATTCTGACAAACCCCCTAAGGTTAATTGGACATATCCAATGTAACATGGTCTTCCTTGTGCACTTAGTTCACGAGTTGGAGCCTTTTAGAAACCGAAACTCACAGGGATCCTGGGCAATTTAAAATTGTAGAATATGTGGAATATATCAAATATATCTCAAATGTTAAGATCCTCTTAACAGTCTGTTCATTGCCAAGCACTGACACACTGTAGAGAGTTATAAATTTGAAAGATTCTGTATTCTTCGACATTTTACGACCTTTTTTGTACTAAGTGTGTCTTCTGTGTTTTTCTTTATCTATCTGTAGCTCCTGTCCTTAAATTTCAATTGAACTCCCTTCCATCCTGTATTTCTTTGGCAGAAATACAAGTTTGCATTAATTAGAAGGTGAACAGAAGAGCTGGGGAATGTGGATCAGATACAATGTCAGTCTCGTGATGGTAGAGCTATCAAGCACAGTAGAGATAGTTCATAATGATAACACTTTATATGACTTTTATTTTAAGTATTTTGCAAAAGGTTAAACTCTGACTTGGCAGCTGATTTAGATGTCAGGATTTTACATATACCATACAATATTAAAGTGGATTCTTAGAAGGAAATGGTGTATAAACAACAGGCCAAGCTGCATCAAACATCCAAATCCAATCCCTTTGTTCCAGCAGAAACATTTAGGGAAGAAGTAAGAGGAAGCACATGAGCATCCTTTCCTGATGTTCCACACATATTTTTGTGTCATTGCTTAAGAGCCCCTTCACTGCCTCAGAAATCTTGCTGTCTTCAGAAAAACTTGCAGGACCAGCAACTTTTGAGCCTATTTCATAACTGGCTTCTATCTCCTCATCTCTTCACAAAGCTGAAGTCATAGGAAAGTTTATATTATATTCATGAATACTTGAGAGGAAAGATCCACAAGAATTTTGGCCCTAAGTACACATTCCTATATTAATATGGATGGAGAAAAATACAAAATAATGCTCTTCTTTCTGGGGCTTTTTAGGAAATTTGATCAGTCAGCCGTGTTGCCTTTTGTTGCTCTTTCAATAATTACATTATTCACGACTACAATGTCTTAGAGTTATTTATTACACATTTTATTATCCAAAATGCACTTTGTGATAAGGGAGAATTAGCCACATTTTAAGACTGGGCTTCATGAAATGTGGGGTAACAGAAATGTAATTCCTAAGATCTTTAGCTGAGTGCTAGAAATTGAATTCTGCTTTTTTTGAGCTGTTCCTCCCTGGCTGTTGGAGCCAGTTTTGGTGAGCTGTTGCTTTCTGTGAGTAAACCTGTGATTTGAGTACAAGGCTGAGGCCAGACCTGACCACTTGTTGCCTGAAACTACACAAGGATTCCAAATTTCTGTGGAGGCTCCATCCCAGAGAGCATTCAGTATCCACTCCATAAGGCCACAAATCCCTGAATTTCCTCAGCAGTACAAAACCCCACAGTAGGTATCAAATTCTGATGTAGACACCACATTTTGTACTATGTAATTTCTTTGTCTTTTCCTCGCTTATTTAGACAATTTAGAGGGCGAGAACTGACATCACATGTGCCTACTTCCCTTTGACACATCTTACACGTTGTAAGTAATGATAATGTTTAAATCCAGACTGTAATTAACTCAATGGTAATGGGTGGGACATAAAACACAGGCCATAATTTAGTGGCACATTCTCTAGGAGTTTGCATGATGAATTCAGCCCTGGTGGAGGTCAGCCCATGGCTCAGAGACTGGAGAGTGCTGAGTGAACAGAAATTCCTGAGCACCTTCTCCCAGTTTTCCATGGATGTTACAGAGCCGTCAGCAGGACTTGCACATGCAGCGTTTGGCACGAGTGGGTGTGTTTGGGATTGTATTGAGCTGGCAAATCTGATTGCCCTTAATTGACAGTCTGGCCCCACGGAAAAGAGGTGAAGCTGTGTTTATCAGGGCAGTCTGTTCACATATAAGCATTTCCTGAGGTCTTTAAGTCCAACCCTTTTCTCTTAAAATGTGAAAAATATTCCTGTTTTCAAGAACAGGAATGGAAACTAATTCACTTTTCTTACTGGCAGGATGGTTGTGAATAATGTGGAATGTTCCGGTTTTTCCACATCAGCAACGCTGCTTTATCTCAGGATGCTTTTGTTCCCTTTCCAAAATAAACAGTTCTTAATAATTGCACGAGGTGTATTTGACAAGCAGGCTTTTGAGCTCATCCACTATTCCTTAGGTAAGCAGTCGCCTTGCTTATATATTTACAGCTCTGTTTACATTTCTATAAACTAAGGGAAAAATCGCTTTTAAAAACATATGTCAGTTCAAAACCAGAAGCCTTATAGGAAGTCCAGCCTGCCTAATGAAAACTCTTAAATTCTGGGTCAGGTGAGCCCCAAGATGGAAAAGAAAAAGGGGTTTAGGTGAGTGCTGGTTCTGCCTGGTGAGTGTTACAGCAGGAGGATGCAGAGCCCAGACGTTCCTATGGCTTCAGGGAGCGCCTGGAGCATCTGGAGGATAAATCCAGCTGTTGGTACTTCCCTCTATCTCTAGAAGTTTCTAAATTACAGATTGGCAGGAGCTGGGGGAGAATCCCTGCTAACAGACTGTGCCATTATCAGTGCAGGATGAGTATCCCCAGCTGATTGCTCTTAGACACAGGATTCTGGGCTTGATGACCTTTAATTTGAGCCTAATTGAGCTCTTGGCTACATTTTTTTTCCTTTTTTTCTGATAGTCAAGTTGTTTCTGGTGGTGGCTTAAGGCAGCCTTTCAGTTCAGTGCTCTTGGATTTTCTGAGGAGTTTATATTGCTTTAAAACAAGTTTTTAAAAGGGAAGTTCCAGTATTTAGTAAGTACAATTTTCAAAGGGTTATTTCTTTATTTCTTGTTGGGAAGGGGGTTGGGATAAAAGGAAGCCATGGGTAGAGAGGGGTAACGGGGCTTTGTGAGGGTCCAGCAGGTCAAGCCATTGTTTTTCCTCATTAATATGCATCAATATTTACTTTGAATTCAACATAATGCAAGTGGTGGGAGTTACGTGTGTTCTGGAGCTCAGTCACTCAGTTTAGGAAAGGAAAGAAGGTACATCCCAGCTATTAAACATGCTTGGTGTTACTGTGAGGAGACAAAAAGTCTTTTTTGAAACATGAGGAAGTTTTGTGGTTTTTTTCTCTTTAAAAAAAGAACACATTTGGAGGTATTAAGACTCTCCCTCTTTGCACCAGCAGAATCCTTTGGGAGCTCTAAATTTCTTTAGGGGTCATGACTGAGTGGGTGCAGAGACCCCCAAAGCCTTTCCACTGGGGCTGGTTTATGTAACTTCCTAATTGTGTGATGATGTGAAGTGTCAGGAGCTTCTAAAACCCGTGTTTGAGCTCTGAGCAGCAGCAGTTCAGTCCTACTGCACGGGCTGCTGTGCCAGATCCATCCCAATGACGTCCCTAAATATTCATATTCAGAGCTATCTCGCTCTAATGAAAAACATTTTGAGTAGCTCTCATAACTCTTTCACTTTTAGCCTTATTTTTGTTTTTTAAATGTCTTCATCTAGGCAGCTTCCAGCTCCTTTCTTCTTCCTTTTTTTTAAATTTTTTTTTTCTTTTTCTTTCCCCTTTGTGGTTTTGCAATATTAAATATGCTCCAAAATTTCATTAACATTTCAGACATTTAGTTTAAAAGTACAGTTGGTGTTTCTAAGATCTTTTCTGCACTTTGACAAAGGTTCCAAAAGGAAGAAAAGTGGTATCTTTCTGTTTTGGCAGGCTCTGCTCCATCTGACAGTGACTGAATGTGACCCTCTTGGCAAAACAGTTTTGAATATAAATACTAGATCTGATTGAAAAAATAACAGCAGAATTTTCTGAGAACTCCTTGAAATGTCAAGTTTGTTGTCACTGTAACAAATTAGAAGCAGATCATTATGAGGAAATATTCTCCATGAGGTTTTTTTTTTACAATTTCTAAATGCAAAATGTAAGTTTACTGTACAAGGTTTTTTTTTTGTAAAGTTGTATTGAAATAGACACAGACTTTTTTTTTATCCTGAAATAACCAGTCTTGAAAAAAATTCTTTTGTGAACCAGAATGCCACATAAAAATGCAAGATACTTATCTGAAAAATTAGTAAAGTAATGATAATAATGTAGTTAATGCTATATTTTAATTAACAATAAAACAAAGACAATTTTCAAATCCATTAATATAATCATGATCTTAACTTTTTTTCACGCAGATCTAGTAAAGGAAAAATCACCAAGAGCACAAAGAAAACTGTTCCTTATTTGTTTGTGTTTTTAGGAGGACTTACAACTGAGGCTGAAAGTTCAGATTTTGGAGAAGATGCTTTGGAGCAGAGGACCAGCATGGATCAAGTCAAGGCTGGAATGAGCACTGTGCCCTGTGTTCAGCAATTGGATAACTTTCCCTCTGCAGAGCTGTGAGTAGGGTCAGCAGCTTTGAAAATGAGAGGGATGGAGAAGAGGATGGAGGGGTTTGTGCCAGGAAATGCTGTGGGTGTCATATAGGACAGAGAAGGACAAATGGAGGCTCCTGAGGGAGCAGTTGGTACCCTCTGGGAGCTGAGGAGGCTCCTGTGGAGAACAGAGCTGGTCCCACGTGGGAGCTGTGGTGTGTTTGTGTCCTTGGAGATCTGTGTTTGTACCTGGGTTAAACAGTTTCCAGGTCACTCACTCCACTATTTTGGGTCACTCTTTCTCACTTGTGTTTCATGCTTTTACAAGTTCATGTCCTGCAGAGTTTGTTCCCAAGCCTGGTGTGTACATGGAGGAGTAGAAGGGCCTGGAGCAGGGTACAGTAACTAATAGTTGTGAGTGCCCAGCCAGACATGTTGCAGGCACAGACCTGAGCTCCATGAGCTAAACATGCCAGTCCTCAGGTCCACTGTGTGGCTCCTGTGGGGCCAAGCCTTCCTCTGGACAAAGAGTTGGGATGAGGGCAGGAATCCTTTTAATGTCATATCCCTATTTTTATCAAAAACTATGTTGACACAGGTAGCTCCAGAATGAATCAGGATTGCTCCAGTTTTATACCTCTGTGTGACAATTTCCATTGGCATTGCAATGGGAATAAAAATTTGAAAATAGTCTGAAAGGCATTTCCATGGGTATTGCTTCTCTTCTCCATCTCTTCCACTGCAGCTCAGGTTTTCCACTGTCTAGTTAAACTGGGGGACTGAAAGCTTAGCAATTTATTTAGTATTGAGGCTTCCTCTCAGACTGCATGGAACGCTGCTGAACATCAGGAGAAGGTCTGACTAGTAACGAGTACAGAGTGTTAATGCTTGGTAACAGATCCCTTTCTGTAGCTGCTTGCTGCTGCAGGCTGTTTTAGGAAGAGGATTGTTTGCAGTATAATGGCTTAGGCTGCATGTTTGTGTATTGCTTTATAGCAATGAGACTTTAGGAGATCGTTCCCATACCTACTCCTCTTGTTCTGCTAATTCATTTTCCATTAGACAGCATTTATAAAGGCTACAGCAAGATTTTTCCATACTCTAGTTGGAAAAACTGCTCTTTGTAAAAGGACTTTGTGCCATAAAGTCAGGGAGACCTCAGTCCTGGAGGCCAAGGCAAACCCTTCTCCCCTGTGCCAGCTGGGGCTGCACACACAGAAATCTGCTGCAAGAACCTCCTTGATATTTGCTATTTAAACAGCTGGATTTTGGGGGTGGGAGGTGCTTTTCCTGTTGTTTGATCATCAGGACTGTAGCTAAGAGACATGTGGGAAGAGCGGGCTGGTTGTGTCTCCCTGAGACATGTTTATATAAGACCCTGCTTGGTCTGTGCTGCGTTTCTGCCTCTGTGCAGCCAGAGGGGAGATGTGCTGCTGCAGCCCCAAGCAAGCCAAGCTCCAAAGCCTTCAGTCCCTTTAGCCCAGTCTCTGAACTCTAATTTATTTGGTTCTGAAGGCAGGTATTACCTAAAGATATATTTGTTTGTTCTGCAATAGTGTTATGCCTTCCAACACTGTTTTTATCACCCAAGGTGGAAATTGACTTTTTTCCCCCCTGAATGTAAGGAGAGCTTCGGTAACGTTTGTAAGGAGAGCTTCGGTAACGTTTGTAAGGAGAGCTTCGGTAACGTTTGTAAGGAGAGCTTCGGTAACGTTTGTAAGGAGAGCTTCGGTAACGTTTGTAAGGAGAGCTTCGGTAACGTTTGTAAAGAAAGCTGGGCTAACTGGTGAAAAATCATCAAAAAACCCATGGTAAAAATACTTTTTTATAGATTATTGGTGCTTGATGAAGTAGGCCCTAGTGACTGATTTAAGTCATTGAATAACAAGATAGAAAGTAATGGAAAAAGCCAAGGGTAACAACCTGGATGGTAGAGTTAAATGATTTATCTGACTATAGCTATTCTAAAGGCAAAGGTTAGTGTACTGAGCTGGTGTTAGGAATTATTTCAGGAGGCGTGCAAAGCCCTTTCAAGTTGCTGAAATCTGTTTATGTTGTACATTTGCCATTCCCTCACCATTAGCCTCAGTTGTTTTATAAAAGTATTGCATTGACCTCTACTGTGTGAAGGGAGCACATGTGCAGTTACCAGGAATTTATTGAAGCCAAACAGATGGAAATAGGAGGGCACCTTTCAGGCCAGTGGCAAAAGTGAGGGTAAAACTGCAGATAATAATGGTAAGGTCATAGGTGGGGTTTTATACATAGTAAAATGCTGTAATTCATAATTTCCTTTTTTGCCACACACAGTGCCCATGTCAGTGACTCTTGTTTTGTTTCTTCTTTCATTTCTCCTCTCCTCTTCTTGTCCCCTCCCCATTTTCTCATCTCACTCTGCCTCCCCGTGTCACTGCCATTCTGCATCTCTCCAACCCACCATCTGGTTTCACTTGGCTGTCCTTGGCAGGCCTGTTATGTTGCTCAAGGGTTTGGCTTCTTCCTGGCAGAGACACCCTCTGGGGCCTTGGCTGGTGACTGGGAGAGCTCAGGCTCTGTCTGCCGCTGTTGGTGGCATTGCAGTTGTTCCTGCTCTCTGGAGACAAGGCTGGCACAGGGACAAAGGCTCTGCTCTCAGACTCGGAGGTTTCTGAACAAGAGGGCAACATCACAGTGACCTGGGGAAAAAAATAGAGCAGAACAGGCTGCAAGGTGTGGTCTACATACCTTTCAAAGTCACGAACCTATGGAGAAAGCTTTAAAATAGAGCAGTGGAGAGGGGTGGAGGCAGGTCTGTGTTGGGGAAGCTGCTTCTCCTCTTTGGTTGGAAAGACTCGCCCACATGGGGCAGGACAAGGGGAAAGGGGTGTATAATCCTTAAAATAATGGTGAAGAAGAAATGTATCTCAAGGGATAAAATCTGAGGAGGGAACTACAGTTCTAGTGAATATAAATCATTGAAGTGACACTCAGTTCTGCACAGTGCAGGCTGGTTTTGGTAAAACAGTGCCTGTATTTTTGAAAATTCACAAAAGCTGATTAAAATGAATGATAAGCCAAGAGGGAGGAAGGTGGGAGACTGGCAGATTTCTTGAAATGTGTAGACGTATTGATGTGTCTCTCATCTTGGTGGGAGTAGTAACGAAGGAAACTCATTATAGAAACAACACACAACTTAGCCTTGCCCTTTCCTAGGAAGAAATGCTGCTACATACAGTGTGGTTCTGCTTTAGCATTGATTTATCTGAGGGATAAATCAGCTTCTTTCATTATTATTTGTTGATGATTTTTTTCATATGGCTCCACTATTGACTGCTATTTTCCCATAGCATTTTCCCAGCATGCCTTCAGAAATATCACAAAATGCTCACAAACACTCCAGAAAAGTGCCAACTAAATATTCCACAAAGCCCTTGCAGAGCTTGTGCAATCTCTCCCCTGGTCTTTCCCAGCTGGTTTTTAGCATTGATCTATTATTTCCCCCGTGAGCAATTAGCATTTTTGTGTCATTAAACATAGTGGGGAGGTTGTGTTTCCACATATGAATAAAGCAACTCCTCTGATTTTGCAGAAGAAAATCAGTGTTCAGTGTTCCTCCTCAGCAAAAATTGCTGCTCCAGATTGCTGCTGAAGGGTTGGGTTTCTTCTGCTCTTGGGGGGTTGTCTGTGGCTTCTCCAAAGGAAATAAGGTACTTTTAGTATTACAATTCAGACTACTCAAAATACATAGCATGTGACACTTTGGTTTTCCACTGGCATTGGATCAGGCTCTTAATATTCTACATAACGTTTAAGCAGATTACCTGAAGTACTTTTCAGTCAACCTGTGTGCTAAGGAAGAGGGGCTGTGCCAGCTCTCTGCAGCAGGAGGGGTTGAGGTTATGTGGATGTCCAGCCATACAAGTCCTACCCAGCTCATGAAACAGTTTGCATTCACTTCAGCAACAGTTCTTTTCTCTTTTCTTCCCTGTAAGTTGTCTCTAAACAGCATGACCCAAAGAAAGACTCACAAACCCAGTAAGCACAAATTTTGGGCTGTTTGTTTCATGGTAATTGTTCCTTACAGGTCCAATCCTGAATTGTAGCATTGCAGTCCTGGAGCTGTGGACCTGTTTATGTGAAGCCCATGAGTTTGGGAAGCACAAGAGTCATTATGCCTCTGATTAGACTGATAAAATCTCAGTAATGCACAGCTGCTTTAGCAGGGCAGGTGAAACCCATGTTCCAGTTTGTAAAGCTTGGTTTTTGAGGATAAATGTATTTAAAAAATATCCCAGGCTCTTCAAATCCATTTATCTCTGATTATAATTGGTGAAAATCAACTTGTACCATTTTTATAGAGCTAGTGGATGTCCTGAAAATATTCCAGGTAGATCTCAATGTGGTCTTAATGCAACATTGAAAGAAACTCTCTTATCTGATATATTGAACTCTTCCTGCTAGAAGTCAAAAATGTCACTTAGATTTGGACTACACAGATATAAAACTAGATAAAGGCATCCATGGGCAGAGCATTCAGCACTCTGATATCTGCTGAAATTTCTGATATTTTCTGAAAGTAAACTGGGGGGAGAGGGAGTGAAATCTGATGCATTGATGGTCATAGCAGGTTTCTGATGGAAATACATATAAATACAATAATACTTTCTTGCCATACAGAAGGCACATTGTAGGATTCATGAGTGTTTCAAATGATGAAGACAAAGGAAATTTTACTGCCTCTGACCCAGATTTAGCAAACAAAAACCCCTGTTACTTTTCCTGGTGTTAGTGGAAAGGCTCTTGACCCTTTCCTCTGCTGTGGCTCTTGACTGTAACACTTTATCACATTTATGGCTATTCTGAAGGGTATTATTTGAACTTCAGCTTATGTTAGGTCTGAGTCATGTTGGATAAATGCACTGATGTTACTGCTTATCCAAATACCTGCTGGCTGTTTCTGAGAAGAAACCCCTGGTACCTCTTTATCTGTCAAAATATCCACAGTTTGGGACATTTTGTAAATCCAAAGTATGTTTTAGCAAGAATCTTGTCATACTCTGAGATGTGTATTGTAGAAGTGCTTTCATGCACATTCAGAGTGTTTGTTTGACCTGGGAACCCACTGATAAAATCGAGCTCCTTGGCAAACCTGTTGTTGCCTCTGGGTTTGTCCTGTTGCTGGGTGGGTGGAGTGCTCAGTTTGCTGTTATTAATTTGCTTCCAGCCACCAACATGTCACTTTATCTGTCCTGAAAATTAGACCCTCTCCACTAGCAGAGTTACACAGTTTGTGAAAACCGTTCCCTTGCCAAAGGCAAACAAAAGGGTGCCTGATTTATTCAACAAAGTAGATGTCTGCTTGGATGAGTCAGATTCAGCCTATGCAGCAGAGATGGTGTTACACTTGGCTTGGAGAAAAACCAAGACAAATAAGTCACCCTTTTTTATTTTTTCTATAACCCTCAATGAAAAAGATTTTTCTAAAGTTGTTTTTAGGATGAAAAAATGTTGTATTGGGGGAGACATCAATGGCCCAGAACACAGCAAAAGACAAGGAAGTCATCCCAGCATTTCTTTTCAGCTACAACAGTTCCTTCTACATCCAGCAGGCCTTTTCAAAATTGTAACAGAGGGATGTCTGAGATTTTAGGGTATAGCTATTAGTTTCATATTTCATGTGAAAATATGTTTTATTCTTATAAATTAAAAAGAATGAAAAATATAGAAAAGCATTATTATTATTATCTGTTTTTAAAACAAATAGCAGATGTTGGATGTCAGCCCTCACAGATTTCAATTGCAACGCTCAACATTTAACTAGAAAGCAAATTTTTGTGCAAGGTGGTTGAAATGACTTCTGGAATCAAATGGCAGTCGAGTGGAACATGGTGGTGAAGCCCCAAATTGCTCATGTCTAGTTTTTTACTTTAGCCATTTATCAACATTAGCCCTAACTTTATTGAGAAAATGTAAACCCAGTAGACATGAATGGCAGAAATTATAGTATGAGCAGCATTTTTCTTGGTATCTTCTGCAACCAACACCCAGAAACACCCAGGTTCAACAAGTAGCACTAAAAGCTGCCACTAATGTTTTCAACAACAGAAGCACATGAGTGAACACAGAGGCTGATTTGTTCTCTTAGACATTATGTGTCTCCTGTGCCTCTAGAACAGGAGATGGGGTGGCCATTCTGGAAGAAAGAACCACAGAGAATTGATTCTGGTCTAGTAAGAATATATGTATAAAAGTTTTAAGAAAAGTTCATCCTACAAAAAGTATATGCTTGTAAAGCAAGAACACTAAGAGAAAGGCAGAGAAAACAGAGTTGATAGGCAGAGCCTGAAAAATGACACACTTGTAGCTGTAATGCAACCCCAAAATGCAAGGTTGGGGTGAGATCCCTGGCTGTAAGTTGCATCTACAGACTCATACAAAATCTATATGAAGAAGAATTAAAGTTGACTTTAAAAATGAATAATATATTTTTTTTTCCTGGTGATCTGCTTATTTGTTTTCAGTACTGATTAATTAGAGAGGAACCAAAACAAGACAGGCTTGAAGACTCAGCTTCTGAGTTACTTAAATCAATCCAGAGAGACCACTGCTCCAAATGAACCTAGCTGTGTAAATATACCATTGGATAACTGTTTGGGGGATGCTGTGGGACTGGAACAATATCCCAGGCTTCCAAGATTTATTGTCTGGGAACATGAATAATATTCTGTAGAATCTCTATTATCAGTATCAGGTCATGATCCACTTGAATTGACTGGCAGGGTGCACTGCAGCATGTTATTTTTGCTGTCTACTTAATCCCAGCAAGAACAGACTGGTCTCTGCAAACGGCAGTTTTATGAAAGAAAACATCAGGCTTTATATAAACCAGCCTTGGGGTTGACAGTGAGAGGGACTGTGTCCTCACTATGCTCAGGAGGAACAACCCAGGGAACCTTTGTGTCTTTGTTCTGAGATGAGCTGAAACGATGTCAAAGTTCATTTGTCTCCTGCTGTGCACAAGGCAAGGGAAGAAGCACCTTTCTGTGCCACTGACAGCATTGGAGTGTCCCTGGGCCTTCAGAAGCACGGTGTGTTCTGCAGCAGTCGCTGTGCATTTCTTCTTCAAGGTTGATTTAGTCCAGTTCAGTTGGCTGTTTGCATGTTTTGACTTTTAATTGAGTCTTTGTGAAGAGCTGAGAAAAAGCTGCAGGTTGCAGATGACTTTGGGATGCCTAAATGAGAAGACAAAGTGGTGTGTGCTGCCGCAGGGAGATGGCAGTGATGGGAGTTCACAGTTAGACTTCACATTTCACAGAAAGGAGTTTACATTTTGACCCTTCCTTAGGGAGCTGTTTGGCATCCTTGTGTAAACAACAAGGTCCTCCTTGCCCAGAATAGGTTTCTATCCCAACTGCAGAAGGCATCTTGCAAAATCCACAGAAGGGAGAACCATCAGTGTGAAGCTTTCAGCCCCGTGCAGCTCTGCTTCCTTTGCCTACAGCAGGACACCTGAAAGGTTGGACTCCTCCAAAAGGAGTTGATGAGTCCCAGCAGAATTCCATCTAGAAATAGTGTCAGGTGGTGCAGGATATTGCAGATCCTTCTGTCTCCTTAAGCACTGGGACCAGGGCTTGGTGTTCCATCCTCTGCCATCTTCTCCCTGCTTGTTAGCCATGAATGCATTGGAAACCGAACGATGGCTGGTGATGGGTCAGAGTTCCCCTAACTAGTTAAGCAATTTAGTTACTTAATTATTAACTGCCTACACTTACCCTAAGGAAAAAACCTGTATGACTATTTTTTTAATGGAAAAAAGTACAGTTGCCAGGAAACAATGGCAGTAGTTGGATGGGGGTTGTCCTTAGCTGGTGTATTTTAGGTGGATTGAAAAGCAAGAGGCAAAAAGCACATACATTCTGGTTGTCTTGTCCAGTAGCCATGTGCAAGTTGTGTAAATACACACAATTTCCTTCCTGAGCTGTTCCTGGGGTGGGAGGCAGTTGCTTTTAGCTGGGTTGAATGTTGTATCGTTGTCCAAATAAGCCGTTTGTTTGGAGTGGAAAATCTTCTAAGGCAGAATAGTTTTCCATCTATTATTAGATCAATTGATTTAGTTAGGAATAGAAAAAAGTTTTCTGGCACTCAAGCCATTTTGAAAAGATCTTGTGGGATTCTCAAAGGGTTCTTCACTGACATGAAAAATGAATTATCTGTTCCAAATCTGAGTATTTTTTTCACTGTATCATTTAATATCCTAAGCATTATTACATCCTTCAGACCTTGTTTCCTTTCTGTTCTTGGAAACATTGCAGTTTGAACTCGTAAACCTTCCCTTGGGAATTACAAAACCTCACATTGCATGTCTTATTCATTAAGGATTTTTAAAGGAATCACTGGAGTCCTACTTGCCTCATTTTCATAATACTTAAATCTAATTTGTTGTAAAATTCTCCATAGTTTAATTGGAACAGTTTTCAATTGAGTGGAGGGAAGATCCAGGTATTTACCTTTAACTACATCACAGAAGTTGCTTTATCTGCTTATAAGAAAGACAGAAAATTGTGGTTAGACATGAGCCTGGTGTTTCAAATGTGGTGCCTTCTAGCTGAGCTCCTGAGCTGGTGTTTAATGACTGTTATGGTTAGAGGTAACATAAAGGATCAGTTTGATTTTCCAGTCACTTTTTAAATTCCTTGTCTGATTCTTAACAATCTGTCNCTGTGACCACTCCAGTCACAGAAAGCTGTCAGCATTTCCCAAAGCTACTAATGTTAGGAAAAAAGCTAGAATTACAGGGATATTTAAGGACATTATTTTTAAAAATAGTAAGACACTGGGTGGAATTGACCTGCAGAAGTAACTTAGAAAATTCACAGAGAACTTTAGTCACATCAGAAAATTTAATGTATGTGCACACATATGTGTGCTAAACTCTATAGTCAGGATAGTTTGCATCCTTATATTTAACATACCAATGAGCTGATAATTATATATATTACATTATATATGATCTACTGATTTCCTCTTGAGCTATATCTAATACCATAAGCCTAACTGAGGTCTCAAAACTGTAGCAGTAATTTCAAAAAGCTTCTCATTTTATCCTTCTTTGTTGCTTGGTAACAACAGATTTAGCCCAAATAAAACCTGAGAATTATTATTATTTTTTAATTAGAAAATAAAGCCGTTCATACTAAAAATAATCTCAACCTCTTTGCATAACTGCATCAGTTTTCTCCAAATGCTGCAGGGAAAAACTCTCTCCTTGGCTTATTGCAGTGGAAAATACTTGTGGAGTTTGCATGGGACGTCAGTGAAAACGGGAGAAAGTCGTAGGGAAGCTGAGAGTAACTCAGCCTGTTTTAAAGCAAGCAGAGTGCAAGTCAGTGGGAGCCTGGCTGCCCTGGAATGCTGCCCCAGCTGGGAACTGTGCCATCCAGATGGTTTCCCTCCCGGAACGGGAGCGCAGCCTCAGCCCAGCCATGGCTCTGCAGCTCTTAGACCTGTGCCCTGCTCCACAGCCCTGCTGCAGGGTGGGGTTGCTCCATATCCCTGTTCCTGGATGGCTCCAGGCTCTGGGAAGCCCCTGATGATTTCCACAGCATGCAGGGAGAGCAGCAGTGCCCATCTCTCCAGACAGGGAGAAGGAGGAGGATGTGATGCTGCAGCCCTGCTTCATCACACAGGGACAGCACATTGCAGTGTGTGCCCCAGACCAGGCATTTGAAATGTGAAAGTAGCTGCACTGAAATATTCCAGGTATTTCCTGGATGAAAATGCCCCGTGTTCTGCAGAAAAGTGTTTCTATTCAGGAGCTATACAGGCTTTCCTGTGCCGCCAGTGTGATCAGGCTTCCTTGGACTTAAGATGATGATTCAGGCTTCTCCAGTACCAGTAACTGGGTGATAATCTCACTGTGTGCTTTGGGCCACACTAGGCCAGTCTCACTCCAGGTGCACTCACTGAATTCCGAGGATGGACGGGCAGATCCTGGCTGGAGTGTGGGCAGAGTGCACAGGGGGAGCTGCACAAACAGATCCTCTGGTCCTTGGTGGCAAACTGTGCATGGGAAGTAAATATATCACTGTTTTCAGACACCCATCAAGCCCAAGTGTGTGTCCCCTTTTACTGACAGGGAGTGGGATAGCTGAAAATAACTTCCTAATTTTGGAGGCCTTTAAGATGTTAATGGTTCTCATATCATAACTGAAGATTAAAGAACTTTCTGAGTGTACTCACTGCCTTCTGAAGTTGCCACGGACTGCAAGGTCACATCTGATGCTGGAGGTTTTCCATTATTTTTCCTGAGGAGTTGATGTTAATCAGCTTTCAAGAGCAGGGTGGCATGTTTAATGATAATGGAAGTGTCTAATGCTCCTGCTTTTCCCGGCTATCTCTTGCCTGCCTTCCTTCCCACCCATCCATCAAGATTAACAGGAATTTATTATGTTCAGCTTCCTTTCAAGAGGTGTCATTAGAGGCATATAACTATTTGTAAGATTTATTTATTCACCTCAAGGATGCTGGAAAGGTGTGTAAGCCCTAAGAACACACACATAACTTGATTTGGGATGGGGTGAAGGCTTCAGCTTATCAGAATTGTTCTTTAATGAGGAATAAATATCAGCCCAGGGCACCATTCTACCCAACATTAGTCTCCCTTCAAGGCAGATGCTATCTGGTCCTAATGTAGCTGTGTTTATACAACTGCTTTTAAAGCAGATTTGGTTGCCACCAGGAGGTTCAGAATACCCTCAGTGCTGCCTGTAGCACATCTTTAACTTCTCTGTGATGAATCTCTTCTCAAAACTTGATCCACCGCCTCCCTGACCTGACGAGCTCACACCCCAGGAGCGGATGTGGAATCCCAGAGGCAGTTCAGGAGTGAACACTGAGCAGAGCTGATGCTTCTGGAAATGCTGGAGCTGTGATATACAATGTGCTACTGAGATGATTTGCACATGCTCGATAAATCCATCAGGATCCCTTTACCCACACATACATCACAGCCTGGCAGGCCCAGCAGCACCACACTCCTTACAGGTGCATGGGAGAGCTGATCCAGATGTGTTCAGGCAGGGCTGCTCCACATCTGGAAGTGCCAGACAAATCTACAAATCCTGTTTTCTTTTTCCCCCAGTGACATTTGTGGGTGGAAAGGTGAGATGTTGCCTCATTCATTCATACATTCCTGCACTTGTAAGCAAAGTCCAAGGAGGTAAATGTGGTAGAGTAAGACAGATTTTAGCTATGATTTCTGAATGGGAAATTCCATTGAAGGGAATTAGGGAAATGGAATATTGGTAGCTACTTCCTTTGTTTCCAAAATCTTACAGAGGACTGACTTTAATACAAGATGTTTGAGTAATGTAATGACTTCTTAGCTCTGTTAAGGAACTCTGCAAATAAAGTGTGAGGAAGTCACAGAGCCCTTAATATCTGCATGACTGATTGGAACACTCCCCTATACCACAAATGTTCTTTAAACCAGGTCATGGCATTGGGAAAATTAAGTCAGGCCCTTAGTGATGCTATTGATATTCCTGAGTTTGAAAATCCACTTACCTGAGTTACAATTTGGAAAGCTTTAACAGTGGCTGCACCAAGACCTCAAGGAGGTCGCCTGGAGCCCATATGTAAATTATTAAATACTACATGTAATGGAACCCAATATTCTTGGAACATGAAGCAGCAGCTAAATGGAAACTTTGGCTATTACCATATTCATGTTTCATGCGAAAATATTTTCAAGATCAAAGTTCTGTTATTAAAACAATGGGCATGAAAATAACAAAATTGCTTTTTGTAAAACAAACAGATTCTTTGTATCTGAGAGGCTTTTCACAGAAATCTTTATTTTGAAATGGTAATACATTACAGATTTCTTTGCTGCACTACTTTGATTCATTCATTAAAATAGTTTGGATTTTGGCATGTTGCAAAGGTCTAAATAAAAGCATTTTAGTTACATAAATACAGGCTCTGTGGACTCAACAGTAATATAGTACGTTTGGAAAACTGTCATTTATTCTGAAAATACACAAAGACCAAACCACAGACAGAATTTTCTGTACGTTGTAAACATTCTCACAGTATGGGTATAAATATCCTTTTTTTGATTCATTGCATGCCAGGTCTTCAAGCAAAGAGATAGAAAGAGAAGCTAAAGAAAAGGGATTATAAATTTACTAAGACGCTTAAAGGCAGCAAAAGCCAAACAAGAAAAGAGCTTACAAAGTTTTAAGTCACTGTATACAGAGAGGACCATAAAATTACAATAACAATACCAGATAATATAATCTCATATTTACATCCCTTTCATCCACCAAGATCCCCACAAGCTGTGGTGTGTTTGGGAGGTTGTGGTGGGTGTTTGCAGAGATCACACTGTCTGGTGGGTCCTGGGCAGAGCTGGGCTGTTGTTCCATCCCAGAGGGATCTTTAGGAAGGGTTTAAAGGGATCAGTGAGGAATATTCTCCAGTGTGGTGCATTTGCAGTGTGAAGTGTTTTGAGCCCGGGTTGCCTTGCATAGCAGAGGTTTCCCCCTCCTTCCTTTTGACCTATTTGCTGCATTGTTTTCTTTCTTTCTTTCCTTTATGGACTATTTTGCCCAATATCCTTCCTCTGGCAGTGCAAAGTGTCACTGGCTTTTCAGGGAAGGAAATCCCTCAGCTGGCAATGATTCCATGGCAGATCTCCCCAGCTTTGGTCATGCAGAACCTTCCAGAAGGCAGGAGCATGTACGACATGATTACATTGAGCCTGTCTAATGTACAGGCAGATGGTCTCATTGTCCACACCCATATCCAGTTGTGGATTTGCAATACCATTAATATCTCTGATTCTACTGTAACTTACATATATTTGCTGTTTGGTGTCCAGCAGCACTTCATGTTGTTGGTCAGGGGTTAAAAAGCGTGTGTAGATTCCTCTTCCTATAAACCAAACCCTTTTGAGGGAGAGGGTAGAGCTTTGGGCTGTTCCCCAGACCACACCACCCAGGAGAACTGGGTCTGACTGGGCCACTCTGTTGGTTCCCCACCCCACTGGAGGTGGACAGGGGGGAGGTCCTGGGGCCATGGGGAGGGAGGTGCTGAGCCTGCCAGCCAGGGGAGCCAAATAATGCCTCATTTTACATGGAAATGTATGGAAATTTTGGTGGGTCTAAAGTAAATCTAGACTTCAGAAACTACTTGTTTTGGTGCCTTTTGTTTATTCCTTTTAAAAACACGTTTTCATTGTCTTTTAAACATGCATTTAAAAATGCACCATTTTATGCCCAGTAGAACAAATCCTGAAGCCTTTCTCCAGCTGAGATCCTCTTAGGAGCCTTGTTTGCTCTTTTCCTGGCAGAGCTCCCAATGCCTTGATAGCAGTTTTATCTGAGTAAAGCCCTGTGTATTTGCATGACACTGAAGAGCTAAAATTATCTCTAAATGGAGCAAAAAAAAATCGCCAATAAGTACTGTTCTAAGAAAGATTGCTCTTTGGTTGGCCCAGAGGGGACACATTGTAAATATGATTTAAAAATGTCTCTGCTACTGCTGTCTGATCTTATCATCAGATGTTGCTGTGGAATTTGTCTGTGCAGACCCTAGAAAGGAAAAACAGATTGAGAACATTAGCTTGTGCTGTGAGAAAATATCTCCAACTTACTTTGTCTGGCACAAAAAAAAAACCCCAACAAACCCAAACCAACCAACTCTGCTTTAGAAATGTGGTCTAAAAAGGGAAACAAACATTAAAATGCTGCCTGTCTACTTTGATCGCTCTGAACTTGAAATGTAAGTGCTGCTTATTGATTCTTTGATGTCAGGAAAGCAACATTTTTCTCTGGTCCTGTCTGACTGTTGTGATGAACTTCAGGTTTTCATCCATCTTCCTGACACTGAGGGTACAACATGCCCTGAGCAGAATCACTGCCTGGAATCCCATTACAACAGCAAAGCAACGAGCTCTTTGCAGGGTTCTTTATGTTAAAAATCTTGTATTTGTCCAATAAATCACTAGTTGTCTCACAGACTGGTCTAGAGAGAGGCTGATTTTTGTCAGTAGAATGTTTTTCACCATAAACCAGCAGCGTGTCACACTTATGTGTGTTAGGATTGTTTGGGTTTGTGAGGAGCTCAGTAATGCAGCACTGGGAAATGAGGATGACAAGGCACATAAATGTCTGAAACAAAATGCAGTTGAAGAACTGGAATATGGTATCAGGCAGAGGTCACAATTAGTTTTGCAGAGCCAAAGCTTTTTACAGTTCATCATTTTCTAAGCACTGAAACACAGAGTGGCCCTGGAAATAATAGAATATTATTGAAAGTAATGTTTGCATTTTTGAAGTTCTAAATGAATCTAGGGAAGATAGGAAAATTATTAGGTCTGAAGGAATATGTACAACAACATGACAAGTTTACTAGCATGTTTTCTGTGCAATTCATACCTTGGGGTGTCTCTATGATTTCGTAGGTGATATAATTGTTGATAGAATTTCTGTGGGTCACAGCAGCACTGCAGGCAGGATGGAGAGAGTTTCAGTGCTGGGGGTCATTGGGTGGGCTCAAAGTGCTGATAGGCATCAAAGTCCACTCTCTCGTGTCTTGGTGTCACATGGCCTTGCTGTGGATCAGCACTAGTGTGAGTTTGCCTGTAGTTGTCTGCAGTCAAACCAGCTGGAGTGGAGCTGTCTAACAACAGAGGCCAACTGAGATCCCCACCCCGAAGGCCAGTTATAATTAAACATCTAATGAAGATAAATGGAGAAAAAACATGGCCATTTTTCTGGTGCTTTTTGCACTGAAGGCTACTTAGTGGGTGGCTGTGGCCATGTCCATGCAGAGCCCATTGTTGTGCAGCAATCCATAGAGAAAAACATTTGCTGCAAATACTCTGCTTAGAGTAGGGACCGGTGTCCCTAGGAAAATAAGTGTTGGGCAAGGACTTGGATATATTCCCTACTTTTCCACTTTCCCACTGAGATTAACTAGGTTGGGTCTACATATTCTTCAAGTTCTTCTCCAGATTCCAGCACAGACACAGCTGAGCCAGAAGTGGAAACAAGTCACCTGGCCTTGTCTTCCTTATCTGTGCCAAACATCCCAGCTGAGTGAAGAGTGTGCTCTCCATCCCATCCTTCTCATTATTTGCATGGACAGCCCTTATGGTTGCATGGTCTTACCCAAACCAACCTGATCAATCAGGTCATCAATCAGCAATAATGTGGGAGGCAGAGCTGGAGCTGTGGGAGATCTGCAGGGACAGGGCTTGGGCTTTGCAGGGCAAAGTGGTGGATTCCATGTGAGCTTGAGGCAGGTGTGGGCGGGAACAAACACACAGAATCAAACATGGCTGAGAGTTTAGACTCCAAACTGTGCCACAGGAGAGGCTGCAAGGAGCTTCTCTGAGTAGAGTTGGGAAATTTAGGGCAATACTTTGCAGAAGGTGCCATGGTTAGAAAAATAGATAAATTTTACCTATGGGAGCTCTGAGTAAGAATGTAATCAATAATAGATCTGAAGGTACATGACCATGTGAGGAACAGTAAATGATGGAATGGCAAGTCCTTACAGGTGCTATGGACTCCTCATATTTTTATGGAAAATTACTTATGGTTGAAGGAGTGGTGCACTTGTGTAAATAGAAGCTTCCCTGTGGTAAGAATACCATGTGGAAAAGGAGGGAGGATTGTCAGTTTTGTGTTATCTCAGCTGCCTTTTGGCTTCTGTACCTGCTGTTGGATTCTGTAACTGATATTTTATCTGACTCACTTGGAGACAAAGGTGGGATGCAGTCGGGGCATTATGAGGATGAAAATGTTTCTGCAGTGCTTCCCAAAAGTGCTGTTGTTTTAAGGAAAACTTGTATGATCAAATATTTGGAAAACCCTGTCATCCTAAAATATTTCACATTTTGGTAATGTATATAATCTGCTTCTTTTCTCATTTTTACTGTTTTATTTCAGCAAAATGGCAGAAATCAGTGAAGTTGTTATTATTTCCTCTCAGAGAATAATCAGACTAAATGGCAATGCCAAGAAAAATTCATACACAGCAACAGATAGTGTGAGGGCATTAAAAAAAATCTATCTTCCCTACATTCTAAGTTGGAGTTATTTGGAGTTATTAAAAGGAATCTGGAGTTTCTATAAAGGAAAAATATGAGTAAGTTTATCCCCAGTGACAGTAACTTTGAAGTCAGTCCTAGGCAATAACTGTGTACACCTACACTCTTCTTGTCTGATTATTTTGTGTGTTTTGGAATGCAGGGCTTATATACAGTATATCTCAACAAATACTGTCAGAAATGGCCTTTCTTTTACCCTTGTGCCTGCTCTGGAGCAGCCTGGAGAATACCAGTGATGGGGATGTGGCATTTTGCCTTTTGTTTTTCTGACTATTTGAATTCCAAATAGAACATGACAAGGGCAAACTACACTTTTGAACTCTGACCTTTACTTTAAATTGAATGTGAAGTCTAAATATCTTCCTCTTTGACTGTATCCAAAGAGAGGTTTGTCAGAGACATCTTATAACCTTGTGGCTGCAAGGGTATCCTCTATTAATTAAAAAAAGTTTTCTGAAGAAGTTCTGAGTCAGTAGAATAGACAGGGGGCAAATGTGGGGAAGAAAGGCACATTGTTCCCACAGACAAAGACAGGGGATCAATTTTCATAAATCTGCATTCCCAAGACAACTGTTCAAATGTGGTAAAAGGTCCATTTCTTTGAACTTACATACCAGAAGGCTTTTATTCCTGTGCTCCACAGCAGACAGGAGTGCAGGTTAACTGGGTCTCATCAATGTTGTGCTTCAGATGATTCAGTGAGAAATTCCTTAGTTTAATGATGGGAGGTCCTTCCCAGTTCAAGAAAAAATGAAAAAAAGGGAGGAATGAAAGGGTTACCTGTGGTGCCAGACAATGTCTTAGAAGATTCAGTTTCTCTGAGTTTTCAAAGCCCGGCTTCTAAGCTTCATGGTTTTAAATTCCTAATTGTTACAATTAAGGATTTGACATTTATTCCTGGAGTAGCACTTACCAAAACTCTAACCATGAGGGTCCTGCCTAGCCTAAAATCTTTCTGGTTTGGAGTTCTTACTGCTCTTTCTTCTCTCTTTGAGACCGAATTGTAGCCTCAAATGGACATTATTTAAGCACAGTTCACTGTGGACACAAAGTCCACAGCACTTCCCAAGTTCTCAGCAGAATTGCTTCAGAATGATGTGCTTGGCCACTCATGCAGAATAAGGATATTTTTATTTCCAGTGCTCACAAACATTTGCTTTAGTATGTTCTCCAATAATATTATTATGTATTGAATATTTTGTTAGAGGAGCTTCTGGACATTCTGAGTGAAAAGAGGCTGTAGGTACTTACATTTATATATGACAAGCAGTGCATGATCTAAAAAAATCCCAGTCTAAAAAAAAAAAAAATTAAACAAAGGAGGAGGAAAAGAGTTATTTCCTAGCCTGAAATTCTTTCTGTCTCATATATAATGCTTCTTTTTGTCTATATATAAAGCTTCTTCTGTGTTAGTGCAGCACTTTCTTTCTTATTCTGGATCTTTGGGTACAGAAATGATGGACACGATGATAGGTAGTGGCACAACTATGGTGTGTGGGGGACTATCAAATAGAGAATGATGTTATTCCTGTTGCAGTAATAGACAATGAAGTCCTAAAGTCCTTTTGCTTCTGGTCAACTCCTTTTTTAAAAAGCGAACAAAACATGTTTTTAAATGTTTTGAAGCTTTTTCCCACCAGCAGGAGAGCTAGGAATATATTTTTCTAAAAAGGTGAAGAGTCCTGGAACAATCAGAGCACTTCCACGACTGGGGCAGCAGACAGGAAATCCACTGAGATTGGAGCCATAATTGAGATCTTTAGATCAAGTTTGTCTGTGCCAGAACAGAAAACTGCCAGGAGCTGCTCCCAGGCTCGGGGTGGAGAGGCAGACAGAGCCTGACTAGAAGTGAAACCACCAAGAACTGAATTTGAACACCAAGAACTTAATTTATCGATTACCTGATTTGACTTTACAGGCTGCATAAATACTGCTGTGCAAGGAATGCAGCCTGTGGAGAAAAACCCCGCTGAGATGTAAAAATACAAATTTCTTCCCTTTTTTCCTTTCTTATCCTCTTCTCTTCCCTCTTTCTCCTCCGATAATCAGGGGTTGGTTCTGCCAGGCTGGAATGAAGCAGCTGATCCCACATCACCTTTGGATCTCTAATAAGTGTGTGCATCTGGAAGTGTCCTTTTCTTCTCTAGCTGCAGGCAGTCACACCAGCTAAGTTGTTCTGTGTTCTTCAGACACTTTTCAGATGAAGACAAGATCATATCCAGCTTCTTTTGAAATGGCTGTAAAGGTCTGCAGAGGAAAAAAGGTGTGACAACTTTTTTTTTTAATTACAATATCTGTTTGTAGGTGTGTGTGTGTATATGTGTGTGCACTTATGATTTAAAGACTGTTTGACAAACTGAGTAGCTGATCAGAGTCTTTGCTCTTTAAAACAGGAGAAGTTTCTTTGAATTAGTGAAATTTGGACCAATTGCAGAGTGAGGTCATTGAACCCAGTGCCCATAAAATGCTCTGCTGTCAGTAATAGTTTCCTCTGAATGTGTCTGCCTGTGTACCTGTCCCACAGTGCTGATATTTGCAGAGATTCTTCTTTTCAAGGATGTAAAGGTACAGGAGTGGGGTGTAGCTAAATTTGCACTTGTCACCACTTAAACCACTTGTGTTTTGATCCTTATATCATCATCTTTGCACAGCTCTTTGGGGAATCAACTTAACTCCCAAAAACTGTTCTTGGACACTTATTCTACTGCTTTTTCATACACATGTTAAAGTTTCTTTAGTCATACCCAATCACTGTCTTACAGCCCGTGCTTATCTGAAAAATCTACAGAAACTTAGAGGGATAAATTCTGTTCTTTGTGGTGCATTTTGCACTCTGGTGCCCTGACTTGTGCTCTTGCTCCTCTTGGCTTTGCTGAGAAATGAGCTATGGAATTCTTGCACAGGATACTCAGTAATTATCAAGACCTAAATAGACTGCCAGTTCAAAAGGATCATAATTTCCTTGGAAGGAATTTAAGTTAAAAAACACCAAGAAGGCTGTAACCCAGGTAATGTCTGGATGATAGAAAAGATTTGGAATATTCCACAGGAAAGAAGAAACTCCAGAGCAGAGGATTTATATTGTCTAACTCCACTGTTTGCATGTAAAACTGTTATAAATGTTTTGCATCAAAAGGAAGAGTTGAAATATGGAATTAACTCCTAATGAATTGGAGAGGGGTATGCACTCCCAACTGCAGAATGTAACCTAAGCTACAGTGGCCCTTTAATCTTCAAGTTCATTAAATAAGTCATGTATTCCAAGACTTGCTATACCAGGTCATCTGGAAGGCAATGATGAGTATGTTTTTCATTAGGAAAGGCTAAGGGAGATAAGGACTAAGTGAGATAAAGGAGATTCACAGGCCTTGTAGACTTTAAACAAACACAGAACTGATTTGTTAAGGGAATATCTTTTTGCTTTCTGGACAAAGCAATAAAACTGCAGTTAGTGAAAGGGAAGCAGCAGACTCAGGAAGTGTAGGATGTGTGAAAAGGGAAGGTTTTCACCATAAGAAGGTGACAGATAAGGGTGTACGTGGTTGCCAATTATTTTAATGTGCTATTGGGTTTCATTATGTGTTGTGCCATATATAATAGTCCTGATGGGTTATTAACAGAGCAGGAGGTTTGCTGGCAGGCCTGGGCTGTATTTATGGTGTGGTTCTCACAGAGAAGGCACGATAAGGTGCAGTAAATAACAGATAAATGAGATTGCAACAAGAAAGGTCATTCATGTACTGTTGCCCAAGGACTCGGTGTGAATGGATGGCCAGGGCTGGCACTGCTCTCACAGCACAGGGGAGGGGAGAGCAAAGGCTCCAGGCTGCCCAAGGAGAGGGAGAGAACCTCTGGGCCACAACATGGGAGCTTGGAAGGATCACAGCAACTGTTCAGGTAGTTTGTTCTCACCACGTTTGCTGTGGATGGGCAGTTTGGGACTGGCACGGCTGGTTACAGGCTTTGCCCTTCACCCCCACAACAAGGTCTGCTGGGCAGAAATGCCAGGCTCTTCTCAAAAATTGGTATTATTGGCTTTTATCCATTTCTCAGTGAAGCCTAAGCACACAGACTGCAGGCTCTGCAGGGCTCCTGGCGCTCCCTGGTATCTCTGTGTGTGCTCAGGGGGTGGTGTGAGGGCAGCAGGGTCAGGCTCAGTGCACATCTTCCCTTTCCTATTGCTGCTCCATGTGATGCTGTGCTTGAGTTTGAATATGGAAACAGCTGGCAAACAGAGCTCCAACACTCACCAGTGCCTTCCTGCAGCTGATGCATCATGAATATGTTGAGAGTGTTGGGGAGGGAGCTTTGCCTCGAGACAGACACAATTGAAATGCTGAAGATGTGCCAGAGAACATCTTGGGTCTCCAGTACAGATGTCTCTTCTGGGCCAGAAGTGGTTACAAATATCTGTGGCTGATGTAATACTTGATTTCCAGGAGATCTCTGTTCTGGGATTCTGCAGGAATCCTGCTGACCCGTGCTCAGCACACACCCTGTGAAAGGGTGAGTTCAAATTTGAGAAACTCCAATAGAGAGGAAAAATATCTTGAGGGAATCTGATTGTATTTTTTTGTTGAAAATGAAAACCACAATTATTGTTGTTATATATTTGCTTCTGGCAGTTGTTAAAGAAAAGAAACTGAAGCACAATGTGAGTTGAGGCCACGGCAGTTTTGGGTGAGGGGCATTTCTCAAGCTGAGCAACCAAATTAGAGGGCCAGGGTGAAGGCAGAGCTCTGACCCCTGAAGGCTCAACATCATCATCATTGAGAAAGCAAAGAAATACCTATGGTTTTAAAGAGATTTGTCAGAGAAGGGTTAGCGTACGGGTAAAAGAACAGAGAAACTGCAGGGTGATGTAGAAGTGTCTATTTAAATACTGTTTATAGTTTGGTTGTGTGGGTGAGTTCAAAACTGATGGTCAGCTGAAAGCAGGCGGCTGCCAACAGTGGAGACCTCCTTGTTCCAGCAGAGTGAACTCCACCTCACTCTTCTATAACCAACCCAGCTGGCTGCTGTAAAGGCTCTGTTCAAATTCCATGATCTCAACTTGTTTCTTTAGCATCTAAATGTAGGGAATTGATTTATGCAAAATGTTTATATCAGAAGATTGAAGCTGTCATATTCTCCTCAAAGAAAGGCTGGATTGACCTACCACAGTTATTAATGTTTCCAGGGTGAAAGATCCATGAGAATCTTCAAAGTTTCAAGCGAGGTTTTCTTGGTGTGATTTTGGAGATACACTCTCCATGTTTACAGAAAACCAAAGCTTTAGAAAGTGATTTCGTAATTCCCAAGGAGAACAACAACATCACGCTTCTGTCCGAGGAGAAATGGATCAAAAGGGGTTTGTTTAGAGAGCAGCTCCATTTCTTCACATCCCTTCCAGTTGTTGCTGGGCTGTTGTTGCCACATCATCACTCCTAGATGTGCATCGGGCTTGGAATGCCAGTGAGCTTTGTGTTGTGGCTTGCAAAAATGTGTTCTGCTTTGTGCTCAGTGTGTAGGGGAGGGGGAATTTTTCTGACTCCATTGAAAATATGCTTGAAATGATATGAAGAGGTTTTCAGACTGAAATGTTTATGGAGAGGTGAAATGCAGACTGAGTGGCTTCTCTCTGTCTGCCTGAGGTGTCAGAGGCTTTGCCTCTCCCTGAAACAGGGCAAGTCTTGCTGCTCTGTGAAATCCATCCTACCTAAGTGATGTACAAGCACTTTCTTTGCAGAGGTGTCAGAAAAATCCTAGGAAAGCACTAACCCCATGGCCCTCCTCCCCTGCCCCAGCTCCAGACCATTACTCACAGCACTGGAATGCAGCTTGCACAGGGGCTCGGACTGCCTGGATCTGCACAACCACTGAGCCCCTGGCCTGCCTGTGGCTTCCCTCCCTCAAGTACATCATGGCAATTAGTGCCAGCCTGTTCTGGAGCCAGCTGGGAACCCCAGCTGTGTCTTGTGAGACTCTCCTTCCATGGGCTCTGCTGGACACAAGTGGCAGGAAGGCTTTGGAGCAGGTTCTGCCTTGTGCGGTTGGTTCTGAAGACCAAGTTGGTTGAGCAAAACTGCTGCCAAGTGAGCTTGTTCCATCTGAGTTTCCTTGCTGGCCTCTGCTTTTTTCTCCACAAAACCCCACCTTACAAGGCTGTATGTCCAGTTATGAGGGATTCTGGCTTGTAGGGGAGCTGGTAGGGTGGGTAGAGAGGCCAGAACCTGCTGGTGCTCCACTGGGTGCACCCAAACAGCCAAAGCACAATTATGAAGACTGGGAGTAATTTCGATGACAGTTGTAAGCACCATTCAGATTATGTGGAACAGGATAACCCTGGCCTGAGTTTTGCTGTGAATGCAGTAAAATGGGATTTAAAAAAAATGAATTAGTGAGGATTTCTACTTTTATCATCCGTGGAAAAATCTTTTTAATAATTGGGCAACAGTATGTTTTGTTTGCTGCTTGTTTCACAAAACCTTAGACTATTTTGAGAGGCCAATAAAGATTCACTGACGTCAAAATGGAATAGTAAAGGCAGATGTTTCTGGTTAGCTTATTTATCCCTAACTACTCTTCCTGATTTTTGGGTTTTTTTTTTTGAGAGATAAGTCTAGACTAGACAGGGCACATTTCTAAAGTGGACTTCTTAACTGATTAGTTGTTTTTTCAACAGTTTCCAGAATAAGACTATCAATTTTATTTCCTCCACCTAGTATCATTATTAATGAAATTAGTCTGTGACATTTTGATAAGCCAACAATAATACTGTGCTTGATACAGGAAAAAAAGGTCTCAGTAATGTTATTAGATACAGATGAAATGTGCCACTGCTATGAAAAATCAAACATCTGGAGAAGATGGATGTTCAGGTAAGTGGTACAAAGGAGCTTTAAGATTTAGATAAAGCAACGAGATTGATGTATGTGAAGAATGTTGTCTCAGTGAACTATTTTTGGTTCATTCCCCACCGTGACCCCAAATATATTGTACACAGATTAGTTTCTCAGAGGAGGCAAACTCAGGGTTGGATGTTGCATCAGATGGGAGTGAGGAAAGCTGAGCAGCAGCACCAAGACTCTGCAGCATCCAGTGCTGATCAGGGAAGAAATATTGCTCCATTAGCTCTCGTGGTAAATATGCTCTGGATCAGGAGAGAAATAAATATAAATATAGACAGTGGTTGCTGGAACCAGTCTGGTCCCTTTGCAGAAGCAAAAGCACTCAAGGCTGCTTCCAGTTATGCCACCTTTTTTTAGGCAGCTGGTATAGTCCTGTCTACATTTCTTTTCCACCAGAAAATGGATGTTGCCTCCAACAGAGGTTACAAGAGATTAAGGCAGCAGACACAGGGATGACAGGCTGCATACTTTCCTTGGCTTGAGGAGATGAGGATCAGCTGTTGCAGACTGCAATGTGTGTCCCTGCCTGTGCTGTCCTGCTCCACAGCCCTTCCCTGTGCCAGGGGGCTGCTGCAGAGGGAACTGGAGGGTGGCAGGAAAAAGCAAACAGGAGAGGAGTCACACTCCAGCCTTCCTGGAACACCTCTGACTCTCCGTGGTGTTCTTCCCACCCCTTAGCAGCCATCCCTTCCTCCTCAAAGCCTTACTACACCCCCAGCCCCTCCATCTACTTCAAACCTCACTGGCCTCTCCAGCCTTTCTTACTCTTTCCAGCTTCCCCAGGAAAACCACAGTGCCAGCCAGATTTCATGATCAAGCTATCCATATCCATCTCCCACACCAGAATTTGGGCTGAATTCTGCCTGTATTGCTGAGCTGCCTCAGCACTGCTTCTCTCTTCAAAAGCCTCTTGCCCAGACTCAGCCTCTCTTTGCTTCCAACCTCCTGACACTTCCCACGTCTCAGCTGCTCCTGCCCATCCTCACCTCTTGCAATTCCTGCTGGCCTTTTGCTGTCTCTTCCTCTCCCTTCTGCTGTCCCCAGACCTGATCTGTGAGCAGCACAAAATTAAACTTCTGCAGTATTTCTTGGAAGCCTTTAATTAGCTCTGGGAATAGAACCGGTGTCAGCCTGGGACCAGCCAAGGATCCTTGAGCAGTTGGCTCCAGCACTGCTCATCTTGCCAGGCTGCTACAGCAGCACCCCGGGTTTGGCTGAGGCTGTGTCTTGGTCATGAGGATTCTGACCTTCTTCCTTGCCTGACTTTATGCTATTTTTAAAACTCAGCCAGGATTTTTCCCCCCCTGACAGCTGGATTTGGCTCAGTATTTCCGTGTGATTCCATAACATCTTTTTACAGTATTATCGTATTACTTATTTTCATTTTTAGCCCAGGGCTTCATTTGAGGGTGCTGAAGGAGTTATTGTAATAACTAACATTCCACCAGATGTGTAGCACAACAGCCAACAGCTTCAGACAAATCTTTTTATGGTTTTTCTATAATAATAAAACAATAAACTTTGAGTTTATGTGAAGACACATTAATGTAACTTTCCACATGGAATTCAGCTTATAGGAATCTTAAACCTTCCAGAAAATAATGCTTAAGTAGATTACCATGAGTCTTACTGGACATTTGAGGGGATATATTTATTAAAATGTACTTTGGTCATGAGAATGTGTTTGACTTTAAACATGTAATTGAAACCATATCAGACTGGACCCTGCCAGCTTGTGCTGTTGGACTGTGTCTTATTCCAGCTGCAATCCAGAGGTGACTTCTGGAAGAGCCCATAATTATTTTATCTGAATTGGGGTGTCAGAGCTGGGTCCATTATTTGGACAACTTCTTATTAGGAGTTATTTGATTATATGGGGTATAAGCAGTTGTGTCTAGACATAACCTACATAATTTGGGTGATGTGATGCTCTCACAGGACTTACTCATTGCTTTGCTACGAGCTCATTTCATGGGGACTCCACTACCCCAAGAGCAAACAGACTGTGGGCTGTGGCTCAATCACGAGTTCTGTCCAATTTTCCCTAGTTCAAGGTTTCATTTGCTGTTTCAGAAGTGGGTAATACCCACTCTTCACTTTCCCATCCCTTGGTGCATTTTACTTCACAAATACTAGAAAATTCCCGCTCAAAGCCTACTGCTTTACAGCCCTACACATGCTCTGCTCCTTGGTTCTATTGCTCACTCCACACTGTGTTCGGTGTTCTTGCACCTTTATCCCTTTTCCTTCTCTAAATCCTCCACAGAGGCTGTCTCTGCTCAAGCACTGCCTTCCTTCCCAGGATTGCTCCAGTTTTGTAGCCCTTTGTCTTCACATTAGGAATGCCAAAATCTGGAAAGAGTCTACTGTTAACTGGAGCAACAAAGAAGCTTTGATTGCAACAAAGCTTGAGCAAAATATATAGCATGAAATTATGGGATGATCTGAATAAGTGGGAATTTTGCCATTGGCTCCAACAGAGCAAAGATTTCATGCTTGTTTAAATTTGAAAGCTGAAAAGCTGAAGGAAGTGAAAATGCCATGAAAGCTACTGGGAAGAAAAAGAGAAAACCACTTGAAAAGGGCTAATTTTGTTTGAAGCTCATCTCTTGATAACTAAACAGGGCCTTGGATGGACATGAGAATCTCCAAATAAGTAGAAGTTGGGCTTTATAGGGGAAGAATCTTCCAACAAAGAGAAGAGCTTGGACAGCAGAACATGGGCATTTCCCCTCCCTCTTTTGTTGGTCATTTATGATTTTACTTGATTCCTCAACCCCTTTTCCTACCTTGAGCTCTTCTAAAAGGACCAAATATGAAAGGTTGGTGCCTGTGAAACAATAATGTCAATGCACAGTTGCTCCATGGAAATCCAATACATTCCTTCACATTTCTGGTGATTTCCTTGAGAGCGGAGTTTGGTTTTACTTTCTAATCTGTCACGTCAAATCCTTTGGCACTTGCACATAAATAATCACTCCCAGGCAGTTGTTAGAAGTGGCACTGCACGAAATACTTGCTTATCCAATACTTCCCCAGAGCCTTCTATTCAGCTGTGAATTATTAGGGAAGAAGAACGGATGTGATTAGCTGTGATAGCCATTTCAGCTCAGTTGCTGCTGTTATTTCATCTGAGTCTTGCTCACCCTCCAAAATCTCAAGGCCCTTCAGCAGCTTGGCAGCTTTGTATGGTTTGCCCTCCTGATTTTTCATCCATCTCTTTTTCTACTGGAAGTTCAGATTAGGAAACCATATAGATTTTTTCCTGTTACCTGCAGAATGTTTCATCAGCCCTGAAACGCCTTAAAAAATTCTTCCAGTTTGTGTTCAGCTGTCTAACCTGTGGTCTTCCAGGTCTTGTTAGGCTGAATCCAGGGACAGCTATTAGGGAATGGTTCATTAAAGCAATTCTGTTTGGATCATGTTCCCAGCCTGGGGCTTTGCTCAGGCTCAGCTTTTTGGGCAGAGCTGCTCCCCAGGAGCTGCAGGCTGGGTGGTATTTCATGTCTCTCTCTTGTCTGACCATCTCCTTTCAGAGAGGGGACTGTGTGTGGATAACCAGCTACTCTGGTGTCTTTGATTCCTCCTGTGCAAACTGGTTTGATGTAGGTTTGGTAAACCTGGGTCAGTGTGTGGTAGTTTCAACCTGAGCAGCTTGAAAAGGGGTGAGATTTTACACTTGTCTCTTACACCTTCAACTGTGCAAGTTTAAAGAGAAAGTTTGGGGCTCTGTTTTCTGGGTAACTTTAAAAAAGCCAGAAATCTCCTTTTCATGTTCCTTCTCTTTTCAGTGTGAGTATCTTGGATTTATCAAGAAAAATTATTTGGTCTGTTTAATGGGTACTTTTAACCCCAAATGGTGCTGTTTTATGGCTCCTCATTAAAACCAATTGTGTTATTTGTTTTTTCCATTCCCATCAGGTCTGCTTACTCCTCTTTCCACTACAGACTCCATCAACATCTATCCTGTCCCTGCAGCACCCATCCTGCTAATTCTGGGATGGTCTTGAGCCACAGGAGCAGGAAGAACTGTGTCCTTCTCTCTCCCAGGTCAGCAGGAGATACAGCTGCAACCCAGTTCCCTTCTTACCCTGTCAAACCAGCCAGGATGGAGAGAAGGAAACAGGGAGCTGGGGTGGAGGAGGAGTCCAGAGGAGATGCTCTTGAAACCTGATGCTATTTATCTGCTGATCTTCCTCCATCTCCATTCCCCCTCCTTCCCTGTCAGTCTGGTATTGGGTCACTGTTGGGAGCTGAAGAGTTCCCTGCTTTTGGGAATGTGATTGCTTTGATCCTGGGAAGCAGACACAAGGATAAACAGCTTGTGAGAAAGGTTGGCTGAAGTTTTCCTTAGGTTGGCTAAAATTTCTGAGGAAGTTGGAGCTTCTTTTGGGGCTGGGAGACCAGCTGCCCCTGGCCAAAATCCACCACTTGCCAAAAATTCCCAAGACTTGGCAATCTGAGTCATGGGACAGGAGTGTAAGGCTGGTACTGGGTTACATGTTGAGCCTGTAGGATCCCTGCTGGCTTTGAAATCTGGGAGTCACTGGGGAATTGCTGGGACACAGCCAGTTGTTTGCTGGTGTGGCTGGTGCTCACCACTTCTCTCAGTCAGAGCCTCAGGATCCTTCCAGACCTTTAGGGTTTTTAGAAAATCTGCTGTAGTTATCCCTCTAGCATTCTCACCTAGATATCACATCCACAAATCTACAGTTTCATGAGGATTTCAGCCCAGCTGGACTGTTCTCTACTGGACATTTTGCTCCAGTTGTGAATTTAACTGAAAGCCCTGAAGCCGTGTTGGAACAGAGGGTTCCATTTCACAGGAGTTTGCTGTGATTTCAGATCACTTTCTATTCCGAAATGAGGACGTAGCACAGTTTTGGATTCTTGTGGCATGAGCTTTTGGGGGGAAGTATTATTTTAATACAACAGAAACTTTTCAGTTTAAATAATTCTGGTCTGAAATGGAGTCTGCTGGTTTATATTGTGTAACATGAGATTAAAAGGATTGAAAAACTTGTTTCAAAACAGAAAAGTTCCACTCAAAGAAAGTCTTGATGTTCAATCTCAACCTAAGCTCTGTTCCAGCATTTTTCAAAACACGGTGTCACTGGGACTGACACATTTCTGCAAACATTTTGTATTCAAGGAAACCAAATTTCCTCCTGGATGAATGTCCTGCTGGAACACTTCTCACCATCTCCAGCTCAAATTACTTGGCAGATTTCACATTAGGCATTGCTTGTTTCCTTAGCCTTATTTAATACTTTTCTTGAAAGTATTGCCAATTTTTCAACCCGAATGTGGAGAACTGTAATATGTGGTGAAGTTCCCATCAATAAAAACCTCCTGACTGCAGTGTTTGCCTGTGGCAAGTCCCAGCTGAAAGACTGGAGCCCTGTGTTGAAGGCAGGAGGCTCTTTGCATCACTCCCCACAGCACACCCAAAGGGTGTGTTTTCTGCCACACCAGTGTGTGCCCCACTTTTTTGGGGGGACTACTCATTGTGCAAGCAGTTATTTCAAATTTGTGCATATGAGGATGCTCATAGGACATTTAGAATGACATTAAACTCTGGAAAGCAGTTAGGAAATATTTCAGTAGTATGGGTAGTTCAGCTGGGAGAGGAGATAAAGCAGGGACTGAAAGGCTGGATCTACTCACCCTGCAACAGCAGCAGCCCTTGTGCTCTTGGGACATAATCTGTTGGTTGTTCTCTTCACCTGTGGCTTTTCCCATCATTAACTTGACTTCTCTCTTCCAAAACAATCCACCCTCTGCCTTCACACTAAGCCACCCGTAACAGACTAAAGCTGATCCCCATCATTGCAGAGAAGACCACTCTCTGCAAAGACTCCCATGCTTAAGCCAGAAAGCTTTTCTCTTCCTTCCTGGCAAGCTGGAGATGTGCCATGAGCAGGGGAGAACAGGGAGGATTGCCTTTCCCTGCTCTAGGTTAAACCCAACCAGTGCATGTGGATTCAGTGTGCAGAGCAGATCATCCCACCCCTGTGGTGGTCTCAGGACCGTCCACATCCCCCATGGTCACCTCTGCCCTGGAATCTGGGGCCACTCTCTCATGACAAGGACAGGCCTTCTTTGGCCTTGGTGGTCCCTGCATGTCCCTTGCAAAATCCCAATCAACTGGCACCTTTGAGCACGACACTGACACACACCGGCCGTGGAAGATTAAAGAAACTTTTGTTCTTCCTCTCCACATGAGAAGAGTTTGTAAACTCTCAGTGCCCTATTTTTTTTTTAAAATACTTTTGGTAAGGAAATAAAGCTGAGTCAAATGGTTTTCTAAGATCCAAGAAAGAAGGCTCAGGGTTATTTTGCACCCTGCCTTGGGTAACAGAGCTAACAACTCTGATTTCACAATACATGGTGTTGTGAGAGGGGCACAGAGAGCTGTTGTCAGGGAAGTGCAAAGAAATGCAGGAGACTTCAAGAGACACCTTGGAGCAGAGCTGTGAGCTTCTCAGCTGCTTCTTAGCTGGGCTGGAAGTGAAATTCTGCTGGGAGTGTTAATGTCATCACCTCCACAGACTTCGCTTATTGTAAAGTGACACTTCCTGCAGCACGGGGTGTAGTTGTCTGCCTCCATTTGGGCTTTTAGATGTTTGCTCTCTCTTTTTTCTCCAGCTTTGAAGTCATGGTTTTGATAAGTGATACATTTTGGGGGCTTTGGGGTGAGCAGAGCCAAGCAAGAAGAATAAACCCTGCAAGGCCCCTCTAAACCATTGGCTATGAAATAATCTTTAGTGAGTCAGTGTGAGCCCTGGGGTGAGTTGGATGAGCTCATCTCAAGGTGGACAAACCACAGCATCCCCTGTGCTGGTTGCTGAGTGCTCCACAGCCCTGCCCACACCAGTGAGTGCTGCCCTCCACGCTAATGTGCCGAGCCATGAGCAGCAGATGCTGGGCTGGGAGTCCTGGAAACACCCTGAGCAGCTTTGGGAGCTCGTGTTCATTTGCTGTGACTTCCCTTCTGGGCCGTGGCACACGCAGGGATTTGTGGCTGAAGGTTCACTGCTGTAAATCCTCCTCCACAGGCAAAGCCGAGGTGTGAATGTGCTCCCCAAAACTCTCTTTAGATTCCAACTGGAGCAAACATCTGACTTCAAAGATAAACATGCCTGTGTCTTGTTTAAAGGAAGCTTTTCAAGTTGATTGTTAAGTAAAATTAATCCCCCCACTATGTCTTTGTGAGTTGAAACCAAAGGCTCTTGCAGCAAAATGGCTGAAGCTTTTAATCCCTTCTTAGAAAAGTTACTTTTTCAGACCAAATAAACAAACAAAGAGAGGAAATGTAAGATGATTAAACAGATTCTGCTCTGTTCCCCTGTGTTCGGCATTTGCTGTTTCTTTAGGTCATCAGCCACCATGAAACCAACATTTCAGTCACAGACTGATTGCAGCAGCTGCCTGAAGCCCTGCTCATAACCTCAAAAACCAAACTAGAAAAAAATATCCAGATGATCTTAGTTTAATTTGCTCAATATATTTGTAACAGAACACAGTATTGCAGATTGGCATTGAAATTCCAAATTTCATCTGCGTTAGATAAGGGAGGAAAGTGCTACTTTACACAACAGAAACCATTCTGGGTTTAATTCAATAAATTGTAATCATGTGCAGAGTACTCGTGTTCACAACAAATGTCCCAGATATCCCGGAAAGAAAAACATAAAAGGCTCCGTGTCTTTTAGCTTTTGAGTTGTTAATCTTTTTGAATTCATTTGTTTGGTTTCCCTTGGTGCAGCACTTAGTGTATGTAGAGCATGACAGTGGTTCAGTGAGCATGAATGTTGGGGCAGAGCAAACCGTGTTTTTCTAGTTTAAAGAACATTGCCATCTGTCTCTGGAGCACAGGTTCTGCCTGGTGAAGGAGGGAAAAAAATCCCTCTGCTTCCAGCTTGTGTTGTTGCAATCTCCTACATTAATATGTGTGTCTGCAGCTGGGTCACTTTGTTATTGCAGTTTCTGAGCACCTCTGTGTTTATTTTAATAAAGCCCAATCAAAGCACAACCAGGGCACTGATGGAAGTGGGAGATGGAGGGGGCTGAGGTGGAGAGGGGTGTCACAGGAGGTTTTAAATCAGCCTGAATCAGACTGGTTGGACCGTTTCATCTCTTGTGGCTGGGCAAAATCAGGTGGTGATGTGTTGTTAGTCATCTTGGAAGGGAACAGAGCTGGAGCAGACAGATGGGAACTTTTCTCTGTATTATTCCAGGAGAGTAAAAAGACAGAGGTTCTGTGTGCCAGCTGTTGGACAGGAGCCATCAGAAGAGTCCTTAGATGTGTCCCCAGTCTAACTGATGTTTTCCAGGATACCCATCTAGTGAAATTATCCTTTGCCACTCATCCTTGCAGATCACAGCAGTTTAAATGTTGGAAAAGACCTCTAAGGTCATCAAGTCCAACCATCAATCCAGCACCACCACCATGTCCTCAAGTGCCACATCTACACATTTTTTGAACACTTCCAGTGATGATGACTCCACCACTTTTCCAGAAAGTCTGTTCCAGTGCTGGACAACCCTATTTGTGATTTTGTTTTTCCTAATATCTAACTTAAATGTCCCCTGGTGCAACTTGAGGCCATTTCCTCTCCTCCGCTCCAATCATGCAGTGGACGCTGCTGAAGTCGGTCTGCAGATGGGCATGGAAGGCATGGAAGTGGTTTGTGCAGTGGTTTGGATTGCTAAAGCCAGGCCTGTCCCTATGGCATGGTGGGTGGCATCCTGAGCACCCCTGCCCACAGAGCTGGGTGCCTCATCCCTTCTGAGGCAGAATGGGAGCTGATGTGGGTGCTGTCCAGGTGGGGAGGCAGCAGGGATCAGGGTGCATAGGAAGAGATTCCTGAGCTCTGCTACCACAGCTCAGCCTCCAGCAGCTGCTGCTCCAAGACCTGCTCTGTGCTGAATACCCTGAACTTCTGGCAAAGAGGTGTAAGAGCTAAGCTGCCTTGGAAATCTCCTCCTAAGACTCTTCCTGTCCTGGCTCTGTTACAGACTGAGGTCATAGCTGGGCTGCTGGACTCTCTGGCTCTTTCCACGAAGTGAAGATTTCTGTAATTAGGGCCATTCCAAATATTTCTATTTGCCTCATGTGCTTTTCATTATTTGTTGTTTATTTTCCTGCATGAAATTGTTAAGCTGCTCATGGCAGGAAACATTTGCATGAACAAATATTTTGCTAGTTGTGCTCAGATCAGGCAGTCCCCCAGCAGGGATATTGCTTTTAGTTGCTCTCACTCTCTCTTTTAAAAAACTCATTCAGAGCCCCATTACCCAGCATGGGGCACCAGTCATTGGCATTTCAGTGAGAAATTTCTAATGATAACCAAGTAGCAGTTGGCTTTCTATTGAAAGTCTTTGAAACATCCCACCTGTCACAGCAAATTTACACATTCATATGCTAAAAAGCTCTGAATCAGCTGGGGTTGTGTTTCCTTTCTGAGCCAGATTGTTTGCCTGTCACAGGGAGCAGATATTTCCTCCAGTGTTTCCACTGGGCTGGATACCAGTGGGTGAGCCAGCGCTTACAAGCTGGTCCTCAGTGATCTGGTCTTTCTGAGGAGCTGTGAAGCAGAAGTTCATCACCTGGACGTGGTGATCAGGAGTAGAAAGGAAAATGGTTGGGTTTCTGTGCAAACCTTGAGTGCAGTGTGGATTTGGGGGCTGATTGTGCCACATGGTGAGGTCTCTGGGCTTCACACTATGGCTCAGGTTTTTGAGAATGCCTAAACAGGGTTCCACGTGCAGTTAAAGGGCTGAATTCCCTCAGGAACATGTATCTAATTTTCTAATTCCTGAGTCTGCTGGGCTAAGGCATTGCACCCTTTACCCTGTGAGAATGCATCTGGACAGACAAACAGACACACAGGCTGAAGTGGTTGGGACAGGTAGATGGTTGTGGCCCAAATAATGCCTTTTCCCTCCCTGTAGGGCTAATTCCCCGTGGTGAAGCACTTTTCAGTGTGGTCAGAGGCTCAAGCTGGCCCCTGGCTGTGTTGCTGCATGGGCAGAGGACATGTAGTCAAATGTATTTGAGCTGGGCCTGAGCCTTTGAGAGGCTGAAGCACTTTTATTGTGACTAAACTTTCTAAGTCTGAGCCCACCAGCCCCTTGCTTGGTGCTAAGAACTTGCAAGGCCAGTCTCTGTCTAAGGCAGCATCTCTTGTTTGCTGTGATGTGTCCAAGGGATGGAGTGGCCCCATCGGACACAGGCTGAGTTTATTGTCCTATAACCCATCAAATTCCTTGTGGAAAACCTCCCCCCAGAGAAGCAGAGAGCCCGATGCCCAGGAGCCTGTGTGTCCCTGTCCCCCCAGCACTGCATTGGTGATTTAGGTGTCCTTAACAAAGCAGCTAATGCAGTATTAAGGATTTTGGCTGTAGCCACCCGACGGGGGCGGCTCACGACGTGCATGATGACTAATTGAGCAGCGGATGTGTAATTTGTCATTATTAAGGCTGCATTTGTGCTGGCAGCTGCTGCCTGGGGAGGCTGGAGGCGATGGTGGATCCAACACTGCCACCTTCTGATATCCCAGCAGAAGGTAGGGAAGGTAAGGAGGAGTTCAGGTCCTCCTGCCATGCCAGACCCTGCAGATCGGTGCCATGCTGAGACATCCAAGGTCATCCTGCAACGCTGCAGGTTTTAGGGGTGCACTTCAGTGCTCCTGCAGCTCCTCAGGTCAGACATCACCTTTCTGAAGTCCTGTGTCCTGCAGCAGGTCAGTATGCTCAGGCATTTGGTGTTAACTTGTGAGGAAAAACATTGGATTTAAGCTTAAATGTGATGGGAATAGGAGGAACTTGTAATGTTACTGCTGATGAGCTCTATCAGGGGATATTGCCAATACACAAAATGAAGTTCCATACACAAAGCAGTTTGGTTTTCATGGGGAAATCACTGAATAAAGCAAAACAATTCCAATGAACATGTAAAATAAAGTGGGAAATTTTCATCAGTTTACACTGTTGAGATAAACAGCTCTGTTGTTCTAGCAGCAGTTTATATTTCTTAGGGCTCAATTTTAGCTTCAGATAAAAAGACCAACTGAGAAATGTTTGTGCCTTAATGACTAATACAGCCTGGAAAGTGTTCTTGTTGTATCCTGGGGGTGAATGCTGATAAAGTGAAGAACTTTGTGCTGTCAGTGCTGACAGGTCCTCAAAGATGTCTGAGGAGCTGTGATAGGGTGGACTAAGGAGCCTCTGATTTGATCCTGGCCTGGGCAGCACCAGCCTGAGGAGTGTTAACCTGTATTGGCTTCCATATGTGCAAAGCCTAAAGAGCAGGTTGCACAAATGTGCTTTTGCACATGGGTCTGCCAACCTAAAGATCCCAGTGCAAGCATTAGCACTTGAGAGTGTATGTAAATTCATGACATTCCCCAAAGGACTTGGGTTGTATAAATTTCAAATACTGGCAGGCTGGGACAAATATAATCTGACTTCCATATGTTTCCTGGTATATAAAAAAGAAAATAAGCATATTTTCCTAACCCCCAAACAATGAAAACTCAAGCCACTAAAACATCTCTTTTCCATTTGAAGATCAGCAGTTCATTTGATTTCTTCTGTTAACATCAGTCTTCAGGGATGAGCAGAGCCAGTGCAGCATTAATTAGTCCTTAAGATTACAAGCAAGATGAGACCAGCGTCTGACACAGGGGAGAGGGAAGGGTGATTAGCCTTGTGTTGCTCTGAAGTCTTTCCAGGTTTCTCATTGCTATAACTCAAAGGATGATTCTCCCTTTCTTCCTGAGAAGAGTCCTCTTCCATGCAGACTTCTTTTCAATTCTTCCCCTCCCCTTCCTGTCCTCTGTGGGCTCCAGACCTGCTCTGATTGCACAAGGAATTGGTTCAGTCTGTTCCACTGTTGATGAGTAGGAATGGTCTGTCCATGCTGGGCATGGGGAGGAAGAAAAAACAAGTGTCAGTAGGACCTTCCCTTTTCAGATGAAATGAGGTATTTATTAACTTATAAACCTGAAATCAAAGAGCACCCTTGGCACGCTTTTTTCATAGTATCACATTTTGTTTATGTTTTCCTGACCCTTTGGTACCTGCACCATTCTCTATCTTGTCCTTCTATTGACATCCATTCACTGATCCCTTCCCTGTCATATCACCTATAAACATCTTGCCTTGGTTTACCAGGTGCTCCTGAGGCCTGTTGTAGTCTGTTGAGTTGGCCATTTCCCCATGATTACCTAAACACTGACTCTCAAATGCTGATGGTCCACCATGCCCATCTTTGTACATGCCTATGGGAGGAAGGTCACTTGCACACACACAAAGTGTGTATTTCTTCAAAAATTCCACACAACTCCCCGTGGTTGTGTGATACTCATCAAACCCCTAAAGATTATACTGCAGCACAGCTTGGCTGGATGATTGTAGTTACCTTGACTGCCCTGCTGCCTTGCCTGTATCCCTAACTTGTCTCTCATCTTCTTTTAATTGCAAACTGCCTCGGGGTGTGTTGTGTCTTCATGTCTTTGTACAATAGATCAAAGCTCTTGACCAGAGCTCACAGGTCCTACAGTAGCAGGACTAATAAGAACATTCTGGAGGTCTGTCAATATTTAAAAGGGTCTCTTTGGACACAAAACATCTTTAAAATTGCCTTCAGAACATCAGGATTTTGCCTGTCATGTTTGCTTTTATATCATGCAATTCTTTGGAAATATTCACTGTGTTTGGGAGTGATTAAAGCAAAGGATTTTGCTGGAGTCTGCTTTTCCCTCTGGATCACTGGATTATTAAGGCCAGCCATTGCCATGGAGGAAGGCAGTGCTGAGCTCAGTGAGCCCAGCAGAGCCCTCACACATCTCACCTCCTCCCTGAGCTGCTCCACAGCTGAGGAGGAAGCTGAAGAGCTGCTCTTGGCTGTGAGTTCTAAAAGGCAACCAATGGTGCATCCTTGTAGTTAAAAGCTGGCTCAGCTCTGTTTTCCCCCACCCTGCAAGGGCAGGATGCAGTGCCTTCCATAACTACAGCCTTCAAGGTTTGCATAACATGAGGCAAGATTAACAAAGCCACTGTGATGTCAACACTATAATCTTGTTGGGGTTTGATTTTTCATATTTTCTGGTATTCTGATGCTTGAAAATAGGCACTTAATGCCTCTGTGGGTGTGTTAGGAGGGCTGTGGGACTGGGAGGATGAAATGTTCATCCCAAGCTGACTTTTTGCTGGTTTCTCTGACATGCATTGCCCAAGCAGAAGGGAGTCCTGTGATCTCAGAAAGCCCCTCTGTCTGCAGCTGGAGAGGACTTTTGCTTTTGGCTGTCGAAGTTCAGTCCTGTCACAGGGGAGCTGGTTAGTGAGAAAGCATTGCTAGTGCAGTGTGTGTGTCTCTTCCTCATGGCATCAGTGCTGTGAAAAGCTCCAAGGAAGTTCCATGTCTCTGAGCATGTTTATGGGACTCAGATACACCCAGTCCTTATGAATAATCATTCCATATTTACGCAAGACTTGCCTTTTTCTCTAAGCAGAACATTTGTTCTTCTCACATGGAATTTTCAAGGACTGCAGCGAGGGTGCAGACTGCTGTGATCTGCTTTGCTAAGCAAGCCTTGTCAGCTCCCCAGCAAGCTGCACTTAGCAGAGAATACACCACAATATTTGCAGCACAGGCAGTTCTGACCACCATCCACCAAGGGCTGCCCTCCAGCTCCTCCATGGATTTGAAATTCAAATCTCTTGGATGGCCCTTACTACTGGTATTCATTCCAAAACCTCAACCTCCCAGTCCACATCTATCCATCTTTGAAATGATGAAGGGTGCATGGGTCTGGGGAGGAGAGAAATACCCTGAAATAGCACAGGAGGGAGTTGTTACGTGCAGTGTAGAGCGCTCTCTGTCCTCACCTCCCATTGGGGCTCTGGGCCATCACTCAGAGGCAATGGCAGCATAGTTTTGAAATTATTGGGATTTGCTGTATTGCATTTCCAAGGCCTATTTCCCATTGCCTATCAGATGATCTGCTGTGGAGAGGGAGGCTTCTCCTATAAAAAATTAAGACTTTTTGTAGCTCCAGCCGACTGCACTTGCTGGCCTAAGCCAGATGCAAAAAAATATTTAAAGGCATGAGACTTAAGCACTGAAATTGGGCCTAAATGTTGCTTTGGGACTTTGAAAATTTGACTTAAATTTCTAAGGCACTTGGGCATTATTGAAGACATTGCCTTGGAGATGTATGAATCCTGTTCCTGGCCAGCCTTGTATTTAATTTTCTGATGGTGGTTGGAACATGTATTACCGTGACCTGGAAAAAGAGAGTTGCATTAAGTAATGATGGGGACACTGGGGCTATTTTTCTTGCTGTATGCCAGGAGGTGTTTGAAGAAATTGACAGCGTATTTTGTTTTTGTTCTTCATCTTGATTTATTTCCATTCTTGAACTTTCCCCCTTTGGAGGATGCAGTTAGAGGTTTTCCTGCAGAGCTGTACACAGAGCCAGCCTTCTCTGAGCGGTCTCTAAACATATGTCAAGAGATTGAATCACTGTTTTTTTCCATTTGTGTGGAGCAGATAAGACAAAGAGAGGCTACTCTGAAACACTAGAGTTTGGAAAGAGGAGGGGAGTGAATTCAGAGCAAAGACCACCCAAAATATATTTCCAAGTTCAAGATTCCAGTGAAAACAAACACAACAAAAATAATGTGCTTCTGATTAGTTACATAAATTGGCTGGTATTGTTCCTCTTCCCAGGGCAAATGATTTATTGGTTTATCCCACACAGTGTTAAATGCACATTGGAAATGTGTAAAATTACATTTGACTGTGGAGCACACAATGTGTACGCAGTTGGTAAGCAAAGGCAGCCCCATATGTTCTGTACATTATGGGTACACAGTTACAGCGTTATGGCATGAAATGCCAGCTGTTAGGCCATGACAGGAATGATCTGCAGATTGAGAGCTATCAAATGTATGAATTTGTGACAACTGAATAAAGAACAGATTGAAAGCATTGTGACATCAGTGGACCAGCTGGAGGGTGTCCAACTGCTCAGTTCTCCTGTTTGCTGTGTAAGAAAAGCAAGTTGTATTCCTGAACCCAGAAAGAGTAGGGAAAGATGTACCAAGTAAAGAGAAATTCGAGGGGTTAGGTACCAAAATCTAATGTGGGACCCTCAAGTCTTCACCTGCAGATGCTCCTGCTCACCTGAACAGCCCCAGCTGCAGCTTCTCCTGCCCTGACCTCCTGGTTGAAAGGGTGAACTATACCAGTTCCCTTTCTGCACTGGGTGTATTGGGAAGGGGAAAGGGGGCAGCTCTGAGAACAGTTTGGCCAAGGTAAGAGTTTTTCTACTTGGTCTGTGAGTCCAAACTGGCCATAGGATGTAGGGAATTTTGCCTCCATGAGTAAGTCTGGTTCATGAGTTCATTGTCCTTGCCCATGGCAAGGGATGTGGAATGAGATCTTTAAGGTCCCTTCCAACCCCAGCCCTTCTGTGATTCCATGAGAGGCTTCAGCCACTTCCCACCAGAGCGAAACTGGTGCTCTGGTGTGTGAAACAGACCTTCACACACTACTTGGAGCCATCCAATAAGGCAGAGGATGTAGAGAGAAGTGAGATTCCTTGCTCAGCATGCAGCCAGCGTGCCGCACCCTTTTAGTTTAGGGTCAGATTTCTTTCATATGTTAACACAAAACACTGGCACTGGGATGGAGGCAGTCTTGTGCCACCTCTTATTCCTTTGTTTAATGCTGAACATCGGGAGTTTGTGCTCTGGTGTTACTGTGTGTGTGTGCATGTATATTTACACATGTACACGTGTGTGTACGTTTGTCTGTGGTAGCTGAACAAGTCCTGCTATTACAGCACTACTGCCCAACACCTGCGTTTGTGCAGAATGTTTACTGACTGCTGACAGTTTTCAAAACATTTCTCTTTCCCACGTATTGAATTTGTGCTGTCCTTGTTTATTTATCCTATGATTTGTACCTCTTCCAATTCGTTCTGTCTCCTGTTTTCCTTATCGGTGTCAGTTGTAGTCAATTACTTGTGCAAAAAGATTGAGGACCTAATTTATGGCATGATGACATACAGTAGATGCACTGCTCCCATTAGAACCTGATGAAACCTCTCTATTAATTTTCTCAGTGTGCCAAGTCGCAGAGGGTAGACCTTTGATGAATAAAGCATATTTTCTTACTTAGCTCCATTCCTAACTAGCTCAACTTCTAGAAATAACATCAGTTGGCCAATGAAAACACTTCTTTGATAGTGGCAGGAATTTAAGATAAAAAACAGCTGGGTAAGTTTTTTTAGACGAAAGGAAACAACTTTGAACTCAGCAGACAATGTAGTTTAAACCCAAACAGATGTGGTTTAATCTTGTTTTTGATCCTCTTGTAGACTTTCTTTTAAAATGCGTGCATGTGCACAGAAATGATGACTTTCAGATGGCTGGACATAATTTGTTAGAGTATCACCTTGGTGCATAAATCTTCTATGCCAAATGCTTCATGTCTTTGAACGTGGCCTGAAAGATACCAGAGAGAATTTATGTTTTTGCTTTTGGTGCTGTCCTGCAACTGTGTAATAGGAATGCAAAGTCTGTAAAATGAGAAACTCAGATGTGTTTTTGTGGTTCCCAATAAATCTTTTTACCACGAAGGCCTCAAGTAACTCTAAGACAGAAAAGACAGTATCAGACTTATTCCAAATTAGCAGACCCCTTTGATCTGAGCCCAGGCCTACCTTACTTTGATAGCTGTTAGTCACATCTGGCATTTTCATATGCTAATTTCCCTCTCCTTTCCCTGTGTATTAACACAAGTGGATGTAAACATATAAACAGACTTCCTTTCAATAGATAATCAACTTTTCTTATAAATGTGGTAGTCACACTGTCTTTCAGCACAAGTTCCAATCACCATGAAACTTCAAAGCTCTGTGCAATCAAGACCTGCTTCTTCCCTGCAGCCAAATCAGGGGATTGAATACAGCAGGGCTGGCCACAGATGTGCCTCTGCACAGATGGGAGCATCCCTTCCTCCCTGTCTCCTTTCCTTATGAAAATCAGGGGGTGGGATGAAAACCAGCATGAAGAACAACCTCTCTCCTGCTTGGCAAAGGTAAAGAGCACTCTGAATAAAAATGGTGATTTGTTGCTACCTTAAACTGAGGTTTGAGATCTGCAGCAAGTACTGCTGAGAGCTGGGAAGAATTTTTGCAAATGGGTGCACTTTTGTAATGAGGCTCATATTTGGTTCCCAGGTCTCAGAATTATTTAGGCCTTTCACACACATTGAAACCAAGGGGAGTGAGTCATTCAAATACCTTTTGAGTGTCTGAGCCTTGCTGTGTTTTCTTATAGTCTGTTTCTGGGATGATGATCTTATGTGAGACTCATCAAGGGAAAATTTGGTTTTTCTGATGTTCGGGGTGGATGGAAAAATATAGATGGAAAAAAGAAAACAAACTAAAAAAGAAAACATAAAACACCCCTCAAATTAATTATATTAAAACAAACAAATGTTCTGATTTCTGAGTGGTTGGTTTGTGATTCCAGAACAGAATGCAAATGCTGTACTAGCCCTGTGGCTGGGATGTGTTGGTGCTGTTGTGTCAGCACAGCTCTGAAATGAGCCAGGCTTTTCCTGCCTCACCTCTCCAAGCACAGTCACTCCAAGGCAGTGACCTGGAGGCAGGTCTTTTTCAACCTGGAGATAAAGCCATCACATGATTTCTTACAAGATTAAAACCAGAGCTTCTAGTAGAATAAATACAGCCAGCTCTCCTGGCTTTTTACCATGACCTAAGCAGTTGTTGTTTTAGCAGATAGCAGGAAACTATTAGTAACCTGTTCTCTGAGCCTGGTGGAAATGGGGCAAAGCTGCTCTAGAGCTGACTCTTAAAAGCTCACCTGGACTCATAAGTTATTATCAGCCTTTCCACAGGAGGCACCTGCTACTGCTGCATTTCCTTCCAAATCTTCCGGGTGGCACCATATTTTATCAGTATTTTATTTTACTTCTTTGTTTTTTTTTTTCTCTGTCAGCAATAAGAGATTTTTTGTATACAAACAGATTTAGTTTAAGTGACATTTTAAAATTAATCTATTAAGAAGTTTCACTAGTCCTTTTTTTTTAATGCAGATCTTTGCTTTATTTGCCACAAAGACTCAGGGTTACAACAAAAAATACTTGTTGTAGAGAGTAATACCTAGTGTGTGGGATCCTGTGGATAAGGACTCCAGATTCACACTACAAGCTGGTACTACAGCTGCACTTTGTGACTCAGGCCCTGTGTGGCACGTGTGAGGTGCCAAAATAGCCTTGAGCCAGCCAGAGCTGGGTCTCTGAAAGAAGGATGTGGCTCTGTGCCCAGTGCACATGGACAGCATTGTGTTTATTAATCCTGGACCTCTGTAGAACCAACTCTCCTTTTTACCTTGTGTACCTGCAAATATGAGAGCAGATCATAGAACCATGGAATGGTCTGGGTTGGAAAGGGCCTTAAAAATGATCTAATTCCAATCCCTCTGCCACAGGCAGGGACACATTCCACTAGACCAGCTCTGTCCAGCCTGGTGGCCTTTAACACTTCCAGGGATGGGGCAGCTACAACTTCTCTGGGCAACCTGTGCCAGGGCCTCCCCACCCTCCCAATAATGATTTTTTTCCTAATATCTAACCTAACCCTCCTCTGTGTCAGTGTGGAACAATTTCCCCTTGTGTTGTCACTCTGGGCCCTTGTGAATAGTCTCTCTCCATCTTTTTTTTGGTTTCCTTCAGGCACTGGAAGGTCACAATTTGGTCACCCTGGAGCCTTCTCTTCTCCATGCTGAACAATCCCAACTCTCAGCCTTTCCTCCCAGCAGAGCTGCTCCATCCCTCTGATCACCTTGATGCCTCCTCTGGGCTCTCTCCACCAGCTCCACGTCGTTCCTGTGCTGAGATTTATTCTGGTTTTTCTCTTCTTGCTTTCCATCCCAGTTTGTCCTGCACAGCAAGATTGGGTTGTGTTCTGCTTTGTTTCTCCCTAGTGTTTTCCATAAGAGCCCAACCCCAGAGAACATCACACATGCCAAATGTCACCATCACACATGCCAAATGTCACCATCACACACCTGAGTGGCCACAGAGCCGCTGTGGCTCCTCTTGGCTCTGTCATTTCAGCTCCATCGCTCCCCAAACAGACTGAAATGTGATTTTGGCATCACCAAGAAGAGCTGACAGACAGACAGGTGGGCAAGGAGGCAGCAGTGAATGGCAAGAGCAGTCATTTGCACAGCTGACTACAGAAAACCTGTAATCAATTAATGATTTCCATGTTCAGAATAAAGACAAGTTGAGCAGTAAATTAGTGAGTGCAGTCTAATAGCTTCAGCTAGATGATAGCAGATAATTGGCCATGCTTACATTAGCAAATAACTGAGGCAGACAGGATACATCAAAATCCAAAGCTGCTGAGTGGAATCAAAAATGGAACTATACAACTTGAACGAAACTTCTTTGTTGGCATGTGTTTTGGAGAGAAAGATTTTTTGCCATTAAAAAAATTTTCAGCAATTATTTATCCTTTACAAGAAGTTTTTTTATTTTTAGAAAAAGGAAAAGAAGCCAGAAACCTTTAGCCTTTTTCCCAAATCTCCAATTCCCCACCTCCAAAAAAAGTTTGAATTTTGATAAACCCCCTGGAATTTTATGAATAAGTTCTTTAAATCTACTGTAATGTTTTTCATCCCCAAACAGTAAAGTGGCACTACCCTCACGGCTGCATCTGTGAAACATCTTGCCAGGCTCACCTCAAAGTCTGCAATAAATCTGGTGTGGACATCAGTGAGACTGTGCCCAGATCTCTCATTTTCTTAAAGGTGGCCAAGTTCTCAATGATCTGCACCAAATGTTGTCTAGCAGCACAAATGTTTGTTTTTTTAATTTAAAGCTGTGTTTAAATTGCAGGAGAGCTGATTTTATGGCAAGTATGAAAAGTCAATTATAAATATTTTATGTGGATAAGGAACAGGATTTCAAGTCATGGGTTTTCTTCTTTTATTTTACATTTTCAGGGCCATTTCCCTTATTCTGCTGGTTTGGGGGTAATTCAGTTTTGTGAGGCATAGCATGAAAGCATAAAAATTGGGATTTATGAAATAATGTGAAGCATTTAACTATTAAGCAGCTGCTGACTATGTGTAGCAACATTAAGTACATAAAGGGAGCCACTTGGTCAGTATTATGGTTAAAAGACTTGCTTATGGCTTGTAATTCCTGTATCACATCCACTTCAAACTGGTGCTTTAATTGGCCCCTCAATTGCAGGCAGCTCTTGCCTTGTGCCTTGCATTCTAAAGCTTTTTAATGGTTACACAAAGTTATGTTAATGATACCCAGAGATGCTGGAATAGCTGGAGCAACCAAATGGTGAATAAAATCCTGGGACTGGCATGCAATGACCTAGTGCTTTTCTGATAATAAGAATTTATTCTGCATTTTTTCCTCTGAATTCAGCTCTTCCCTGCCAGCTAATCAGAGCCAGCAGGACATGATTTCTCAGACATAAAGGGCATCAGGGACTGCATTTCACGGTTGAAAATTTCTTTAGCAGAACTTTCCAGTCCCTGCTATGCCCTCAGGAGTTCTACTGCTGCACAGTGTTGCCCATACATCCTGTTGGAGTCACCTTAGGATAGTTCGTGGATTCAGTGAGAGCTGAGCAGATCTTAAAATTCATAATTGGTTAAAGAGTGTGTGTGTGTGTGTGTGTGTGTGTGTGTGTGTATAAATATATATGCATCTTCATTTTCAGATGGGTGACTGTTACTGAACCAGAATCCCAGGTTTATCCTTCTGCTTTCAATCTTTTTGAAAGACAGGAACTTTTAGCCCACCTTATTATCCCTCATTTACAGACCTCCAAGCTGAACCATTCCACGATTCTTTCTCTCAGGGATGTTGTCTGGACAATGTTGGCCTGGGTAAACTTGCTGCAGCCTGGAGGGTGCAAGTCATAGAATCATAGAATCATAAAATCAGCTGGGTTGGAAGAGACCTTTGAGATCAACAAGTCCAACCCTTGATCCAACCCCACTTTGATCACCAGATCATGGCACTCAGTGCCACGTCCAGTCTCATCTCAAAAACCTCCAGGGATGGAGAATCCACCCCCTCTCTGAGCAGCCCATTCCAATGTCTGAGCACTCTCACTGTAAAGAATTTTTTTCTGATATCCAAGTCATACCACCCTGCTGATTTTTAAAGGACCTTTGTTACCCATCATGTGTAAGTGGAGAAGGGAGAGAAGTTCTGTAATTTTATGGAATGATTCTTGATTTATATCAGTGCTACCTCAAGGATCCAGCTCAGTGTCTCACATCGCCTTGTCTCGCTGTTGTCCTGGCTCACAGTGCCTTGGATCACATTCCTGGCCCAGGCACCATCCCTGCTGCTGCCTGATAGCACGGAGCATCTGGGGCTCTGCCTGGCCGGGTGCTGGCTGTGCCACCCCCAGTGACACGGTGACACAATGCTGGCACCGCGGGCTCCTGGCTCCGCTGCTCTTCCCCCAGTGTGAGGAGCACAATGAGCGGACCCTGCGGGGGCTTGGCTGGGCTGCTGGCATTGTCCCTGGGAATGTGGCCTGCTCCAGGTTTTCTGGGGATGGCTGCAGTTGTGTCTGGAGCGTCTGTGTGTGTCGGGGCAGATGTTCACAAGTGAGAGAATACGAACAGCGTTCCAGAAACAGCCTTTCCCGTGTCTGGGAGTCGATCCCAGCTGCAGGGATTTTTAAACTCAGAGGGTTTTTGGGATAAAGGCATTGAGCTGGAGATTGATCTGAGATACTTGTTTGGTACTGGCAGGGCTTTTGTGTCTCTGCAGTGCAGTTTATGCTGTTTAAAATATTGTTTCTCTCTCCTTTATCCCCTATGTTTTGGGAATTTTTTTTTTTGTCAGTAAAAGGTTCTGGGTGTGCAATTTGGTTTTAGCTCAGAACTTTTTTATGATTCAGACAAGTTTGGAACTGGGGTAGAATTTTAATAAGCTCCTAAGTGACCTAGGAAACAAAGTGGTGCTGGGATAGTCCCACTCTAGGGGGTTTGGTGCCATGCACTCTCCCTGCATTGGGGGAAATAACCCTCCTGCTCCGTGGCTGCCAGCACTGTGTGTGTGTGTGTGAGACACATTCCCTGCTCTCTAATATTTAGTATTTAGTAGTCTATCTGTTTACTGGGTTCCCAAGAAAAACATCGTTCTTTTTCTGGAAGTGTTTGTTCCAGCTGGGGAAGCAACCACCGTGTATTGTTTTACTTTTACTGATTACATTTGGCACAACGTCATGTTGAGCTGAGAAATGCCAATTACTTGCTGCTGTAGTGATAATATTTGTGAAAATTCTACTAATATTATGAGATAATCCAATATGCTGCATGATGTTTTTTTCCTTTTTCTCTATGGAAACTTTGGGGTTTTTTTCTGTATTCAAATTCTTTCTTCTCTAGATCTGTAGTCAAAATTGTTTGTCCATATAGGTCCCAAAATTCTGCAGTGGTTTCTGGTTGATGTTTTAAACAGCAGATGTTCCAGCAGCCCTCTGGAGATGCAGGTACAAACCCACTTGCCACCTGTGCATTGGTGCAGTTGTGTCTGGAGCAACACAGAGCAATTTGGCTGTTGGAAACTTTGAATATGTGGCACACTTTGGATGTGGAAGTGCTTAGTGATAAAGCTCTGGATTCCCTTAGGCCACTAAGAGTAATTGTACAACATCATTTGCATTCCTGTTTGGAGAGCCAGCAAGGCGAGGTGCACCCTTTTTGCTGCACTGGGAGGGCTGGAATGGCTGAGGACCCAGAGTTAACTCAGAACCAGTTCAGGGTAGGGTTAAACATCCTGCTTTTCTTCAGCTCTGCAGCACTGGCCTCAGTTTGTGGTGTCCCAGTCCTGTGCCATCACCACTGGGAGCAGCTCTGGGCGAGTTCATTCCATGGACTGCAGTCAGCATTTGGTGGAAGAGTAGCAAAAGGTTAAATCAGAAAGTGTTTGGAGATCATCAAAGCTGATTCTAGAGGAAGCAGAGGAGTCTAAATGCAGAGGGGGGAGAGCCATTGAGGGCTGCAAAGCAGAGCCAAGGCTTCTCTCCAGAGCCCTGCCTGGAGCCCAGCTGCCAGTGTGCAACCTGTCACTTCGCATGAAGGAGCATCACATCATGTTCATTAGGCTGGAGCACGAGCTCACGAGGCCTCTCCTCCCCCTGAAAGGCTCTTACCACTCCTGTGTTAGTGAGTGTAATTAGAAAGTCTGTGTTCTCTGGAAGGAACTGCTTTGGTCTATGCTCTGCTAGGGATTAAATGGAAAACCAAAGCGTCCTCGTGTTTTGACTAATTGCTGTTGAAATTTCAGCAAAATGTCAAAATGTGAAGCGAGGCCACATCAGAAAATTAAAGTACAGTAAGTTCATGGCTAGTATATAGAAAAAAAAAAGAAACCCCAATGGCTAGATCTAAGGGAAAAGAAATTACTCAACACAGTTGCTGGGGTTCCATAAAGTGAAATTCAAGTTCAGTATATTAAAAAACATGTGGACTGTATTTGAAAACATTTTATACACAGGCATGAGAGCCAAAACGGGAAAGATGTGGCTGCAGATAAGCTCTCATGTTCAGAACAAAGCAGAGATCATGAATCAGGCATGAAAAAAGAAAACTAAAGGCAGGATCAGTGTATGATGGGCTTCAGTAGGTTTCAGAGAACTCAGAGAACTCACAGAGTATTTGTTCCAAACTGACTGAAGGAAGGTGAGTTTTCAGCCTTGGTGAAATTTAATCCAGGATTCCAATGAACAAGATTTAAGGGAGGGATAGTTATAATTCCCAGGTTCTGCCAACCCAGAGAATATTGGAAATTTCAGAGCTGACTGTCAGCAAAAGCCACCTCAGCAACATTTTGTAGTTACATTAGTGAGACAATTAGTTAAAACTCCTGAATTTGATTGCCAGCCTGAGTGGAGACACAATTCCTTCTCCACCTTACTGGTCTGCTTAGGTGGTATGAACTGGACCAGTGATACATACCCTAAACCAAAGCCCAGGTTTTGCTCAGTCTCTCTGCAGATCAAGTTTTCCAAAGCTACTCAGGAGCTTATAAATGCAGGCACAGAACTTGTGTTTCCAAAGTACAAATCCTGCTTTGGTGCCTGGTGGGTACCAAACTTTATCCTGGACAGTTTTCGTGTAACTCGTTAAGGACTAATGAAACACAGCTCTACATAAAACTAACAGTTTAGTGTGAAACATTATCCTGTGATTGTCTGCTGGAGACAGGGAAGGGTGTTCCAATGCTTTCTGCTGCAGGCTGGTCTCCAGGGATCCCTCCTGTTAGTCCTTTGTTCACACTCCTCTTCTCCAGTATCTGCCATGACCGCTGGTAGTTTTTCTTCCTTTGCTTTTTACACCTGTTTTGTGTTAACAACCAGCAAAAGCTGAAGCATGACAGGGGGAATTTGTCATCTTCTGGGTGCCTGGGAGCCCCCACAGCCCTGCACATGGGGCTGGGGCTGAAAGCACCTGAAAACCAGCATTGATTTGCAGGTGGGTAAGGAAGGTAATGGCATTTCTTGCCAAAAGCCACAAAGTGACCCCTGGGCAAACGTGGGCAAATGGTTTCAGGGGCTGCTCTCCAAGTCTCTATTCCTTTTGTTTTTCTAACTTGAGGAAGGGAAAAGTATTTCAGGTGCCACCCAGAGCCTTCAGTTAGTTTAGGTCAGGGGGTGGGCAGGAGGGTAAAACCAGTTTGCACTGGTCACAGTGTGGCCACAGGAAGAGAGTCCCAGAGAAACAGGGACAGTTCCCCATGTTTCATTGGTTTGTCCTTGAAAACAAGAGTGTCTTTTAAGGACTTCATTTAGCACTCCTTTTCATATAAGAACTGACTCTGCTCATGTTGATATTGTCTGAAAGTTACATAATTTTAATAATTAATACTGTTTCCAATATCACTGTACTTGTGTTTCTCACAAATGAACTGTTGTCTGTAGGTGACTGAGAAGCAGATCAGGAAATTGTAGAGTCACAGAATGGTTTGGGTTGGAAGGGACCTCAAAGCCCACCCAGTGCCACCCCTGCCATGCGCAGGGACACCTCCCACCAGCCCAGGGTGCTCCAAGCCCTGTCCAACCTGGCCTGGGACACTCCCAGGGCTGGGGCAGCCACAGCTTCTCTGGGCACCTGTGCCAGGGCCTGCCCACCCTCCTAGGGAAGGATTCCTTCCCAATATCTAATCTAAACCTGCCTCCTTCAGTTTAAAGCATCCATCCCTTGTACTATAACTCCGTGCCCTTGTCAAAAGTCCATTGTAAAAAGAAATGGCAGGGAAGGACTTGGAGCCATTTTAGCTGTGGGTTTTTTAAGCCAGCACAATTTCCATCTGATGGGAATTACATTGTGCTCTTCATACATTTTTGTTCTAAACCAGCAGCACTGAAAAAAATTTGATTCTAGCAGATTCTTATCTTATTTTTTCCATGTGCATTATTGTCTCCCATTTTCTGAAGGAAACCTGGAAGGACTTAAAGAAAACTGTTTAAGAGCAAATAAATAATATTCATGAGATGCCTTCTGTCCTGTAGAGGAGTCAGAGAATGCCAAGATTCCAGACTAATTCTTAAAAATAACTGATCAGCATCACAGCCTGCCTTCCAAATGATTTCTCCTGCAGCAATTGAAAATGGGAATACTGGGTGGGAGCAGCAGGAACAGAAAACTGCTGTATCATGAGACAGAATGGGAGTTGTATTTTTTGTTTCCAAAGTTGGGGGTATGTTGAGCTGGATTTGAGTTACAGCTGAGCCTTTTGTCCCACTGTGTGAGTTACACGCGTGGCACTTCCCAAGTTTCTGTGTTTACCCACCTCACTGAACACTTGTACTTTGAAATCTGTGTAGGAAAGGCTTTGCAAGACTTCTTGAACCTCTTTGTTGTGTGTGTGTTCAAGCACTGCATATTCTTCCTGGTACAAAGGAAAAAGGGTGCTCAAACCACTAATGTGTTAAGAGTGCAGCATTTCAACAACTGGTTCTGGGTTGGGAACAACTTTACATGCTAACATTTGTCACAGAATAGAAAGTTCTGAGCTTTCATGATGCCTTAGAAGAGCCAAAACCTCCATGCTCTGGGCCACTGTGCCCATGGGCAGGCTCATGGATGCACTGGGGTTTCCATGAGGTGCTTTCCATAGGGAGATGCAGTGGGGGATGCACCATGGGGTTTGTCTGGCATGGGAGATGTACCCTGGGAGTGGGAAGGGGGGGGCACAGGGGAACTGATGCCAGAGAGTTGGAGTTCCTGCAGCTGCAGGGGATGATGAGGGATCCCACAGCTGCAGGAGATGATGAGGGACCCACAGTTTCAGGGGGTGATGAGGAATCCCACAGCTGCAGGGGATGATGAGGGACCCACAGTTTCAGGGG
>VWZD01007062.1:126237-446603 GCA_013396695.1 Sakesphorus luctuosus
GGGATGATGAGGAGCTGCCCAGGCACCACCCGGGGCTTTTCCAGCCTGAGCTGCTCAGAAGTTTCTGTGTCCTGTTGGAGAGTGATCCAAAAGTTTAATGCTTATTTTTACCTCCAATATATCTGGATTATTTTGTTTCCTGGATGCTGGTCTCCTTGTCCTCCTGGCTGGGTGAGTACAAGACTTGTGTGTGCTGGGTGAGCCTTGGGGTGGTGTGTAGATGGGAGTGTAAGCAGGAGCTGTGGCTTTGCTTTAAGAGAAAAAAGTCCTCAAAGGGCTTCAAGTACTAATTCTTCTATAAACCCAGCTTTGATTCCAATTGCTCAGAATATACTTTTGTGGATCTGGGACTGAGAGAGAAGCTTAATAATCAGTGTTTAAATGCCCACTTCCACAAGCAGCATGAAAGTGCTTTTTCAGTACAGAGTAACTGAATAATTCCAGGATTTGATGTCTGAAGGTTTCTCAGCTCTAGGAGTAATACTAATGGGAGCTTTTTCCTTCAGGAGTTTTTAAAGGGGAAAATCCCTGACTTTAGAGTTGAGAATCTCTTACTGGTACAGGCCTGAAATCTGCTGCTCTTGGTCTTAAGCTAATGCATTTTTGGGGGGGAAATACTTTTTCTGTGCTATAGAAACTACCGTTTTTCTCTGGGGAGAACAGGAATAATTTCTATGCTGAGCTGAGCTCAGCATGGAGCTGTATTTGAGCACTAAATATAAGCAGAAAACATTTAACATCTAATTTCTCTAAAATCACAATGATTAGCTTTATAGCAGCACTTCATCCCACGCAGGTGGATGGTGATGTAAGTGGAAAGGACTGGCCCAGAAGAAGGGGGGATTTATTTAAGATAGTTTTAGGCTTAGCAGCACTAAATGTGGCTCTCCTGTCCCAATACTCACAGGCAGAAAGGTCTTATGTTTACCCTGGAAATCCCTCCTGCCACAGGTGTGGGCACCAGTAACTGGAGAGCAAAGAGAGGAGCTGTAACTTGCTGTGATTTTTCTGGAAAATCGAATTGTATGACTACAGATCATGCCTGTATTGAACTGGAGGCTCTTCTGTAGGAGACTGTGGGAGAATGATGGAAGTGTGGACCTCAGTTATTCCTAGTGCTTCAGGAGCACACAGGGTATCATTGGCACTCATCAATCCTGAGCTGATTATCTTGGGGAAAATGTTACTGGGCTGATGCAAGTTCTTTATCCAGCACACACTCGTGGCTTTGTTGGAATGGCATGCAGGGCTCTTAATAACACTCTGAATTACTTATTTGGGAAAAATCTGAAGAACCACATCTGAAAGCCTGGAGGAGGAAAATTTATAGTTTGGTTTGCTGGTGTGTCTTGGTTTTGATTGTTGAAAAGAGCAACAAGCAGTGCAAAAACTGCTTATGCTTCTCTGTTCTCAGATGAGAAGCAAGAGTTGTGGCACACAAAGATTAGAGCATACAAGTGGCTTGAAATTGGAAAGATGCTTTTCCAGGTCTGAAGAAGCATTTGGCTGCATTTAGCAATTTTTATGTGCCTTATCGTGGCCACACAAGCTATTCTGTTACTTAAAGCTTGAGTGTGGAGCTGGGATGCTGCTGCTGCAGAAACAAAGGGTGTTATACACACAAAATCCCTCTGCTGTGGTTTCTGGGGGCCAGCATCAAGGTGAACATGGGAGATAAACAAGGTATCACCAAACCTTTTCGAATTGGAGTGGCACAGGACTTGTGCCTGTTAGCTGTGCTCTGTGTGCAGCTCAGGAGGAGACAGTCATGCCTGTTTTCAGCCTGATCAGGGAGACTGAGACTGGCAAAATGACCAGAGCTCAGGTGTTCCACAGGCACAGGCAGCAGTCAAAGAGCAGGGCTGGAGCAAGGCTTGCACAGAGCAGTGCCTGGTGTGGATGGCATCCAGATGAGAGCAGCTGGGCACGGGGGGCATGTTGTGGGAGTCAGGGCACTGGAGCAGTGTGAGGGCTGGGAGAGGATTCCTGGCTTGTGCTTCCAGCTTGCTGTGCTGGGCTGATAGGGGTGCTCTGCTCCACGAGAACAGAGCAGGGACAACTGCTACTCTGGCTCAAGTAGTGCTGATCTTTAGAGCTTCTCAGTGTTGCTCCTGTTATTCTGTTATTTCCTCCCCGTGGCTTTGTGACAGCAAACTTTTGTCATCCAGCTCTTCAGTGAGGAGACAGTGTTGCTGTTAGAGCAGTGGGGAGGGATGTGCTGTCACAGTGGGATTCTGCTGTTTGACTCAGCTCTCTCAAAAGCACAGTGGGACATGTGGTAAGAAGTTATAGAAAGCTTGGTAAAGGTGGAGAGGAGCTTTGCCTTTCCTTCCTGAGCACCTGAGCTGGACTGGCTCCCTGATAGCTCCTGTGCAAACAGTGATTATTCCTCCAGAGTTCTTCTTCTCTTTTCTAGGTCTGCCCTTTTCCTTGCACTTCAAATGTTCTGCTTCTCCCCAGTTCCTCTGCTGCTCTTCTCTTGCTCTGCTCCCTTTTTAGCATGAGAATCCTTCCAATGTGGAGGAGTTAAGTGCAGTGTTGTGCAGCTGCCAGGCAGTTTGGGTTCTTGTGTCCTTGTTAGAGTGGAGACATTGGCTTGTAAATATTCCACTCTAAGGTATGATTATGCCTTGGAGCAGCAGCTACAGACATCTTCCTACAATGTATTTTGGCAGGGCTGAGTTGATTAATGAAGCTTGAAGCATGAGAAGGAAAACTCTGGGAAACTCCTATGCTGCACTTAAAATATCTCCTGTAAATTAATATTTCTGAAATATGTGGTCTGCTTTCAACTTAGACCCAGGGGAACAAATGTACTGATATGTATGTGCAGTCTGATTTCCTTCCCAAGCTCAGCAAGAGTCTGTGCCAGTGAAGGGCAGCAAGAAGCTTTGAGCAGAGAAAATAGAAGTTTGATATTTCTAGCTGTTGAATGAAAGAATTGGGCTGTTATGGAGATGGCTGAAGGATGGACTATCAGCTTCTCAAAAGCCCTTCAGCTTGTCTAATTCTGTCCCTCTGAAAGTGCTCTGTTGGTGTAATGAGTACTTGAGGTAATGTCTTTTTAATATATGTAAGGCAAACAAGACCACCCTGATTGGCTCTAGTTTTGTTTTGTAAAGAGTTGTGATTACTGAAATGTTGTTTCATGTCACCAGTCCCTTGGTTCTGTGGCCAAGGTACCTCAGGCTTGCTACAAAGCCATTCATTTTAGTGGTTAGGCCTCAGTTTCTTTCCCATTTTGAGGCAGTTTGGCAGCTGAATCAAGTGTAAATGCATTTTTTCCTACTGGAATCCATGTCCTGGTAGCTTCAATGCAAAGTTCATGAGATCCTGTATTGGATGGTGGCTCTAGGGCTGGGAGGGGGGTTGCTGTGAGCACTGAGGAGTGCTGGGACTGGGGTTGGTGGTCCTGCCTCTGTCCCACTGTCCATCCCTCTTAGTTGTGCTGCCAGATGTGTCCCTGCAGCTGGATGTTCTGAAGAACTGACCTGAAAAAAAGCTGGTGTGTTTTTTTGGGTTTATTTTGGTTTTTTTTCCCCCCTGGTTGCATCACTTTGGACATCCTGTTTGTCATGAGCCTGGAAGGAATCGTGTGGGAACTCTCCCCAGGAGCTGTGTAATACGTTTGTAGGGAGACACGTGGAGCATTTCTGTCTCAAGGAGAAGTCCACAGAGCGTGTTCTCTGATAATTCTCTTGAGCAAACCAGTGGAAGTTGTCTCAAAATTTTGCCACTGGACAAGGATTTTCCTGGGGTTGCACCATGCCCTGAGAAAGCTGCTGTTTCATTGCCAGTGAAAATCCTTCATGGTTGAGCTGTAGCTTTTCCAGAGGGTTAGGGACAAGTCCTCCTTTCTGGTTTGTTCTGTATTTATGTATCTACACACGGGTTAAAGACAAAAAACGGGGGGCAGCAAAGTGTTGTGTCAACGTGTATAAATTTAAGGGCAAGTGTGAAGGACTCTGTAACGCTGATATTGGAGAACAGCCCATTTTGTTAAGTGACCAATACCTGCAGAAGGACATGATGTAAGTTCTGATTTTTTTTTTGTTACTGTGGATAAATAATTTTAAAAGATGTTTCAAGCTGAACACACGAAATTTAAGCCCCCTGAAATACTAATTCTCAGTTTCTTCCCCCTTGGGAAGGTGGCGTGTGAGTGCCCACACCTGCACTGTGTGGCAACCTGGCAGTGGGGGTAAAATACCCTGTTAAGGAGGGAAGAGATTAGTCACTGCATAAACTTGGCAATGAGATGGTATCTAGCTAAAATTACTGCCTGAACTTTAATTCCCAAGATGGGCACTGCTTTGTTGCTTGAAGATGTTTGTTGCTGTTGTGATCAATACAAGTCATACTTTTCATGAGTCTTCATATTGTGCTGTTCTGAGCACAGTGCTGGTGTGTATTTCATTGTCAGTCTCCTTTAACTCATTTGCTGTTCTCCAGCATTAATCTTTTCTTGTCAATGTTTTCTAAATCTAATCCAGCACAGCCTGAGGAAAGTAAAGCAATTGTTTAAATTGATGGTTTTGAACAAAATAAATCATAAATCAGTATATGATCTTTGAAACCTCTGTTCATCTAGAAAGTGTTTTCTTTTTTGCCTTTTTTTTCCCCCTCTTGGAATGTGATTATGGAGCCTGGGTTAGAATGTGCAGGGAGCCCGTGCCACCTGCAGGTGCTGGGGAGAGGCTGCATTTCTCAGCAGTGCCCACCCAGTGCTGGCCAACCTGCTGAGCTGCCTCTCACATGGGCCTGCAGGTCACCAAATTAAACCTGCTCGAGTTTCTTTCCCACTTCAGCAAGTGGAAAACATGGAATACAACAGAGATCTTTGTTCCAGAATCCCCATGTTAACCAGTCTTGACTCAATATGAGTGAAAATGGCTTGGCTGGGGCAGGATCAGTGGGGGATTGTTTTCCTGGTGCAGCTCTAGATCTGAGGTCCCCATGGGCCAGAACCCTCATGCTTTGGTGTATTGGCTTCTGTATTAATTGATATTCCTCTGTTAATGACAGCCTGATCTCTTACAGTCCATCTGGTGGTAAAAAGGTGGAGCTGTGTTTCTTCTAAGGCTGAACTGGTGCACACTCAGGTTTCTGGCTGCTCACTGTCAAATTTTAGCTGTTTGGGACTACACTCAGACCAAGCCCCACCTGTGTCAGGCTGCAGCATCACCACAGTGGCATTGCTGGAAGCCAAGCTGTTCTTCAGGCTTGAACAAATAACCCTACAAATAACCCTTGAAAACAGTCAGAGAGAGCACGGATGGGAAGTGATTTCAGGAGAACAAAACAGAGTAATGGAAGACAGCATGTGTTGCTAATTACCTGCCATTGTGATTTCTGAAGTGATTTTTCATCCATGAGCTGTGTGGTCAAATTCAGCAGCAAACCAGGAGTAGGTTCTGGCTTTTGGGCATGTTAAATATCAGGATTGACATTGTGTCACTGCTGCTCCAGGTCTGCCATCCAGGACTGTGCTGGGGCTCAGGGAGTGCTGCTGGGGCTCAGGAATTCATCATAAGTCGTAATTGCATAAAGATGATCTGCAGTAGCTCCCCAGACTCAATTTCCACTTGTAACTGGCAGATGAAAGAAGACTCAGAACAATTATCTGATAATAATTATGTCAAAGACTTTTCGGATTTTCCTCATCTTTAAAGTCTCATTTCTTGACATGACGAGGGAGTTTTGTGCAGGGAAAGGGGGGAACTTGTAGCAGTTCTATCAGAGGGTGACTTGTGCCCCGGCATCAGGAGAACAGCATCTTCAGCAGCTTTAGCTCTTGAGATCATGGCATGATCTCAAATATCCCGTTGCTGTATTAGGTCAGCAGCACCTGGACTTTGTGGAGGAGAAAGCACAGGGCTCAGAGCTGAGCACATCGTGCCCTGCTTGGCGTTCCCAGCACCCAGTGCAGTCCTGCCTGCTTATGCCTCTCAGAAAATTTAAATATTCATTGAAGTGTTTGTGCATAGTGGGCTGAAAACTGTGGGCAGGGACTGGAAATTCAACCCCTGAAACAAAGGATTGTGCCATACCCACCCCAATGGAAGTGGAGCTTTCCACAGCCAAGGTTTTTGTTGGATAGTTCACCCTCTAGGAGGAAGAAGGGAGATGTGCTTTTGGTGGAGATCTCTAGTATAACCCAAACTCTGAGCTTTAATTTTGCAGAAGTCTATGAAGTGGTAGCCACTCTTGCAGTGAGACTGGACAATAATGCCAGGCTCATTTTGGGCAAAAGTGCTTCTGTAAGGTATGGGAAAGTTAAGGAGGAGAAATTCTGACATAGCTGTGCCCTGAGAACAGAACTCCTCTCAGCCACAGTCTCTGCAGTTATCAAGGTCTATGCACTGGGAGGCAGTGAAGAGTCCCACTAATTCCAGAGAAACCCTGGATCAGGTAGCTCTCTGCTGGAGGTGTGTTATACCCAGGTTATCTTCTGAGCTTGTCTGGGGCAGTCCTGTGCTCTGACAGGTCTGATTTGGGTGGATTTTTTTGTTCGGTTGAGTTTTTGTTTGACTGTTTCATATTTTTTTTTGTTGTTGTTGTTATTGTTTGTTTTTGTTTTCCCTTTAGTCTTGTGGCAGCTGTATTATGGGATGGCAAGGGAAAATGACAATTAATAGTCCTTGCTCTAAGGAACTAACCCACAATCTGTTAGGGCAGAGGGACGTTTCCTGCCTTGTTCCAGAGGGTGTAAAGCCCCCTGGAGGGTATCAGGCATTTGATGTAAAGCTGGAGTAAGCCTGTTGCCAAAAATAGATGTAAGTAGAACTCAAACCGTGGGTGGAAGTTACAAGACTGAGTTTTCTTGGATTTTTAACCCTGTGGTTCCATATGTAGCTGGTGTAAGGGCTGAGTTGGTGTCACCTCCCCAGCACATGGGACGTTGGGTTGAGTTGCTTTCATTTCTCAGTGCCTGTTGTCACAAAGGCTGTCAGCACGTAGTGTGTTTCCCACCTCTACTTGTCCTCCAGGTTTATGGGATTGAATACAAACCCTGTTTTCTTAGGAAGTAGTCAAATGTAAATACATCCCTCCCTTGCCTTGTTTGATTGAGCATCCCAGTGTCTGGGACTGTGGAGAGAAACTGTCCACTGAGAGTACCACGAATAATGACCTTCCCCCCCTTTTAAAACAGGGGAATAATATGCAATATTTATAGTATTTGCTTGAATGCTCAAAACCTGTTTTGACTGAAATTTATACCCAGCCAGGCCCCTGGAGGGCACCAACAGCCAACATTACGGATTTTTCACTCTCCTTTTAGCCATTACCCACTGACACACAGCACTATGAGGATGGCAAATATATCCCCATGTATAGATTAAAGTGAACTTGCCTTGCCTTGCATAATTTGAAAATTCAAAAGACCAATTTCCTAGTGTAATTGAAAACTGCTACATTTCAGGCTTATTCATTGAATCAGTATTTCCAGTTAGAATTCAAATTAATCTTTCTACCTTTAAACAAGATAACGAGGGTGTAGTTATATTTACTCAGCCTTTTAACAATCAGGTTCAGTGTAGCTGCATATGATTAACTACACATACACAATTGCAGAAGGTTAGCACGGGCATGACTCGAGTCATAAGGGAAATTCATCTCTTAAGGCTGAAAATCTGAGCTGACAGTTCAATACTCAGCCTAATGCCCCAGTCCCTCTGGAAGGGAAAAGTGAAAAGGAAGGTGAAATGACCAGCCCAACATAAGAGCCATGTCAGCTTCTCTGCGTTCCCCCAGATTATTTTGGTTTTTTTTTTTTATTTAGCCTGGAGTCCTCTTGCTTTAAAGTTGTGTTAATGCAACTTTCCTGAATTCCTTCCAACACCTGTCAAAAAGAGATTTGACATCCAAGGATGCTTGTGAAGCACATCTGTGCATCTGGGGGCTCTGTGGGTCGGTCAGCTGGAAACACAAGTTTGAGGTTTGTGCATGGAGACCTTTATCTGGAGCTGCATCTCAGGCATCTGATGTGGTGGGTAAATTGGGTGGTAAAAATCCCAGTTCTGTGAAATAAGAGTAAATGGGGTTTCAGAGCTCACCTCTATAAATAGAAGCTTAAGAGATAATTAGACCACTATCATCCTAAGTTTGGGCACCCAAGACTTTGTGGACTCACTTGGTCTTTGACGTGTCTTGGACTGACTCTTTTTCATAGGTTGTGTAAGCAGGCAGAGCTCCTGAAGTTGGATACACAAAAGTGATTAAGTTTTGGTAATGAAATGCTTTTCAGTCTCCCTGGTCCAAGGCCCAGAGGCTGAATGGCAAAAAAAGGTCAGATCTGCAGAGAACAAATGGAGGGAGCAGCTGGTCACAGGCTTTGGTGGATTCTGCATGGCTTGCAGTGTCCAAATGGAGATCACTTACCTTTCTGAAAGCTCAGCTCTAATTCCAAGATTAATTCCGGGAAGTCCAGTCTGCCCTGTGATATACAGGAGGTCAATATGAAGAATGTGGGTTGTTTTTTTCATGCATTAGTAATGAAGGGGCAGTTGCACAAGGTCACCCCAGCCAGGTTTGAGGGCAGTGCTGTTCTGCTGCTCTGCCTGTCTGCAGGAAAGTGCTGAACACACTCATTCCCTGTGGCTCTTTTCCCAGCACCTTATGTGGGACTGGGTTCCCTGATGCTGAGGATTTTCCTGGTTGTTTGCACAATGCTTGGAGTTGTGGTGTGGGATGGACACCCTGTTTTTGGTGATGGTTCAGTTGCCAACAGCCTTTGCAGATCGTGAGAGGTTAGAGGAGATTTTTGATTCTTATTTCTGGGAATGGCAGGAAGTAAAACAAATTGTCAGTGTGATTAGTTGACACTTCACCCAGCACATCTTACCTGTGGTCCCTGGCACTGCCTCTCACCTGTGTGAGCTGATGCTCTTATGCTGAGCTGTTTCCTTGCACTTGCAGAGTCCCAGACCTTGCACGTGGGCAGCAACTGCTTGAGCTGTTCTCATTTGATCTATGTGAGTGTGAGGGCATGTGCAGAGGGCACCCTTCAAAGTGAATGTTAAGAACCAGTTGTTACAGCATCCTGAGCCACAGCTGTGCAGGGGTACCCGGGGTGGGTTGTAGGTTGCGTGTTTGGATTGCCCTGTCACAACTCCTGAGCTGAACCTGCCTCCCAGCTGGCTCCTGCAGTTCTTCTCACAGGCTTCTGCTTTGTGCTCTATCAAGCAGTCTATGGCCCGTGCTTCATTATCTGCAACTTGCATTCTCATTTATACTTGTGCTAAAAGGGAATATTCAGTTTTACTCGTGTTTAAACATAAACATCAATGTAATATAACACCCTGAAGAAGGGTGGAATATTCTTTGTTGGCTGCTGTGCTAATTGTCCTCCCTGTCATTCATTTACAGGTCTGGGCTGATAGACCTCTGCATCTGTCTCTGCTGCACTGTCTGCAGGCACAGGAGTGCAGGTTATTTAATTTGCACTGGGGACTGCCTTTGACTCCATGAATAAGAAAACACCTTTAAATTCACCCCACCTCTACTGAGCTCCTGGTTTCCAGCTCTGCAGTGCCTGTGTGCACTCGGCCAGCAGGATCAGAGGTAAGTGTGAGCAAACTTAAAATGAAGTCATTAAACTCTTCTAAGTTGTCTATCCAGCATCTCAAATTGTACCATGGACTTGATATTTCCAGCAGTGTCATTACTGTGCTGTTGAACCAGCATGGTGATGTCAGGTGGGACTCGCTAGTTCTTCTGGCAATCTTTGTGGGCCGTGAGTCTGTCAAGGGAAATCTGGTTTGCATGGGAGATGACAGGGATTGAGTTGCTTGGGTGAGATCCCACAAGCAGTCCTTGTGCCACTTTTAATCAGTAGGGACTAAGTAGACAGTCACCTATCCCTCATCTTTCCCCTGATTACTGTGCCCAGCAGAAACTGGAAAGAGAAGAGATTGTGTCCTAATACATGATTTTTGAAAAGCTGGCTATTGAGCTCGCTGTGTGAAATCTCCTCTTGAGTTACTAGGGGGTTTTATTCTGGATGGCATCCTGCATATGTTTTTCAGTCATAGACTGGAATAATTCCAGGGAAGCTGCTCTGTTCTGTTGCCTAATTAATAATACATCTCTTTAAAGAATAAATAAAAAAAAATCAATGCATATTTAACTGATAAGCTAGAGTATCTTCAAAAGCACCATTTTGGTCCATGAGCTGCATAATATAATGCTGAGTTACTCTGAACACCCTGACTAGAACAAAACTTTGGATGTGTGAGTTTGCATTGTGCTTCTAAAGTAGTTGGATGGTTTAATGTGTTGACTTTGTGACTTTTTTTTCTTTCCTCTCTTGGAGATAAAGGATGAAAAATACAGTTTAGTGAGCTAAGTGAACTAGTGGAGGTACAAACCCTCTGTTGTTCCTGTCTGAAAGGGATTTGTGACTAAAATGAAACCTGGAGCAGTGAGGTGAAGTCATAAAGCCACTGCCCAGTATCACCTCCTCCACAACCAGCTGTTAGTCAACAAACTGCTCTGGAAAGCAGTTTATGTGCCTGTTGCCTTCTGTTGAGGAATGGAGGGTAAAATGTGGTGTAAAACTAGGATTTGGGAGCGGATTTTTACCTACTGCTGTTGCTGTTACTGCCCGACACTGGCCAGTGCTTCTCATTGAGCAGTTCCTCATAATGAGATGAGAACTGAGATTTTAGCATGAACTTTTGCCACTGTCACTTCTGCTGATTCCTGTAAAAGCTGCTTGTGCCTGGTTTTGTAATGCCTTTACTGGAGGAGGAGAAAAGCTCATTATTGCAAAGAAAAGTACTTGTGAAAACCAGGACTTTTTTTGATTCTTTCATGGCATTTATTCCTCACCAACACAGACTGTTGCCATGGGGAGAGTAAATGAGGAGGCCATGGAGGCCTGATGGGAGCATCCCCAACAGACAAAGTTTCCTTGGTTTTGTGTGTGTAAAAATCTGTAAGTTTGTTTTCCTCTGGAGAAGAGCTTTAAAATTCAGAAGTTTTCTAGAAACCAAGGATAGTCTTTTGCAGAGGTGATGGGCAAACATGCAGAACCTTTCCATCTCTGCTGTGCTGCAGTGCCTTGCCCTTGCTCCCTAGGCCTGGCTCTGTGTGCACCTCCCAACCTCCTTTTCCAGAGCTATGACCCAAAACTCTCATGGCACAGGGGATTTCCCCACTCTCTCTGTCCTTCACATGGTTCAAAAAATAGCTGTCAAGACAGGAAAAAGTCAAACAGGTTCATTTGGTGATTCTCAGGAGGACTCCAGAAGGTGGCTGTAACCAGGTGAACAACACCATGTACCGCTCGTGGCATTTGGGATTCGAGGCTGGAGCTACAAAGAGATCAAACCACACATCTTGCAACACAAACAAGGACTGCTTTGATGAAAGCTGAGGCTTTAATTCAATTTGCATGGGATCTAGATGGATGGGCTGTGTGATCAAAAGGGATGGTGCTGTAAATAGGTTCAGAGGGTAACAGAGCCATGCCAAGTGAGAGGAGCTCAGTTCCTGTGCTCAGAGATGGGACCTCATCCTGACCTGCAGCAGGAGAGTGCAGGGCCTGATGCAGCTTTTCATCTCCTGCTCATCAATCATGAGCTTTGAAAGCCTGGAGACAGCTCAGCTCTGTTCTGTTTTGCTGGAGGGCAGAGGTGGTGGAGAGGACAGTGCATGGCTTGGGAGCCACAGGAACCTCACGTGGTGCTGTCTGTGCCCCTGGAGCAGGGGCTGGACCTGGAGTGGGCTGTTGTGCTGTCAGTCAATTTGAACCCCAATTAACAAACAAAGCTTAATCATCTTGAGGATGTCCAAAGTGGAATATATTAAGAGTCACACAGGCCATTGATTTAGGAAACTTCAAACCCCATTTTTTCCCTGTGTCTGAAAGATTTATGAAGAGAGTTCAGGTTGGAGATGTTCAGGTGGTCAGTTATACACAGGATAAGAATCATTAGGAGAATAAATTCTTTAAAGTCATTGCCAGCATTTTTAAAAACATCTTCCTTTGACAAATGACCCCTACAAGAGAGGGCAATCTTTATTTAAAAGATATTATATTGTCTTATAGCTATGAAATTGATCTCAGAAAGGCCAAAGATTCCATTTATCAGTGATCTGGTTCCTGGGAACCATCTGGCTGCATTAAAGGTGAAAATTAACTTACTTAGCTAGTAAGTTAATTGATCCTTATGGGTCCCTTCCAACTTGAGATATTCTATATTAAGCAAGAAGGATTTGGGACCCTTGCCAGTGAATGTCTTGGAGGAGATCTTGCATTTTAATTCTCAAAAATGGTGTTTAAACTCTTTATTTGTTTCCCTGATCTCTCCCAGGTTGGATATCAAGCTATGTTAGTTAAACCTTTATCACTTCTGCAAAAATTAAGTCTTTCAAAGGGACAACTTTGAAGATTTAAAGGTCTCTGCCTTTCAAGGGTGCTTTTAACAGATGTATCTTTGCTGAAATGCTCCTTAGCACAATTGCAGTGCAGTTAATCTACCACCCTTTGGAGCTGAGTTCCAAACTGGATAATGGTTACCCCAACTTCTGTGTGTGTTCCCAGCTGCTTAAAGATGGTGATTGCAGCAGCAGGGAAACAAATGGCTCTGTGGTCCCTGAAAGTGAGATTTATTTTGCACTGCTCATATGTTCCTGAAGAACCTTGGAAACAGTATTTTCAGCTGTCAAATCCAGCTCCTGGTTTTGTGAGCAACTGTGGAACAGAATCACAGTAAAATAACCTGGAAGGATGTTAGAGAGGTCATGTAACTCATCCATCAGCCCCAAGGCAGGATCAACTATTTATTAATCCTGACAGATATTTATTCAATGTGTTCTGAAAGATCTCCAATGGCAGAGAGATGCTCAGCTAATCTATTCTGTCTCCTCATCCCTGCCCTTAGAAAGCTTTTCTTGACATTTACCCTGAATGTTTTTTCTTGTAATTAGTCAAGAAAAGTGAGTCACTTGACTTATTTGTCCCAGGTAGGGAAAAAAGATGATATTTTGCTCTGTGTATATGAAGGCTTTGAGGTTCCCCCATGAGTTGGCTGCTCTTTAGGGGACAGAACCCATAATGTTTTTAATCTTCCTTCATGTCATGTCATTGCAGATCTCCAATCTCACTGTCCTCCTGTTGCTCTCCCCAGTCAGGCTGTGTCTCTCTTGATCCACAATATCTTTAAGTGTCTACAGAAGCATCAACCACCCTCTTTTGATTCAGTAACTGTTTGAAATATGCTTGCTATGGAGATTAAAGTAAAAAAAGGCTATTATATAAATATGATGTCCTCTAACTAGATCAGTCTTCCATAACAGTAGCCCTGGTAAAATTAAACCTAATGGTAAATATTTGTTTGGAAATAAATGTGCATTTTGAACTGTAATTGGAGTTCTAAAGCAATCTTTAGCAATATCCAAGCCCAGTAATGTGGACCCAAACAGCTTCAATCTTTCACCTTTTTAAGCTGATATTTCCTATGCCCTTTAACTGTTTGCTCTTCTGGGAACACCCAGTGATTCAGTCATGATTGCTATTTGTGTGTGTGTGTGTTTCTTTTCCTTACAACAAGTTCTGGATCCCTCTTTTTGTGGAAGATATTCTCATTTGCACACACTGTGATGTGACAACTTACTTAATGACAAATGGCACTTGTTGCTGATTTTTGTCACATGAAACTTCTGCAGAGCCTTTTTTCCTCCTGCAATTAAACCCTGTATCTTAGTTGCTGCCTTTTATTTCCTTTGAACTCATCAGGGGAGGAATATAATCAGAAATTTGAAATTACAATCCTGGGTAAGAGGCAGCATTGAGGTGATGAGTACCTCACATCTTTGTTTAGCATTTCAGAGCAGGTAAGGAGACAGCCAAGTAATCTGCACTCATTTCTGAGCAACAATTTAAGATTCTGAGGAATTGGATATTGCCCTAAGAAGTTTTGAGGAAATAAACCTCAGTTGATCAAGGTGGGAGAATAAAGCTGCAACAGCAGAAGCTGCAGAGATTTAATAGTCACTTCCAGCTGAGTAGAGTATCTGTTCTTCATCCTGCTGGAAAATTAGGGGTGTGCAGAGATAGAGATGGCCAGGATAAAATGTAGGGGAAAATTTGGGATTAATGGAGTCCATTTGATCCCTTTAAACCAGACCAGAAGGCTCCACAGAACCTCTGGCTCTTGCCTAGTAAAGCCTCACCACCTGCCTATGTGGGCACTGGAATGAACTGCAGATCTTGAGCACAAAAATTGTGATGTGCCAGAGGGAAAGCAAGAAATGGGAAACTCTTGCTGATGTCTTGAACTACTGAATTAGCAGCTAATTTGCTGGCTAAAAAAAAAAAGTCCAGCTGGTGTTAAGAAATGAGTTGCTTTCCCAACTTCAAAGCTTCCCCCAGACTGTCCAGGGAGGATAATTCCTTCTATGAACAGTCCATTTAACTCCTGAGCGCATGAGCCAAGTGAGCTCCTGGTAGAGGTTTCTCTTCTTTTGTATCTTGCAAAAAAAAGTGCTGAACAGTTTGGGCTTAAGGTGAGAGAATACCTTTTTGAAAGCTTTTTATGGAAATTGCTTCTTTAAGAGGGTCAGAGACAAACCTTTCTGCTTTGTGATTGCAGGAGGGAAGGACCATCTGAGTCACAGCTGAAGGAAATTTGCTTTATCTTTGAAGCCATGGTGATTTCCTTAGAAACTTTGTAGTTTGGGATGAGAGCCAGGGGCTCCTGGAAGAGGTTTTATTCCTGAGCATAGCTTGGATCTTTCTTGGCATAGCCCTTTTATTGTGAGCCTGTTGGGAAGGGGGAAATGGGTTTAATGGAGTGGGTTACAAAGTGTGTGGCACTTTGGATGCCCCAGAGCAGTAACAGGGGGGACAAGTCTCTGGGAGACATTGGGCTCACTCCTCTGTTTATGTCCCTGCCAAGGCAGGAAGGTGCTGAAGTCAGTCAAATTTTGGCTAATTTTTGTACCAGCGCAACTTCCCAAATTGCTTCATCTTTATGCAAACTGGCTTTGTGAAGCGTTGCCATTCCGTGACATTCTGCTCACTGTGCTAAATTCAGCAGGGCTTTTTTTCATGTTGGAGTGGAGCTACAATCACTTCTGAGCTCTGTGCCTTGTTTCAATTATTTACCTCTGCAAAAAGATTTTTATAAATCCTCCCTTCTCTTTCATATTATTAACTTTCTTGACAAACTTTTATTTAAACCACAGAGACAAAGATGGATTTTTTCTTTATAGCTCTGCAAAGGTAGATTTACTTCTTTGACCTGTTTCAGTGTGATTGAAAGCTAATCTCTCTCTTTTATTGGCTTTTGGAAAGCATGTATTTCTTTGTTTCTCTTTTTTCATTCAGTATTGTCTTGTGGAAATATGTAACTTCAAGCTGCAAAAAATTATCCTCCTGTGGGAAAGGGAAAAAAAAATGACAACCTTAATCCAATCCAAGGGAAGGTTTATGTCTTTAATTAGCTGCTTGGATTGTGTTCATGTATGATTCAAATAAAATGAACTATGAGCAATAACAAAGGTCCTGTGGCCACCTCTGACCTCACAGAGAAGAGGGCTAAAACCAGAAAGCTTTTCTGGCTCAACATCAGTGACAACTACTTGAATTTGTCTTTTTTTGGAGCTAATTTCTGCCACAAAAAGCCTGTGGAATGCTCCCACTGCAGCTGACTTGCTTGGCCAAGGTTCTGATATGGCTTGTGGGCTGCTGGCACCAGGGACTGATACTTTAAATTCTGTTCTTTTCACTTTATAATTAGTCCAGTTTATAATCAGTCCTTTGAGTGCTCTGTTCGTACTGTATATGTTTCCAACCCCTCTGCAAGAGTTATGTGCTTTTTTTTTCTAATGAACTTGAGGATATAAAATTCCTTCTGTGTTATGCTACAGTTTTAAAGCTAATATTACAGCTTGTTCATGTTTTGCCTTACTCAGGTGGATGATCTTGTGATCATCCATAGTCTTGTGTTAGGCAGAGAGAATTTTGCCCCATATTTGTAGTTCCTTTTGCCTCTAAAGAGCTGAATGAGCATGAGGGTAATATCCAGGGATATTGATCCTGGGAATTCTTTTGATGGGAGGTGCTGACTCTCAGCAGCCACCCAAAAAGGATCAGTGTCCCTCCTGTGCAGGGGGAAACATCTCCATGGGCAGCACTTCAAAGTCACCTTCCCAGACTTAACATGTTGCTGTTTGTAGCCCTTCTGCAGAATTGCAGGAAGGGAACATCAACAAAATCTGCTCAAAATCCCTGCTTGCAGGGTTAAATTTATCAAAGCATTTTGCCTCAGTGTCTATTCAATGGCTCCCACTATGGCAGAGTGTAAATAAGTGCCATATAGAAGTGTAAATGAGTACTATATGGAAGTGTAAATAAGTACTATGGTGCTTTTCACTTGTCTTTGGGAATGAAATAGCATTTTACTGGCATGCAGAGGGCAGGTTCAGGTGCCTGACAGAGCAGTTTATATAACATATATATATATATATTAATACACACACACACTAGGATGGTGTATATGTATTAGTATAGCTACTGTTCACTGCTGCTGAATGTGTAAAGTTGCATTAAAAACAAAAACAAACCCTGTAAAAAATACAAAAAGATGTTAAAATTAGCAGCTGTTCAACCTGTCAGTTAGTGATTGAAAAATCTTCAAAAGGCCTGTGTTTCACAGTGGTTTGAGTTTGATGGACAGGTTCTGTAGCCCATCTCTTTGGGCTGAAAGCAGGTGGATACAGGTTTTCATTGATGTTACTCTTCATTCCTGGGGCATATTTTGTCCTGGTGTACCTGAGATATTTAATAATGCATCCTGACATTCATTAAATATGTGCCCTTTTCATACAAACTCTTAGAAATAGCTATAAATTGTAAATTAATATAGTTTATTTAGCACTTTGACCCTGTTTATGGAATAGTAACTTATGTTGGTACATTCATTATGGTGCTGGTTATGTGTAAATCTGTATTTCATTCACCATCCCAAACATCCTACCAAGAAAAAGTTCAAAACCCACCAAAAAAACCCCAAAGCCCCTGTTTAAACCAGGCATATTGATGTGGAAGGCATCTGAGCACTACAGTAACCTCCTCCCTGAAATCAAATGGCAGGATAAAACAACCTTGAAGAGCTGAGAAATATTTCAGGGCAGAGATGCACATTTCTGAATGAAAAGTTGGGTTCAGAAAGCAGTTTTGACAAAGTTCAGCATCCAAGGTTAATTCCTGAGTGTCGAGGCAATCATGGGGGAAGTGAAAACTTCAGCTCTGTAAAATAGAAGGCTAAGAAAATAAAGAAGAGAAGGGAACTGCTCAGAACTGAATGAGAGAAGAACATAAGTATTAAAAAATGAAAAAGAATGTGTGTATAGATTAAAGGGAATTCAATATTTTACTGACTAGAAATCCCAACAAACAGAGAAGTATCTTCTGTAGTCCTTGTCTCACTGTCCAATAATGGTGATGATCCACAGACTTTATTATGCAAGTGATATTTTGTGCTCTGCTTTTACTCAGATTACCTCCAAAAATGAAAATACCTTTGGAAACAATTCCCTGATTAAAAATCTGGTCCTCCCTCAGAATGATGCCATTATTCTCATGGTGCTGCACTGGGAGCATACTAAGGGCATTAATATCTTTATTTGCTGTGGTGTGAGGATACACATTTGTGTTTTAATTAATGGACTCCAGGGGTCACATCCATAAGTTGGTGTGGTTTGTACCATGGCTTTGTTCTGCCTCACGGATTTTGGGGAAAAGGTAGTGATTTAAGAACATGCTTTGATTCCTGTTTTCCTTAAGGTCATTGATGTGCCCTCCTCTTTTTTTCCTTATGTTTGTGCCTGTCTGGTTGGTAGTGCTTAATTCTTCCACATAAAGGAGCACAAAGTTAGTCAAATATTTAGGCCGGGGGTGAGGAAAGCATCCCATGGAAGCTGGTTAGGTGGGAGAGCCTCAAAGGTAGCAGAGACTTCACTGTACAGCAAATCTGCAATGTCATCAGTCTGTTACTGATCATTTGGGATATCATTTTAGTGAGCTGGGAGCCAACAATGCCAAGTGCTACATGAGGACACAACCTTAAGTGGAATAAAGAGCCAGCGATGAGGAAACTTCAGCATTTAAACATCCCTTTCTCTGCCACAGGAGAGTTGGAGCTGAGACTTGAATTTAGGGGTGTGTAGGGGAAGCTCTGCCTGATATTAAAGGCAGGATGGGAGGAAGTCCAGATAAAGGTGGGGCTTTGGAATCTGTGAATGAGGAGATGTTGGTGGGTGGGTTCATGGGCCAAACTGACTACTGGGTGACGACTTGCACGTTAGGACTGACATCAAAGGCCTTGCCAGTTGTCTCCCTTGGCAGGTGCTGTTTGAGAAGAGGGTTTGCTGCAGCTCAGATTTACCTGCTTTTAAAAGAGAGGAACTATTCTCTCAACAGTTCGTGTTAATTGAGCAACGTGTGCGTGGGCAAACTGATAAATCCTGGAGTTCTGCAAGGGGAGGCTTTACTGTAATTCTTGTGAATTAGGGGGAATTATACCTACTCATTACTGAGGTTGAGTGACAATTAGTTATATTAATGGGTGAAAATGAGATTTTTTTTTTTAATTGATGAACCTCTTCTTTTCTGAGTAGTAGTATATTGCAGTGTAGTCAAATCACCAGCACACTAATATGACTTGGAGGTGCCTTGGCTTTCTGATTTGCTGGCTTTTTTGGTAGCAAAACTCAATAGAAATAAAAATGGCTGATTGGGGAGAGTAAAGAAAGAAAATGAATGCAGCCAGATAGAGCAAGTCTTTGATCATAGATTACAAAGATTATTTTGGTGCATATAAATGTAAAGAGTAATGATGTCTTTGAAGAATTTGTAACACAAAAGTCCATGTACATCACAGAATATAAAGGATAGAGAAGGGTGAAGGATTAAGAAAGGGAAAGACTTTGTGCATCACTAATGAATGACGAGGAATAGAAAGACAAATGAAAAATTCCACTGCATAGAATGATGGCTTTGATTCTTTCTTTTACTGAGCTGCTCATGTAACACAATACCAGGAGATTTAAAGAAGGAAAAGAGAAAAAAGGCACAAAACTGCTGCCTGTATATCCTGGGGTGTGAGGAAATGGTGGCAACCATTTCCCATGGGAAAGGGAGCCAAGAAGAAACCATTAAAATATGATGCATGGAGAGAGCTGTGACTCAGGGCTGGAATAAGGGGAGCAAGCGAAGCAAGGGCTGATGTTGGGCTTCTGTTGGTCTCTGCCCCAGGGCAGGTTTCCCAGTGGAAGGGCAAAGGGGGAGGACAGTGTTGGGTATCTGCTGGCACAGGCTGTCAGCCGGGGGGTGATCAGATTGTGTATTTGGTAGGCAGAGCACTGACTGTTGGCACAGTGTGTTGGAGAGGGGGAGTTTGTGCTCCTGATTCTGTAAAACAGGATGTGCAGCGTGCGAGGTGCTGTGAGCTGGGCTGGGGGTGTTGCCAGACCCTGCTTGCCTGGGGCTGCTCCAGGACCAGCCCTTCCCTCTTCCCAAGGTACTGCATTCCCTGCCAGGAAGTTTCTAGGCAGAGTTATCTATCCTTAATTTTCTGCTTCCTGTAGGACAGTCAAATATAACAACAGTAAAAAAGAAATAAAATTGCTTTTTTTAATTCAGGATACTCCCAGCACACCGTTCAGCTGTTTTGGATGCTTCTGCCTTGCAGAGATGATGCCCACCTGATTATTCAGCTGTGGTGGTGGGCTCCTTTACCATATATGATGTGCTGCCTTAGACATGTAGTCACTTTTTAGTTGTACTTCTCATCTGGGGCAACTTTGTAAAACAAGATTTGATTAATATTGTTGCCTGTTTCTTGCCACCTCTCTACTCTGAGGAGCTTTAGTGTTCCTGTCTGAGCCAAGCAATGGGGAAAGTCTTTTTTTTTTTTACTCCTTTTTTTTTTTAATCTGTAGACTGTGAATCATTGGTGGAATCAATAGAATTTAATCCAAAACTTCTGCTGAAGGTTTTAAGGAGCCTATAAAACACACAGAGCATGCAGCAAAAAGGCACCAAGACCCCTGTGACTGCCTGAGATATGAGATGGGCTGGGCTGGCAGCTCCATCCCAGGCAGTGGCTGCTCCAAGTTGGATTCTGGTCCATTCTGCAGCTCCCAGGGGACCAGAGGGAACTCCATTGAGGGCTCTGTGTAAGTAACTTTGCACCAATTGATGTCTCAGTTCCTTGTGGCAGAGGGGAAGGGAGTGACTGCTGAGGGGGGTTTGTATCTGTTTGGGGCTGCAGATGATCCTCCGAGAGCTTCAATCTCCAGAATGGGCAGTTCCCAGCTAACAAATGAGTAGCAACTGCTTTCTGCTCTTAATATCTGGCACCCAGAAACATAAGTCCACAGTGATGTGAGTTTTCCATACAGCTCTGAAGAGTTTTAGGGATATGAATGGTTTAGCTGTAGGCACTGAGATTAAGGAGCTGTGAAATTCCATCTGCCTGCTTGTATTGTGCATTGTGAAACAGCAAACAGCTCGGGTTTGCTGAGGTTTCTCTCCTTGTTTGTAGGTCTTTTTTTCTTCTGTCAGTAAGGTTTTTTAACTCTGTCTTCAAGCTTTGCTTTCAGCACTGTTTTTTGTGGTATCTAAAGGCAAACATGGAAGGTATGTAGACCAGGCACAGCCTTCTACTCCATCCAGTGAACTATTTGTAAATATAATAATAAACATTTTACTGTGAAATGGACAAAATGAGTACACTTTGTACAGAAAATTTTTCTAAGTTGCATAAGAACCTTAAACTGTGCTGCACTACACCAGCACATGTGGTTTTGTGAATTAAGAAGTGTATTTTCTGTGATGGTTTCCCATCTGCTCCTACCTCTGATAAAGTTAAGGCTGGTTCTTGAATACTGAAACACAGGGATGCTTTATTCTGGCATGTGCTTGACAAGTGGATCTTGTATGTCACAGGCTGACCCTCTTGTGGGTGGCTCCTGATGAAATATGTAAAGAATAAGAAGCTTGAAGCCAAACAAGAAAAAGGAAACATGCTTTATTTATAGTTTAAAAAAATCAAAGCCACAAAACCCCCCAACAATCTAAACCCCCCTATTTTCTGCCAGCCTGTTTGATAATGTCTCTCCTATATTAATTTATTGTAAAGCAATTTTTAGCAGCCTCATAGATGATTAAAGTTTGCCCCTAGTGAAGGGACCTGGCTTTTCCATTTGCCATTAAATCACTGCAGGGCTTTCGCCTACAACTGCAAAACCCAAGTGATGAGGGTAATTTGCTCCCTGCTGGTTTATGGGGGTCTGGTCCAGCTCCTGGGGCTGGGCTGGGAGGAGGGAGGATGAGCTGGCAAATGTCTGGAGAGGAGGTTTTAACCAGTGTCTCTGTACAGCAGAAAAGATAGTAAAAAAATACAATCTGTTATTATTTTGAATATAAACCTTAAATTTCTTTGGTTTATTTTTTTCCCCGATCCTCCTTCCTTAAAATGGTTACATTACTCAATTCCCTTAGTCTCATCCCAATGTGCAGAAACCCCATTGCTGCCTTCATTTTGTCTTACAAAATCTGGAATAATACCATAGAATGTCTGTGCAAGTCAAATCTCACTCTGGTTTTGGATCATTAAATGGCTGCTGCTTTGAGTTTTGCTTTGGCTGAAGTCATGAAATAAAAAATGTCTTTTGCTGATGGCAGAGGAGCAGCTCCAGCATTGGTCTTGCTGGGGTGTGAGTGTTCTGGGGAGATTGGTGCTTCCATCCTGGGCAATCCTTCAGCCAGGAGCAGCAACTGGCCTAAAATGTCTCTGATGATCTATGAGGCCAGAGAAAATCCACTGATGTTCTTCATTTCTAAAAGCCGAGCCGTTCACTCCTCCGAAAGTGCTTGTGGATGGAAAATGATGGTGCTCAGGACACAGCTGGATCAAGGATGTGATTCCCCTGTGTCTCTATTTCCTTGTTTCTCCATTTCCATGCACTTTTGCGGTCATTTAATACCTTGTAGGCTGATTGTAAAGTGATTGCAAAATAGGGCAAGCAGGTGGTTTTGATGGTTTGAGCTCATTTTAAACTCTCTTCTTGTAGCAGCAAATGAACACCAAGCAGAGCTGAAATCAGGGCCCCAACATGTTTTGTTAGTAGAGTTTATTTTACATGTGTATCAAAAGAAAAATAATATTTTTGTATTATAATATCACTGAAAATCCCTGTAAGGTAGTGAACAGCCTTGTGACTTATTCATGAAGGTTCAAGATATTTAAGACATCCCCATTATTGTCCTGTAGCAGCTTTTTCTTCTCAAAGTGGTACACAAAAATGCATCCAGAGGGTTTGTGCTGGCACTGCCCTACAACTCAGGGCAAACATGAATTAAATGTAATGCCAGTGATTAAAAAGAACCAAAACCAAACAAAAAAATCCCCACCACCAAAAAAATAAACAAAAAAAACCACATAAGGAAAGTAATTTTTGTCTCAAATATTCCACTTGATGTGCATGGAGAAGGTGAGTTAATACCCTGAGGATAAATATGGCCCATCATCACAAACACACAAGTTCTCTTCTTGCTACCTGGTAATAGTGGTTGGAAAATGTAGCTGGATAGGGCAATAAAAGTTACTAAACAGTGTAGTGATCTTTGTTTGGTTTTGTTCTGGAAGTAATTATGGGTATTTGACAGGGCTAACCAGAGAATAAAAAGATTCCCTTTAGTCTTTCAACTCTTATTAACTGGAAATCATCAAATTAAGGAAATTCCTGTGAAATGTTTGTCCTGCCTATGTTGGTGTCTCCAGACATGGTGTAGTCCATAAATATTTGACTAGACATGGATGCAGCAGCAGTGCAGAACTAGAAATACCTGGGTGCAAAAAGTTCCTTTGCCTTCAGCAGTCCTAAGAGCAGTAAAGAGAAAATGGTAATTTGGGAAGTACAAGTGAGGTGAAAATATTGAACACCTGTGGTGAATCTGATCCAGTGGAAATGGAACATTAGAAAAACTCTGAAATCCCTTCCTTTCCTGGAAATGATGGTGGCAGCTTAAGGGAAATTCATCTGAATGTGGTTGTAATCCTGGGCAGCCATCAACAAAATCAGTGCTTTAAAGGAGTAACTTTAAAAAAATAAATCCTCTTAATAGGCTTATCTTCCCATGGGGTGCAGTGGGCAGAGGAGACAAAGGCTGTAACTCAGACAGTGTGGGAATGCACATTATAACCTTTGTGCTGGGGAGTTTCTGCTGATGCAGCTCCTTGGTGCAGGTAGAGTGTTCCAAACACTACCTGTTTATCACATCCTTCAGAGCTCAGCCCAGCCTGTTTGAAAATATGACAAAGAAATTGTTTTTTCACACAGTTGGAACTGTCAGTGGTGTGACAATGCAGTGTCTAAGCTGGTGCTTGTGTGTGTCTGGTTTCTCTCCATGAGATGGCAGAGGATGGAGCTGCCTGGCAGAGCTTGGAAGTGAAGGCTGAGCCTTGGTTGTCACTGGTGTGTGGCATTTGGGTCAGTACAATAAACATATCTGTGAAGGGGGGGCAGCTCTGTGTATCTTACCTACATAATAGTTCTGGTTTTCAGTTCCTAAATAAACTCAAAAGCTTGTGCCAATTAGCCAGTCTTAGTAGTGAACATGCCCCGAATGGGTTTGGGTGCTCAGAAGTGCTGCTGAAGGTGAGGTCCAAGACATGTTTCACTGGGCGTGGTGAGAATTTCAAATAGGAGTTCAAATAAGAGTTTGATTAGGGAAAGGGCAGTGCTGGGTAAGCACATGGATCATCCTCTGTGCCTGCCTCAGCCTGGCATGGGCTGGTGTGACCCTCCAGAGATGAGAATGTTGGTGCACGCAGTGAAAGCTGGGAAAGGGCAATTATTTTAATTGAAAGGGCTCAGCCATACCTTTGACTCAGGGGATACCATTAGAATTACCTTTCACCATCCAAACAGGTCTAGTTTCACTGATTTCATCATCTCCTTTTCTCCCAGCCACTAAGGTAAGAAAAGTGAACTCTACTTCAGAAGGCAGCTGGGAGAACTGGATACTAATGTTAAAATGTTCTGTTACAAGTTGGTTTTCAAATGATGCAGCACCTGCAAGAAGTTCTTTAAAAAAAAAAGAAAAAGGAGAAACCCCCCCTGATAATTTTACTTCAAAATGGATACTTCATCTCTATAGGGAATAAAAGTGTCATTGATCTCTATGATAAATTGTATCTTGGTGCCTGAAAATATAGACCTTGTTTTTTTCATTATAAGGATGACCTTGCCTCTATTGTAAATCAAAAGTAACCAGGGATTTGTGGCTCTTGTAAGATCTACAGGGGGGGAAAAATGACTCTGAAGCTGCTGCTCATTTTGGAGCTGAAGGAAGGTAAGGGCAGAGCTCCCAGTTTCATCAGGCTTCCACTGGGATGGATTTCACTCTCTGTTGGATGGATGCTGTGTGCTGTCTGCCTTCCAAGGGGGAGATGAAAGGAGGAGCCACACGGGAGAGTTTGGTCTGTGGCCAGGAGAGGGGAGAGAAGTGCTGATTCTTCCTTAATCAGAAGAATTTGCAGAAACTTTTTCCAGCCAAAGTTCATGTGCCAGCTGTGTCCTGTTGAGCAGCTCTCTCTGTTTATTCATAAATACTTGGTGGTACTTAGAGCTCAATAACACAAAGCATTCCCTGTTTTGCTCCTTTTAGATTTTGAATTAAAAACGGAATGGTAGCACTTAAATTCAATTTATAATGGGGTGGAGGGGGAAGCACAGCATTTTAAGAATCAAAATGTTTTAAATTTTAGCAAAATTCAGAGCACAACCTCCTTTGCAGGAGCCCAGAACTGATGCTGGAGAGGGCCATGGAGATCACCCTCCAAACTGGAGCCCAAATTGCAAAACCTGCCTGTTGTGGCTTAAATCAAAGTAGCTATTTTACTTATCACTTTCCAATCACCTGTCTCAGATCTCAACTAAAAAATGTTCTGCCTGTCCTAGGGATGCATCATGGTTAGAGCTGGGGTGGATTTCAGCCTGATGAATCCCTTTTGGTGGTGCAGGGCCTTGGTTGGGGCACTGGACACTTTAGTCCTGACTTGGAAGCAGATGTCTTGGGGTCAGTGAGGAGCAAACAATCTTGGAAACATTTTTCACTGTTGGAAAGAAACCTCTGGTCAGAGAAAACACTGACCTGAGAGTAAAACCTTCAACAGTGTCAATCAGAAGAACTTCACCCATATTAAAATGTGATAAATTCCAAATGGTGGAGCTGGATAGCCATCAGACTCAGGGCTTTGTTACAGTTTGACCTTGGCATTAAACTTCACTGTAGGGAGTTTGGGAAATGCAGGTGTGTGCTTTTTGTCAGGGCTACCAGGCAAATGTCTGATGTGTGAGCTTCATGACTGTGGAGGGAGCAATGAGGGCAAAGAGGCTGCAGTTCTTCCTTTAATTCCCTTCTCAGGTGTGGAGCATGTTTGGTCCAAGCAGATAAGCCCTTTCCCTGCTCTCATTAGTGCGGTGTCACATGGTGACAGTCCCACAGACCTCACTCCTCATCCATCCAGAGTGCTGAACGAGGCAGGAACTTCAAATTGGAGTTCGTGTTTGGGTGATTAAAGCCCACATCATTATGCACAGGCACGAGGGGGCAAATTAAGGTTGCAGAGTCTTAATTCTGGCATTTCCAACTTTGCATCTTTAACAACAAGGAGAGAATGTGATTGCTGCTGCTCTCTCCACTTTAACCTCAATTAGAGGAGAAGTTGGACTTCTTTAATAAACCCTGAGATGTGGTGTTTTGTAGGGAAGTTGTGTGGGAACTTTGCAAGGTAATATGCATTGAAAAGAAACCTTTTCTGTTTATTTTGAGAGTTGAGTTCCAGACAGCTGACCCCCAACAGGGGGAACATACAGTTTCTTTACGAATGTTGGCTTTCAAACAGCACCACTACTTTGGCTCAGCTATTTGAGATCCTCATATCAGGAATGCTCACTGCTTGTGCCATTACTGTTTCTCTGGAGTTATTTTTGTGTTTCAGTCTTCTTCAGAGCTAGCAAAAGTATTTCTGTGCACTGTAAGTCAGAGGGGAGTGAAGATGCAGTGAACCTTGATTTATGTAACTCTCAGTCAGGAATTGACAAAATGCTTCAGTTAAAGGGGGAAAAAATATGTCCCAGGCTACCCCAGAAAGGAGGGAGAGCTTTGCAAGCAATTTAGGTGGCGATATTGTGCCCACCATTATATTGCTGTAATATTCTGGTATTGATTCAGAGCCTGGCTGAGCACTGTCCCTACAAAAGAAATGGGGTTATACCCACTGCTGTGGTGGTGTCACCAGAGGGGACATTGATGGCATTGCAGGGGGTGGCTCATACCGGCTCATGGCATGAGATGCCCTCTGCTGAACACAGGGGCACTTGGTGACAGCTGTGTCCATGTCATGAAGTATCCAGCTTGCCTGGGGACAGGGTATTCCTTCTGCTACAGGCACATCCAGTATTTTTGGATGTGGACCTGACTAAAGAGAAACAACTATACTTTGTATTCAACATGTGTTCTTATTGCTTTTTCGCTCTATTTCTGAGCTGGAGGATTGGGCTGTACCAAAAATCTTGGCCAGGACCTCAGTGCAGAAATGGCTCCTTGTTTTCCAGAGCCAGAGTGCAGGGAGGATGTTACAAGTGCTGTTAAAGGCAAAGGGCAGAGCCAGGTGAAAGGTGTTCCAGGCAATAACTCTATTTACAAAGAAGACTGAATCACTGTTCCTTGAGAGTCATGGCATGCATCATAATAAAGAAAGTAACAGTCAAACAAGAAGTCCCTTCCTAGACAATCAGTGATGGATTCTGGGAAACTGGATGTGCTGTTCATCCTTTAATCACATTAGAAAGGCCAGAGGATTTTTCCTTCAGGAGCTGAAGGAATCTGTCTGTTGGTAAGCTGGTTCATGTTAACGAGACATACTCATACACAGATCCCAAACTTCTGTCTTGAATGGGAACACAATAAGCAATTCTTCTCTGCTCTTCTCATATTGAAAGGATCTTTGGCTCCTTGGGAACGATCTCTGTTCTCTCATCCAGCAGTTAACTCTGTGCAGGGTGACTGCCCTGCTCCCAGTCAGGGTGCAGGACTGGGGGATTGGGTGAGTATTTTTTTTGTTTAGGAATGTTGTCAAGGTGAACAAATTGGTAGAAAAGGAAAAGCTCTTTGAAGTTTTCCCTGAACTTGTCTTGAAAGTGCATTGAGGGCTGGAGGGGGCTGGACCTGACCTGCTTGTGCCTGGGTGTGGAAATCGGTGATGTTGAGGGCTTGAGCACAAAACAACTGTCAGGAGGCCAACACAGATAAAACACTTCAAGAAAGTAGTTCTAGCACTTCAGTGTTAGTTTGCATTTATGATGACATCACATAAAAATCTGCTTGGAAAATTTATTAACTCGTGGCTAAAGGAGTGAATATTTTACAAAGCTTGATTTTAACTCTGCTTTTTGTAGAAGGGTTTGTAGCTGCTAAATAGCAATGTTTCTTTTGCTTGTTCCTGAAATGGTGGTGGTTTAAACCATTTCTTTGAAAAATACAGCAAACTAATTCAGAGTTTGTCTTCTTATTGGAAAAAATACCCCAGTGGCTGCTGGAATATTTATCTGTATAAGCTAATCAGTTAGGCATTGTAATTTTGGTTGATGGTTATGGAAGCTTCATCATAATATACTTCTATTATGTTTTCTATCTGAGGGATCATATGCTTGAGTAGCTGTCTTGAAATACCTGTCAGGGAGAGCAACCACTGCACCTGTGCCAGTTGGTTCTGCAGAGCCTTTCAGGAATATCAGGATGGATTTTTAGAAGCCAGTTGAAAGCTATGCCCCAGAGTACAGTGAAATAACTTTATTAGGCAGTATAAGTAGTGCCACTGAGTTTGTTTTGTGTCTCTCTTATTAAATCAGCTCAGTTAGCTGTTTCTTTTGAATCCCTCCAGTTATTAAGCCCTCATTTGAGGGCAGAACCAATCTCATATTTCCAAGGTAATACAAATGAAGTTTCAAAAGTTTAAACCAGAGATGCTGTTGGTTGAACTAAGGCCTAATTAGGTCTCTTGTGGGTGAAGGCTGCTGTGCATCAAGCCTGGTTTGCTGTCCTGGACTCATGCAGGGAATTCCTGTTCCAGCTGTGACCCTCCCTGGGAGCAGCCCTGGCACGGTGACCATCCATTGCTGGCTGCAGAACTTTGTGCTGGCTGAGGTGGCCAGTAAGAGATTTCTGAAATGGTCTTGGTAATCACCAACAGGAATGTTCTTAAGAACATTCTTAAGAAAAGTGATACGCTCTTTTAAATTCAAAAGACTCACATTTTATCAAGCTAAACAGCCTGGAGTCTCTCTGATAGGTGACTTTTCACCTCTGAGGTACCTTCTGAGCACTCTTGGACATAATTTGTAATCAAAATTTCCTAAATCAAGATGTGGCAGCATAACAGAACTGTTCTGGTCATTGGACCTGCCTGTGCTCTCACAGGGTGTGAGCAGTGATTTGAGGTCAGTGATGAGAAATCTGGGCAGGAAAGAGGTTGAGGATCTGCAGGATGTTTGACTTGTGCAGCTCGGATCAATTAGAGGTTCAGGAGCTCCACATGGAGCAGCTCTCACCAGCCCCTCTCCTGCACTGCAGGTTGGTTCACTTGTGGGACATTTATGGATGTGGGAATGCTGAAGGATTGTTGATGGGGTTTGAATATTCAGGACACTCCTTTAGTGAGGCAGTAACATCAGTTATGAAGCTTGCAGTAGTAATTTCTTCCTTATTTTAGAGTAAGTTTAAATCCCCTGTTTTTTAGGAAAGTATAGAGTGAGTTGAATTTCCTTTATTGAATGAAATAATTTTTTCCCTTGAAAACGAAATGTAACAAGAATTTAATAATTCATGAATTGAGCTTCAACATCTTTTAAATAATAGATGGACTGTCATGCCAAGTTCAGCTGAAAACTTACAGAGCATACATTTTTATGTTTTTCTTTGGCATTTCGAGAAATTACAGAACTACAAACATTTATTTTGTATTTTTGCTCATTGCAATATTTTATTCCTTTCAGGTTGATTTAAGAAATAAAAAGACAGTTTAAAAAAAAAGTAACTAGCTTCAGGTTCTGATGGGAAGAGAGACTAGAAGAGGGAGAGGAGCTCTAGGTACACATTCATAAATGATTCACTGGACTTTTGGTTGACAGATAGAATGGTTCATAATAACTTTGTTTATTATTTTTCTTATCAGTGAAATCAAATGTTAAATAGCTCTACTGGAGAATGCTGTAAGGTTGACTAACAATTACACCTCTGTCACCTCTGCTGTCTTTGTCCTTTTCAAAATAATCAGACTGGATTTATTTTATTGGTTCTTTCTCCCCCCCACTATGAAATAGAAATGATTTTCAGAAGATGTGGCAAGCTGCAGAAGCAGGCTGTCATTTCATGGTATTTTTGGGTGTGAGGAGGATGGGTAGCCTCTTGCTTAAAGCAAAAGGAACCCAGAAGTTGTCCCTGCTGCTGCCTTTGTGCCTCTTGGCTTTGCTGTGTTCCAGCACTGGCTGTGAAGTGCCCCAGGAGAGGTGGAGGTGGTGCAGGTCCATGGTGGCCCCTGTGCCTCTGCCCTGTGTGCCAGGGCCCTGGGCTGGCCTGGGTCTTCCTTTCATAGGGTGGCTGGTTGGGGTTGCAGAACTGTGTCCTAAGGAGTTGGACGATGTGGGACCAACCTGTATCTGTGATGAGTGGAGCAGGAGTGCTCTGCTCCTCTTCAGCACTGAGGCTGCACCTCAGTTCTGGCCAAGAATAGCAGGAGGTGGAACTCTCAGACAACAAGTTTTTAAAAAACTTCAGATTTTAAGTTTTCAACATCCAAGATTTCTCTGCTCTTTTCCATGTGTATCCCCATTCAGGCAGAACCCTGGCCCAGCCTGTCAGACAACAGGTAATGTGCAGCTGGGGGTGATGCTGTGAATGTTACAGGTCTGTGATCCAAAGGAAAAGCCCAGGGCAGAACATAACACCTGGTGGGTCTCAGGGCATCCAGCACCACCTCACACACCCCAGGGCATTGCTGCTTCTGTGATTCATGGCCCTGCTTTGGAATATCAATTCCGTGGAGGAGCACCTGACTCCGAGGTGATGGATTGCCTCATCTGTCTTGGCAAGACCTTCTGAAATCCATGGAAAACTACTACAGATTTCATGAATAGGTTGCCTGTTCTCTCTTTTTTTTGGGAAAGTTCTTCAAGTTAAAAAATAAAAAGAATATTTTATTCTTCTTTTATTCTCATGAAATCACATCTTTCCAACTCCCCCTTTTCCCGCACAATGGAATTTGTTACTGAAGTTTGTGAGAATAAAAGGATGTTATTCTTTAATTGCAGTTAAATGTGACTTTTGGGGTGTCCTAGTGTGAGTACTGCTTAGTTCGAGGTTTGAAGAGACTTTGAAATGAATGTTATTGATTTGTTCTGTTGCACCAAATGTAGAATCAGGCAATGGGGGTTTATTTGAACAGACAGAGCTGCCATTCTGTAGAGTTGTTTATAAAAGACTTTGGATATCTCTAGTAATAATTGATTTTTGTTATTTTAGCATTACTAATTTTCCTGCTCTGTGTGCAGAAGGGAAGAAGCAGAGGGGTAAGAAGTCCTTAAGAACCATATGCAGATTATTTAAGTGGCAGCACTGTTCCTGTGCCTTTGTTTCACACTATTTATAAACTATGAACTTGGCTTATTAGTCAAAAGGGAACAATCAGAATTTTACAGGAATCATTATCTTTCAACTAGATATTCCAAGCATAGAAAGAGAACATTGGCACTTACAGGGTATTAACTGGCAAAAATAATTCACAACTTCACTGTGATAAATGTTCCCACTTGTGAAATTACAATGAATTTGTATTCGGTTCCAGCTTGTTCCACCCCATGGAAATACTCGGGTAATTGGGGTGGGTACTTGCAATAACTCATCAGGCTGATAATAGTGTTTATTGCACCATATGTTATCACTTAAGACTTGAACTGTAACTTCTACAATTCCACTGAAGGGGAACGAGGTGAATATTGAAATCAGAAGAGCTTGGCTTTGCTTTCTTTTGTTTTCCAATCTTGAACCTGTTTCTTGGAGTCTCCAGAAATGTAACAGGATAAGGAAAAATCCAATTAGCTGCTTTTTGCACCAAGATGAGTTGATCTCACACGGCTCTTTTTGTAAAGAAAGGACAGAAAAAGGGATATTTTAATTTTTTCCTTATTTGGAGCTAATAAATAAGGCTTTTCTCTGCACTGCCCATAGCTTGGAGCCCTGAGAGAGGAGCCAGCTGAGTTCAGTTCCCAGCTCCATCACAGCCTGGGCTCTTGGCCCATGGAACAACTCCCAGTGAGAAGGAAGAAGGCACAGTCTGCCCTGGCTGGGTATTGTTGTCATCAATAGTCTTTGGAGCATGATTAGACCCAGGAGCATAATTTCTGGCAAAGATTTCTTGTACAAAAGGCTATGAAAGTCCCTTATTAAAAGTAATCTCTGCCCCCAAACTTTTCTAGCAAGTTGTGTTATCTGGCATGATATCACTTTGTTCTCCTTTGTAATGTCATTTAAAAGTTAGGCCTCTGTGTTCACTTCTCTCTTTTTTGGTAAAAAATGTGTTAGAATTAAAGTTTTTCCTCAGTCAATCTTTTATCAAGCACCTTTTCACCCAGGACGTTTCCTTTTCTCGTTGGGAACATTGGCAGGCAACTTAATCCCACAGGGAAGAGAGTGCTAATATTCAGTGGTGGAAGAAAATAATTTGAGTGTGGTAGTACAATGGAAGGAACATTTTGATTAAAAATGCAAGAACATTCAATCATTCTATCTAGCAGACCATATGTACATGAAAAGCCTATCTTCATTCTTATCATTCTGGGTGCTCCTTTTCAACAGGATGATTGATTGGCAAGATTCCTATTTCTACACCTTTCATCTATCTTCAGTACTTTCATAAATGTTGAATTAAGCAGTTTTTATGAAACTTATCATAAACTGGAGTGTTCATTGAAAGTGACTGTGACAAAGTGGATTCCCCTACTCTTGAACTTCAACAGCAATATTGCACAATACATTTATTTCTGTCTGGTTAAAAGCACAGGATTTTTTTTTCTCCTTACGCATTTTTCACCCTGAGAAAAATTATAGAGAGGGGAAAACTTGAAGGGCTTTTGAGAAAAGGAACAGACAGTGTCTTGGACTGAAAGTTTTGCTCCTCATTCAGGCACTTGGAAAGTGAGACTGTAGCCTTTGTGAGGCTGACTTCTTTCTTTTGTTCTTTACATGGTTTTGTTTCGGCCTCTTACCTCTGTGATTGCCTTTTTATGGAGGTAATACTTTAAAACCTTTGTCTGTCTTGGATTATTCCCTGTCTTTGGAACTGGTACAGTTTTATCATTCATGCAGATTATTTTTGGTTAGAACTAAATTATGTTGTATTAACTCTTGCCTTGTAGGTAACATCCCGTATTGGCACAAAACCATTGCTGAGAGAAGTTACATTTTTTGGTTACCTGTGGCTGATTTGGGGCTTTAGGAGGTGGAGATGCTCTTTAAGCAAATCTGCAGCTGGACAGAACCACTGACTGCTCCCTGCAGATGACAAATTCCCTCTGGAGTGACCCTCATGACTCTTCTTCCCATGTTAGAACTGGATAGGGCTGAATTTCCCCCTTCCTCCACAAGGATACAAATCTGGTCCTGATCAATGTTATCAGGCAGGTTTTTTTTTTCCTCTGGGGGCTTTGGAGCCACATCACATCTGCTGGTGCTTCTGGTACTGTGATGTTCTGTTAAGTATCTTCCAATTTGGGTTTATGGTTTTCCTGGGCAAACAAAAGTTATATAAATGCTTGATTTATGGGAACACATGGCATTTGCAGATGTGTCAGTGCCACTGTTCCCCCAGTAACTGAATTAAACGGCTGGAAAAGGACAATCAAGGTGGCTGTCACATGCCATTGCATGGGAGTTAGTACAACATCTGCTTTGCCTGCTGTTTCAGAAAGCACTGGTGCATGGCATAGCCAGGAGGAGAATCTCTAGCACTTCTTTTCTTGTTGGTGAAGACCCTGCATGGGAAATGTTTGAAGTTGTGCTGAGAATGGTCTTTTGTAAGTTAGAGCAGCAGGTTCCAATTTTTTTTGCCCTATTCAGCATTTAAGTTACAAGAGGCTCAGAAAAGGGGCATTTCTCTTTTTCTGTGCTCTCTCTGACTTCTGCCTTTTCATCCTTTGCCTGAGCCCCTGATGCTCTTCACGTCTTGCCCTGGGAGTGCCCCCATTCATTGCCTGATGAGTATTTTTGATACATACAGTGAGTTAATTGTGGCTCTAATCGCTGGCAGCGGTTGATGTTTTGCTGTTGTAATTTGGTGTTTTCTCCCAGAACCATTAGAGGCAGATGAGATATAAACTGCTAGTTAAAAGCTCTGTGATTCATGGGCTTTCTGGAGGCAGCAGCGAAAACGAGCTATTGGTAGCAGAACCTCCAGTTAGAAGCATTTATGTGGCTTCCCTTAGGGACTATGATGCGAGAGTAAAACTTTTATACTATCAGATGCTTGTAAGCAATTCTCCATCTGGGACTTTAGCTTGGAATAGCTCTATTATTCATTTGTACCCAGAACTCCTTGGATAATAATCTGCATTATCTTGTAGCTGTGAGTGGCCACAGTCACGTGTGCTGCTGGTGGAAGCACAAATGAAATGCTGCTTGCTGGACTCGGAAAACACAGACTGTATTTCTTGCACCACCAGATGCTTCCTGCATCATCTTGGGCAGCTTCTTGCTGATAAAGTGATTGTAAATGCAATTAACTCGCTGCACACATCAACAATATTTCAGTGACTTGTTACAGAGATGATTTCTGCTCGAGTCTCCACACCTGTAATTTGGGACGTGGCTGCAGGAATGAGGTGGAGGAAAGGTGTCAAATCTCACTGTCCCTGCTCTGCAAGAGCAGTTACGAGATTAAATGACCATGTGGAAGCAGCAGCACAATTGCCACCTCACTTTTCCATGCTTAGGTATGAATTGGGTTGTGTAGGCACCTGGTGTGTGCCTTTCCCAGGGGTCCAGCCTGCCCTGCTCTCAGGTGGGCTCACAGCAGACAAGGAGGCTCCCTGGGACCTCTGGGGTCAAACCACACCGACTGCATGAGGACACAGCAGGGAGAAACTCTCCTACAAGTGTGTTTATCATGTTCTGTTCCACTGTTTGGACAGAAGTACAGAGCAGGAATGGGTCAGAGCTGAGCATTTTTGGCTCAAGGAGCACAAGAAATCCCCCTGTTAGTGCCAGCATCTCTAATAGCACAGCTGGGCACTGGGGAGGAGGTGCCACTGTTTGCTTGTTGTCTTTGACCCCTTGCAGGCTGTCTTGCAAAATAGATTGGATTCGTAGATCGATGAGCAGCAACTGGAAAAAGAATCAGAATTCAGAGTGCCTTGGGTTTGTTAGCCCTGATTCCAGCCTGGGAATGAAGCAGCAGGAGCTGGACTTGGCCACGAGGTCCCCAAATTGTCACTCAAGGGTCAAAGAGCCATGTTCAGTCTTGGTGTGTTGTGCTGTTGACCACAACAAACCAGTGACTGCTGACACCAGGGGTTTACAGCAAAAGGAGTTTTAGGAGAATTAAGTTGTACTCAGATTAGCAGTGCTACAATTTTTTTGTGACTGTACATAGTGTCTGTCACAGCAAGCGCCTTTGAATTATTTATAAGTGACTCGATTTGCAATCCTAGAATGTGAGCATTTTCCCACCTAAAATTAGGGTATTGCTGCCTCTCCTGGAGCCTTTCCTGGTTATTAGAAGTCATTGCTGATCACGAGTCCCAGTGTGTTCCACACAGTTTGCTCACCCAAGCACAGGACATCTTGCTGCAGCCTCCTAGTTCAGGTTCCCAAATTCTGGAAAATTACGTGGCAGGGGGTTGGAAAGAGATGATCTTTAAGGACCCTCCCAACCCAACCCATCCTGATCCTCCTCCCAGCTGTGTGGGACTGCACTGGGCAGGAACTGTGGCTGGAAATGGTCCTTGGACACCCAAAGACAAAGGTAATGAAATTCTGAGTGTTGCCTCAAAGCCACATGTGCCTGGGCCATTTTACTCCAAGAATACTGACTCAGTTGATGCTTTTACTTACCTTGTGGGTGCGGATGCATTTGTGAACCTATTAGCTTAGAAACCAAAATTAATTTGTGAGTTTTTATCTTTTAATGAGTTTAGCACAGCAACATCAAATAATTTTTCTCACAATTTAGCTCAACATTGATTCCTCATTTAGTTAAAAATTTCAACTCTTACAGGCTACACAAGAAATTAGGTTCTTAATGACTGTTTTATTCAATTATTACAGAGATACTCGTCCTATCATAGTTAATGTTCCATTGTGAAATTGGCTTGAGAGGGAGTGTAGAATGTTACTTTTCTCCCCAATATCCTCATGAGTAATATCCTCACATGACATTTTAATGCAGTTTTTAACCATGTTGGATTTCCTTTGTGCAGTTTTAGTTTGTTTCAGAATTTTGACCAAGAAATCATTAAAATGCAGTTGAAATTGGATTTTAAAAGCTTTATTTTTTTTTTTACAAAAAGCATCTTAGCAAGTTTTTAGCACTTTTCCCAAAAATTCATTATAAAAAAAACCCTTCACTACTGCTTGTCTTAGAATAAAAGCCTCCAAATTCTTTATTTCTCAAGTAGCACTAACAGAAACTTAATGGTTATTGTAATCCTTTTTGTTGACAGATAAAATTCTTTAACAGCAATTGATTTATAGAAACCTGGTAGATAAATCTGACAGGAGATATAACCCAGCGAAGAATTTTCCAGGGGGATGGGGGATTTTTAGGATAATTTTTAGTCATTCTTCACCATGACTGAAAGGTGGTGGTCAGTAGTTAGATGAGGAGATAACATCTCTAGACTTTCTAATTTCCTCAGGCCAGATGACTAATGGGCTTTTTCTGACAAAAAAAGAGGAAAATCTGATGGCATAATGAGAGGAGGTATTGATGAGGAGAGAGCTCCAGGAAAATGCAAACATGCAGGGAGGTAACGTGGAAGGACATTTTTGAGACCTGCACTGGCTTCTGCTGGCTTTGCAACCCAACAAGTGACTTCCACTTACACAGTGAGACTCTACAGTGGGGTCTGATTCAAATGAATTCTGAGCAGTGAGGTGACAGCTTAAGCACTTTATATTTGAGGACAGTGGGCACAGGTAAGAATAGTCTCTTGTAAAGGGTATGGCAAAGATCCCACTGTTTGCTACAACAATGAATAAACAAACTGCTGTGCAGGAGGATGTGTCAGGGAAGATCCTTCCCCTCCAGGTGTCACTGTTGCCACCTGGGGATGGAGAAATAGCCAAATTATCCATGTAAAGTAACAGGGGAAAAGGTGGGTCCAGAGAATTTGATTAAACCCATAGACCAGTGTCTGTGGTGGTGCTTTTAAAACAGTTTCCAGGTAGTATTGGAAATTTGGCTTTGGGTGTTACTTTTGGGGAAAATCGGCAAGAAATGGGCTGGGATTGGCAGTGCCAGGGTATAAAAGGGGAGCCTGGGCAGGGAGAGAAGGGCTGGGAAGGTGATGGTTGGTGAGCAGGAGGGCAGGTTCCTTCATCTCCATTCTTCCCTCCTTTCCAAGCCTGCATCAATCATTCCTCGCTGTACAGGTCAAGCTTTCTCTGCTGTATTTCAGTCTGACCTATGGGTCAGGTTTATCCCTTCTGTGATCACACAGGAAATATTTAATATTTTGTCATCTGGCTGCAGGGCCATTTGGCCTTTTTTGAGTGGGGAAAAATGGTAGATTTTTTTTTGTTTGTTGATTATTTTTTTGTGGGGGTTATATTTTTGTTTAGCATCTTTGGGTGTGTTTGACACCCTGTGCAATCCGATGCCCTCTGGAGCAGTCTCTCTGTCCATCTGTGTGCTGGAATCCTCCCAGCATGCTGAACACCTGCAGAGCTGTGTCCTGTGGGTTTGTAACCCATCTGACAGCCTTAGCACAGGCAGCCTGCAATTAAAAATCCACAGGACTGCTGATTGCTAATTAGGGTCAGATGGACAACTCAGAGCTACTGGCATCTTCCCACCTGATCAAGTGCTTTGCAACAGTCATTTGTCTGCTGAGTCAAGAGTCGTTTGTCCACTGTAATGACACCCCACCAGAGTCTGCTCAGAGAGGCTGGAGATGGAGAAGAGCAGGGACAGGACAGGGAATGTGCAGAGCAAACTCATGGAGCTGCAGCCAGAGGGCCTGGAAAAGGCAGGTCTGCACATTCCAAGTGTTTGTTTCACACTGAGTCTCACTAATAACTATTTCTGCATCCAAGGTATGACCTGTAGCTGTTGGTGAGTTCTTCAGATTCTCTCATTCTTCCTCGTGCCTGTCTTTAAATTCTCTTCTGTGTCTTCCTTACCTCTTGTCTCACCAGTGCTGTGTCTTCAGCTCCCACCTAAAGAATCAGTCCTGAATCTCTGATGGATAAAACATCCTTGTCCTAAAATAGTTCTTGTCCTAAAAAGTTGCTAAAGAGATTAGCTGTTTAATTGCTTTGAATTAGGACAAACCCCAACCTTTTATACTCACGTGCAGAGGCTCTGCTTTGTTCATTCCACTCCTGGATTCTGGCTCCACATCCAACTGTGCTATCCAATGACATGCTTTTGGGAGACAGAATTGCTGAGATAACATGCTACTTACCACCAATTAAGATTAAAAAAAATGAATACTGAGTATAAATAAATGTCCTAATTCCTTCTGAGTGAAGTTCCTTATGCTCTGAGACTGGTCAAATGTAATATTTTGGCATATATGCTTTAACTTGTCAAATTCTCCCAGAGTTATTTCTGAGTTCTTACTGGTTATAAAATAGAACTTGGAAATGGGCTTTTTTTTCCTTTTTTTTTTTCCTCCCTCTCTCCTCTTTTTTTCTTCTAGTGTCTCTTTGTCTTCTAGAATTTAGGAAGAGTTATCCAGATAGGAGTTTCTAAAGCAACTCAAGTGGCTGATGCATTGACTTGAGTGCTCTCCCAGGGTTTTTAAAAGCTCCCACAACTGCAGGTAGCAGTGTTCGTTCATTGTGTTCCCACCCCATGCAACGAGCAGGCTTTTTAAATAGAAGGCTCACTGCTGGCCTATTGATTTAATACATCTTTTACTGCAGAGTATTACCTTGGCCACCAAGGTGGCTCTGACTGGTCTTACCTGTGTGGGAGTTGTGAGATAACAAACCTTTTGATAACAGCTTACATGGCAATTAGTATTAAAGACTGCATGCAATCATCCCATCCTTATTTCAGAAGAAATTAATACTCATTGCTGGAAAGCACTTAGGAATGGAAAGGTAAAAAATGGCTTGTTTTTTTTTTTTTTTTATCCCTGTACCACTTGCAGAACTTGGTGCATGGACTCCTTTCCTCTTCCTACCTGTTTTTATTTTAGATGGTAGTGGAATGGCTCTGTTCATCTCTTCCTCTGTTCCATCTTTGATATGCATCATATGTATCCCTTTGAAGGGAAGGGTAATGCACAAGTTGGGCACTGCCTGGAAACACCCAGCAGAAATGCACATACGTATTTGATTATGTATTTCTTTCCATCTCTACAGGGCAAAATAAAGGCAGAGAATTTCAGGGCTACAAAAAGGCAGTGTTCTCTGTTTTGAGGAGAGTTGTTAGGTCGCTTCTCTGGATGAGATGAGCTCCAGGGAAAAGGTGGGAATAGCTGTGGAAGTGAGAGGCATGTCCAGTGCAGAGCAAACATTGAACATCTGACAAAATAGATCCCATTGTGATCAGTAGAAAGTTGTTTCTTTTAGTAACAATGGTTCTTGGTGTTTTATTTGATTTCCCAAATTGTAAGATAGAAATAATAATGCCTTATAAATCTTATAAATGTTGGGGTTGGTCCATGGACCTGCTCCTTGTGATTCATTACAGTTTGCTCTGAGTGAGCAGGCAAAGTTCTGCTGAAGCTCTTTATTTGGATCCGTGTAGTATCTCTGTTTTCTGAGTAAATCAGCTTAGTTGGAAGTTTCCTCTTTTATACCCAGAGCTCTCAGTCTGGCAGAAGAATTTAAATGTGAAGTCTGAAATTAATCTGAGTGCTCTGCTCTGTATCCTGTGAAGAGTAATAATGTGCTCATATATTTGCCAGCACCAAACAAGGTACACAAGAATACAATAATCAATATGTACTGTAGGAATACCAGCTCTTTAATTTACTGCATATTACATTGAATTGGATAACAGTCTGCTTTGTCTTCTACTGTGCTTCAGTGCAATAACCTTTAAACCCTGGCTTATTTGTTCAAAATAAATCCAAATCTTTTTTCTTTTTTTCTCAGTAACCTGCTTTATTTAACAGACACTTCCTATTTCTAGTCTCTTTGCTGGCATTTATCTGCTTGCAAATGGATTTATCATCGAGTAATCCCAGTTTTGAACAAAATGTGTTTTGCTATCTCAAAACCCCAGGCCCTTCTGTGTTTCCTCTGCTACCAATTAAGTCGAGTGAGTCAATGAAAGCCTTCCTGAGAGCATCATCCAAGTCGGTTGTGTGCAGGGAAATCCTGGTGGCTACTCTGGAGCTAAAGCAGGTGCTGTCTAATGGCTCATTTGCACATAGGGATTGGGAGAAGCTGCGAGGATGGATATTTCTGGCAGTAGGTTCCTTTGCTCTTGCTGCTTCTTTTTCCAATGAGCTATTCCATCCCATGAATGTCTCAAATGTTGCAGGGCAAGATCTCTGTAAATAAGAGGGAAATTTAACAGTCAGCTGGAGCAGAACTAGGATCATCATGATGCCATCATGGCTGTGGCTGTACAATAAGTGGTATTTAGTTGCTATGTTCCCAGTTAGAAAGGGAGGCTGATTAAAATGCAGCAATAAAACATCAGCAAAAAGGGGGTTTGTGTGAAGTTGTGTGGTACGTACGCTCTGACAAAGGAGAGGGGATGGGGATTAGTGGAGGGGGGAATGTAACAGAACTGCCTTTTTAGCAGTAATGTCATCTTAGTTTAGCTTAAACCAAGAAAATTGCTGTGATGAATTTGCATTTTTGCCAATGACTCTGCTCCATGATCTATCTGCAAATCCTACCTTGCCTTTCTGTGCTGGAAGGTGTGTCAGGGCCCTGTGAAAGGACTGCATCTGACTTCACTGCCTGCTGTATTGAACAAATATAAGACTTTAATTACTTCTGCCTTTCAGGTTTAACTGTGACCTCCTTCAGCCTCAGGATTCATCACTATTCACAGAGATGAGAAAGTGCCCCCACTTCATAAGAACACCCTTCCCCATGTATGAGTTGTTATAGCTACATGGAAATACCAACAGAGGAACAATTGTAAGCAGATAAGAAAACTATCAGCCATTTATTCACACACTGGTCAAAGGAACTGCATCTTTTATCCTGGGATAAGTATAAAAGTAATCCCAGCCTGATAGCCCTGATACTGCACATCTTTGTGTCAGAAGGTTGGGAGTGAGGGACAGAAGATAAATTGAACTGTAATCTTAAAATTTAACAAAGAGATGAACAGGCAACACCCCAGGAGAATCTCTACTTATTGTTTTCAGAAAACCTGGGCTGATATTTGTCTTTCTTTTATATATGCAGGATGAACTCCACATATTTGCATTAGTTTGAATAGTATTTTTTGGATGCAGATATATTACATGTGTGAGGATGTTACTGAACTCTCTGAGGGAGATGGAATGAATTCCTGGCAAATTCCTACAGCATGCAGCTGACTTACTTAGCTGTACTGCCTGGCTTGATTTAGCATTCAGAGAGGTAACAAGCATTTAAGACTCTGAAAGGTGCAATAGAAATTGCTTAGCCTTCTTTTTTCACACTTTCTTGGCCAGGGTGATGATGGGAATTTCACCAAATCAAAGCTACGGCAGATAAATTTGAAAGCAATGAAAGAAAAACCCCATTCTAATCTCGGGCCAACAGCTGCAAGATCACAAGTTTAAGGGAAAGGCAAAGAAAAGTGAAATAAAGACACCTGAATTTGGGTCTGTTCATTGGGAATGAAGGCTGATAAATGTATGCCTGGCTGTACCCTGGAGTGCTGTGTCCACTGGTGCCTGAGCACACTCATTGCTCAACAGATCTATTCACTGTTCGTGGGGTGGGAAGCTCTTGTCATGTGAAGGGATGCAAGGAAGGCATGGAAAAATGGTAGAGCAAGGCCAGGACACGTTTGGGCTTCTGAAAAGCACTGAACAACACATCTGGACTCCTTATGCCTCATGCCAGAGGCTGCTGCTGCCTGTAGCAGGTGTTGGGGCAGGATTGCAGCTTCCAGGCAGTGCAGTCCCTGCAGGGTTCAGGCTGGCTTTGGATCACTTTTGGCTTGGGGGGGGTTGTTTTTAATGGGATTTGGGGACTGACCAAAATATCAGTGAAGTGTGGTGCTCTCTCTAGTCCTTGAGAACATGCACAGTGACAGCTCTTTCAGAAAAATCACCCAGCCCAGGTGTGTTGTGCTGTTGCACATCTGCATTTCCCCAGCTCTCAGGCTGTCAGCTCACCCCTGCTGATGCTGCCCAGGTAGTTCTGTGTGCACCTGCAATGCACAAAATCTTCCCAAGCTTTTGAATAGTCTCAGCTTCAGTGATTTAAAAGGTGGTGATGTCTAATCATAGAATCCTGGAATGGCTTGGTTGGAAAGGTCCTTAAAGATCATCAAGTTCCTGCCCTGGGCAGGGACACCTCATCAGCCCTGCACAAATTGCTCACTTCTGCTCTTTGTATTCACATTAAGAACACAACTGAGAGAAATATTCCTCTTCAGCTTTTGTCAGAGTGAACAGAACACCAGCTTCGGCTTCTTACATGGTGATGATGTATTGTTACAGCATCTTATTTCTGAAAGAACACTGAAGATATATAAGATGTTCCTATGTAGTTATGAGGAAAGACAGCCAGGAATCCCAAATGAATCCCAGCCTAAATCTATCATATAATGAACTGTGAGTAAAATATAATGACTTGGATTACATTGTGCTCCCAAAGCAAGTCTGCAACCCAAACTGACCCAATATGGCAGCATTTAAGTAATTCTGAGAAATATCCCTGGCCTGAAGTGCAGGAGGAGAGTCAGATGAGGCAGGAAGGATCTGCCACTGCAGGGGAAGGTGGGTCAATAAAGAAGTGGGACTGAGGCTCAGGGTGCTGCTCCAGGGCCTGGAGAATTACCTGATGAAAGGGAGAGAAATGAATATTTTATCACTGTTCATCACCGTTATGGCAGCATGAAAAGACAAAGAGGGAGGTGGAGAGCAGTAGGCTGGGACACATAATGTTCCTTTAGTGGTGCTGTGGGTTTGCTCTGATGAATCTGTCTTGTGTCTCACCCGGAGAAAAGAAGTTGGCTAATGATGTGCTTTGCAGATGGATCAGTGTTGGCACTTGGACAATTCCGTATCTGGTGCACAGGTGTTTGATTTTGTTTTTGTTACCGAGCCAGTAGCAGGCAGATTTAGGGAAAATGGACCACAGTTACTGTGCAGAGACAGAGTTTCTCTCGCTGGTTGTAATCTGACTCCACCATATGTTCAGCACATGAGCCCCAGCCATGACACGTCTCCCAGTCAATGGGCCAGCCTTGCATCTGCTGAGAGATATGAGTGGAGCTGCCCCTACCCGTGCTGCTGAGCCCCTGCATCACTTCACAGTCCTGCTTGGCTTTTTCCAGTTAAACCAACACCTCTGACAAGTCTCCCTGATTGTTTGTCTTGTCACAAACTCCTTTGCCTTTTGTTGCTGCTTGTATCCCTTCCAGAAAACACTCTGCACAGCAGATGTTGGCTAATGCAGGAAGTGTTAGAGAAATACTTGTGAAAAGCACATTTCAATATGTTTTTTCATGTATATATACCAGGTGCAGCTCTTCAATATGAGGATTAAGTAAAGAAGTTGCTAGAATTGGGAAAGTCTTCAGATCTGTTTAAAATGAACTGTCAATTTTCAGTAAGAATGAATCAACAGTGTCTGCCAGCAAACCTACCACAGGAAATGAAAGGAAATGTCCTGATGGATAGTGTAGGGGGCAACAAATTGAGGCAACATATAGCTCCTCTGCTGGATTAATAGTATAACCTAAGATATCTTTGCTGAAATTATGTATGAAACTGTAGCGGGGGGGGATATTGGTAAAAACTCCTGTGCCTTTCAAGGTCAGTTTGTAAAGAGCATGGGAAAACCAAATGGAAAACATACCAGGAAATCAGTGGTAGGGTAAGATGTGCTCTCCCATATCTATTGATGCTTGCAGGTAGACTTGGTTAAACTAATTGTAGGTAACACAGTAATACTGAGCTTTTCCAAATATAAAACCCCCAGGGTGTTGTCCAGTGCATGTTCTCTTATCTGTTTTGTCATAGCAGCTTATTTAGTGCTGGAGAGAAGAGAAGTCCTCCTTGTTACTCACCCTGCTCTCCTCAGGTTGTCTTTTTTTTTTTTTTGGTTTAAATTTTTTCCTCTCTCTTTCTTTTTTCCCCATCTAGTTCTTATCTTTTTATAGGAAAGGCATCTTTCTTGGTCAATTTGTCACAATTGGAAATTAAATATTGGAAATGTCCTGCATCTACAGTGTAACAGGAACTATTTTCTGAGTTGATGGTAGTCTTTGCTTTTCTAGTTACCTTCCACCCACAGCTGATTTACAATGCAGCCAGTGCCTCTCCCCAGCCTGCTGGCTCTGTTAAAGTCCATGCTAAACCACACACGTGCAGTTTGAGTCACAAGGGAGTATATTGTAAGAAAATAGTGCTTTGATTCTTTCCTTTGGTGGTGTAAACAGAGGGAATGAACAAATATATCTGGGTACTTTGAAACCACACAGTGCTCTGGGGAGAAGGGAGAGGGGATGCAGTAACAAGCTGGGGAAAACCCTTTTAAGAATGACTACAAAAACATGCTCTAAGAGATTCAGAATTCAACAGTTCTTCAACTCTTAGACTTTTAACTTGCTAGTCATTTTATTTTGGGTCATCATAGTTTATTGTGAAAATAGTGTGGTGTAGTAGACAAGGGCTGTGTGGTCTGTGTTAGTCATATTTATGATTATGTCATAAACTAATATCTTAAATTTTTATGAGTCAAAGTGGCATCTATGAATAATTCATTCATGATATGGTAAGCTGAACTGTAGCAATCTCTTCCCAAGAGTTATTTGGAAAAGCTATTGGCAATAAGGAAAACAGACACTTGAAATGTTTCTGAAAACTCTGGAATGTTGGAATGGGCGGATGGAGGGCTGGGTTAGGGTTAGGGCTAGGGTTAGGGCTAGGGCTGCTCCTGGGCTAACCTGGAGCTGGGAGAACTGCCTGTGACTATAGAGTTGAGTCTGCAATGGTCCAGTTGCTTGCACTGGGGAAATGGCTTTCCCAGGCCCTGGTGCAGCTCAGGATTAGGGAAAAAAATGAGTGTATTTTCTTACTTTTTTTTTTTCTGTAAGTGCAATTTCCCATTGTTTTTAGAAAGCCTGTTGCCATGAGCATGCTCTGCCCACGCAGATGCAAATCTGCTGCAAACCAGGTGTGTGCAGGACAGGCTGGGGAGGGATGCCCTGGTTTCCCTGGGTCGCTGCAGGTCCTGCCCAGCTCAGGGTGGGAGCAGATCAAGGCTCTGCCACCCAAGGGCCAGGGAAATAAACCCTTCCAGGCAGAGCTGGGCTGTCCCCCTGCATTCCCCCACGTTGCAGAGCAGAGGTTGCTGCAGCACCCGATTCTCCCGATGCTGAACACGCTCCACATCCTGCCTTAGTGTTTTCCTTCCAGCTGACAGTTGTTTCCTTTATTATGTGGCTGCTCACGAGGGAGCTGTTTCATAGGGATTTCAAATGTCTTCCTTGTAAAATCGACAACTTCTCCTACGTGCAGCAGATAGGGCGTTTTATTCCTCTTGTGCTGTTTCATTTTTCCTAAACTAAGCACTTTGCTTCAAAAGGGTGTCCTTGTAAATCTTTGTCCTTTTAAATTCAAAGGTCAATGATACTTTCTATATGCAAATTCAGTTGTTAAATGTATTGCACATTACTACTCCTGGCAGATGGGGAAAAACTGCAAATTTATCATGGTGATGGCTTCAGGAACAAAGTAAGTAATTATAGACACAGTATGACAACTAACAACAGTCTCTTTTATTCTCTAGTGTTCTCAGTAGCCTCTCAAATGAAAGAAGAGAAATAGAAGGTTACCTTAGCTGTGTGTCTGAATCTAAGACACTATTACCAGAAACTGCAGCGTATAGACTTTATTATTACCCATTAGATGGCAATTTAACTTCTGGCCCCCTAATAAAACTCTTTCCATAGATGCATTAATAAATAGAGGTTTATTTTGTGTTAAACTTGGCTGTTGTTTCTTGTGCAGCATAAGGAGTTATAGTCAGTTGGAAAGAGAATATTCTGCTGAGAATTTTTTTTTTCTAATAATGTTCCATATTCTGGATAAACCGTGGTAATAGGTAAAATGAAATTATAAGGTATTTTATAAAGTATTTGTGTTGTTTTTATGTTGATGATGGTGGTGGCTACAAGCTCTACGTGGTCACAGTGGAGCACAGAGTAAGTGTAGCAGCCCACAGTGCAAATATAAAGGTTGCTAAAGAGGAAGAGAAAAGGAGGCTTGTGATCCTCCTGGTACAGGTGAGACTTTTAAAGAGCTGCTCCCCATTTCTGGAGGGAGCAGAGAGGGACAGCAGAGCCAAATCCCTCCCTGAGACTGCTGGTCTCTGCCTGGCCAGCATCTGAAATTAGCTCAGTTGGTTAAAACTTAATTTTAATAATGCCAAGGTCGTGGGTTCAATCCCATGTATGGGCCATTGACTTGAGTTGGACTCAATGGTCCTTGTGGGTCCCTTCCAACTCCGAATAGGCTGTGATTCTGTGATCTCCCAGCCTCCCTGCTGCTGGGCTCCACTGGCTGCCCCTCTCAGAGCCCTCAGCAGCAGATGCCTGGGGACACATCATGTTCCTTGTCTCCCATCTGGACCCTCTCAGCTCAGCTTTGAGCTCCAGCTCTCCTCCTCAGCTCAACCATATTTCCTTACCAGCTTGCTGTCAGTTACTATATATTGATCCATAGTGAATGCAGTGATCTGCACTCCAAATGACTAATTAAATATGCCACAAATCTGCAAGGGAATGTGCTTCAAGTGAAAGAATTCCTTTTTATGTAATGAAAAAATCTCTTTTAAAAAATCGTGTTCTAACAAGAAATTATTAAAACCTAGTTTGAAGTTATTTTACTGCCGACAAAACTGTATAAACTACAGTGCAGTGATGTTTACAGAGATTGCAGAGAAATTCAGAGGTCAAAAGTCCAGTGGGTAATATTCATGCCCAGCCAAAGGAAGAGATGTAATCAGGGTAAAAACCTTGTGCCACACTTCTAATGTTTTGGAAAAATCAAACTAATTCCTTTGGCACCAAAGCTATTGGAGAAGACACCATGTCAGGCTTTCTTGGCTGTGGCTGAACAGGGTTTTTTGGCCATAAACACCTGTGGGTGCTGTTTTACCTCATGTTGACAAGTGCAGTTGCCACAGGAAAATCACTGCCTGTCCTGCCTCCCCTTGCACAAGGAATTCAGAGGGGCAGGTGTTTTGCTTTCCCTCCTGGAAGGAGGTACTGATAACAGAATAACCCTGTGCCATTTAGATTATCCCTGGCAAGCAACATGCCTTGTCCCTTGACAGACAGAGGGAAGGATTTTCATGGAAATAAACTGGTATTTAGTGGCTGCGAGTTACCAAACCACACTTGGGTGCTCCTTCTCCTTTTCCTCTCCTCATCTCCATCAGCAGAATAACCTCTGTTTCTCCTGAGGTGCTGAAAGAGAAGTTAGTTCCCAAATTGCAGTTTTGGGTGCCTCCCTGTACCTGCCATTTCCATATCCATACAGAAAATGATCCTGGCTGTTCTAAAGCTCATTGAATGTTGATGCAGATAAGTAGAAACGTTTAGGTAAACAAGCAATCTGGTTATAAGGAATAATTTAATAACCTTTACACAACTTTGTTGATAAAAAGGTGAAGTAAAAAAGATTAGGCTGGTTTTTTAGGCCTGGTTGGTGTAGCGCAGGTCTTTAATTGTGATTTACTGAGAAGAAAACTCGTTGAGTGACCCTCAAACCTGTGCTGTCACCTACAGGGGAGACCCTTGTGATCTCCTGGCAGATCTGATGGGAGAACAGAAGGTGCAGGGGCCTGACCCTCCCATACCTTATGAGAGGTAGCCTGGCCTCAGTAATGAGAGGAGTTGGATGCCTCATTCCCAGGAATGTGACCTGTCTGAGGTGTGATCGCTCCAGGCAGGCTGTTGGGTAACATTCTCCAGCCCAGTGAACTCCCTGAAGTTCCCTCATCCAAAGAATATATTTATATATGCTCTCTATTTTTTCCCAGTATTCATCTTTTCCCCTCACACACCTGGGAAGTGGCTGCAATCTTTTATCACATTGTTTTTCTTTTTCTTCAGTTTATCATTTGTTGTGAGCAAATGAGGTTTTAATATTTAGGACAACCCCCAAATGCTAATTTACACATAGTAAGCTTCCCCTCAGGTCAGGATTTGATCACTGGAGAGTTTCAATAAATGTCCTAACCCTATCCAAAGGCACAGATTGTCGCCTTTTTTTTTTTTTTTAACTACATGATACGGTGAATCAAGAAGAAAAATAATATTCTCCCCCTTCCCCCCCCTTTCAAATAATGAAAGAATTAACTGCTGGTTGGCTCTTTCAGAGCTGCTTCTGCCCTGGTCATTGTCTTCATTTTCAGAACCTCTCATAGGGAGGGTTCAGTGCTAATTTTAGCACAGATATGATCTGGTACCAGATGTGTTGCAATAATCAACACTCACTGAATAACCTCACCTGACTTAAAGAGTCAGGTCTGCAACATGGTTTAACAGCCAGGTTTATAGAGTGATAGAGAAAATAATATGTAAATACATTCCAGGTCCTGGAAAATTATTAAAATTTCAGCCACATGTAAAAATCCCAGCAATCTCTTCAAATGAAACTGTTTCCCAAAGTCATGTGGTTAAAAATTGAAATTCAGTATATGAGAGTGCAGGCCTGGAAGAACTTGTAGGTAGAAAAACTTATTAAATGTCTTCTTTGTTACGGGAATGTGGTGGCAACTGCAGCAGAGTGTTAGTGAAAATGAGCTGGTTTTGGTGTTCAGTGGGTGTTGTTCTGGGTTCTGCAGCAAACACATTCAGAACTACATTTAAATAATACAGGTAAATGAGTTCTAGCAGATATAATAAGTTTACAGGAAGTAATATAAATTTTGCATAAATATGCATTCCTAAGTATGTGGCAAGGATAGATTTATGAGATAAATAATTAAAACTCTTGGGAGTAAGTATTTCTCTTTTTTTTTCCTGAATGTTCAAGAAAATACCTGCCATTCTAATGAAATTATGGCTGTTCCTTTTGCTTCATTAGATTGTGGTGATTTTATCCATGGAATAGAGACCAAAGTCTTTCCACTGCCACATCAGCTGTTGTGATCCCTGATCTTTTTGCTCTCTTGTTTTGGCTTGGGAGATTTCTGTCTTTTCTGTGACATTTCAGGGCCCATTTCAGTCGATGCACAAATGTAGAGCTCCCAGTGATTGATGCCTTTTTGTTAGGAAATGTCATGGCTTCAGTGGGAGTTTTAGTTGAGTACAGATTACAGGATCAAACCATCTGAAGCCAAACAGCATTCCCAGAAACAGTTACTGAACAACAGAGGCAGCTGGAGGGGAAGCAGCCCCTGGGGGTGGATGCCAGCACTGCCCCTTGGCTCCATGGAAGCTGCTCCTTCATTTCTGTGGCACTCCCATTCCCCTGTGCCATGGAATGGACAATGAATGCCCTCTGGACACAGAATTGTGGGATCAGAGTGTAAAGGTTGGGAAAGGTCTCTCAGATCATTGAGTCCAACCATTAACCCAGCACTGGGTTCAGCACTAAAACATGTCCCCAAGTGCCACATCCACTTGTTTTTAAGCACTTCCATGGATGGGGATTCCTGCCTGTCCCACTGCCTGTCCCACCCTCTCACTGAAGACATTTTCCCCAATATCCAACCTGGCACAACTTGAGGCCATTTGCTCTCACCCTGTCACTTGTTGCCTGGGAGAAGAGACCAACCCCCAGGCATGAAGTCTTGGTTGATTTGGGGGGTGAGAGGTTGAAGAGCTGTTAACAGGTGCTCGCTTCCTCTTTGAAATCCCTTTGGCAAGTGAAATAATGATGGAAGTGTCGAATTTTCCAAAGTAAAATTCAGATGCTGCGCAGCAACGGTGGCTTTGATTCGAACCACAAAGATTCTCAAATGAAAACGGAGCTTTGAAGTTTGAGGGAAATATTAAAATTGGCTCTCTTGTTTCTTCAGCAGCGTGACTTTGTCTGTTGGTCCAGACTTAAAAGCTGTTATTGACACACACAAATCTCCTTTCAAGTGGCTGCTCATCACCGTGGCTGTGCCCTTGTGCAAAGCAGAAGGGAACGGAGCTTTTAAAAAATGACCATACATGAAAGACGCTTTCCCCCCTTACAAACCGTTTTGAACAAAGTGAGTGCTGTTCCATCTCATAAAGACAGATGATTGACATTATATAGTGCATGAAATTTTCCTTTTCAGAATCCTGACATTTTATAATAAAAGTTGAGATAATGCTGGGAGCTAGTAATTACACTATATCCTCCCCCAACAAAAAAGATCCATCAGGGGAAGAAATGAAACAATATGTCTTTACAAAGAATGCAATTAAGTAAAGCCAGATTAGAGGAACCACTGAGGGTAAGCGACATGCCTTATTATCTCCAATGTGTAAATTTAATTTTCTTTTTCCTCATAATTCTTATTTCCTCAGCACTTTTTTTCCCTCACTCCATGGAGATCAACTTGCAACAGCTTCATTTTCCTATTGATCTATTTAATATTTTTCCATTGTGCATAATAAAACACTAAACAAAATTTGCTCTCGATGTGTGAGCAGCCTTTCTGTCTCGGGAAAGGAGGAGATAATATTGTTGCAAAAATGTTCTCCCGGGGGTAGATGATGACATTAACATTTTTGTTAGGGAAGGAGTGGCTCAAAATTAAATCTTGAAATTACCAGTATTTATCAGAGCCACTCACAGAAGTGGAGGGGAAAGGTGAAATGGCTGAGTAAATATCATCATCTCTGCATCTCTAAAAGTGATGCTAAAAAGGCATTAAAATAAGGAGGGAAAGACTCCCCTCAGGAATATTTATCAGAGGTGCTTCATCGTGGTGCCAAATCTAAGACAAGACACGCATGGCAATATCTGTTGGTGTGAAGAGTTTTTTAATAACAGGTTTGGTTTTCTAAAAGTGAAATTTTGTCCCCAGGACAAAGAATTTCTATTTTTGTAAATGGAAGGACGTATTGTAGATTAGTTCTGCACAATTGGACAAGGAAAGGAGTGGCACCATCTGCTGAATCAACCCACTTGTAGGTTTGAATTCTGGGAATGCTTTTTCCTTGGTGAAAAGGAAATTGTACCCGAAGTGTTTCAGGAAAAGTGCACAAATAGGGTGTGTGTCAGTGGGGATGTGGAAGGAGTTCTGCTCTAATCAGTTGTGCTCACAGCTGATTCAGGCTGAAGGGAGGCTGGAAGGTTGTGCCCCAATTGTACTCCAAGATGTGTGTTACCATTTTTGATATTCTCAGGAACAGATATCTGTGTCTACAGTAGTCATGTTGCATAAAAGTGAGATATAAACTAAGAGGGATTGGTAGACTATGGTCACAGCTCTGACTGGAGTGTCTGGAAGCAATTGGAGGTGCAGAGTGATCCCCGTTTCTCCTCAGGGCAGATAGTCTGGTCGTGTTTGTGGACTCTGAGTAAGGAATAAGTTTTATATTTGACTACAGTATTTTCCATTGTACATGTTCATTACTCAAGGAGGAAAATTGTAGTGTTGGAATTTATCTTGCTTTCTCCCGGCTGTCCAAAACACAAGCACCTGGGCAGAGCTGGCCATCCATGATCCCTCTGTGAGCAGTGGGGAAGGAGGAACCTCTGGAGGGGGAGATTCCCTTCATGCCTTCCCTGTCTGTCCTCAAGGTGTGATGAATCACCCCTGGAGGAAAACACTGAGGGCAAACATGAACTGGAGGGGAACTGAGCCACTGCTTTGCACTGTGTTCCATGTTTTTTCCATAGCTGAAGGTAGATGAGAGGGCTCCTGCCTCATGTGGCATAGAGGTCTGGCAAACATAGAACAGACCTTGACTGTATTTATAATTTGAGTATTATCGATGGATCAAAACTCATTGGTGCTGAAAGAGGTGAAATATTTTGAATGAGACCATGACAACCTGAGCATGGACAATTCATGAGCAGGGGAGGGGAAATACTGGTTATGAGTATTTGACATTATTGTCCTTAGAGCCCCAAAAGAGCCACTGGTGAGAGGTGACAACTTTGTGCCATTGCTGTCCTTGTGCCTTAAAAATGCCTGATGTGAGAGAGGAGTCTCCCACCTGAGTTTCTTTGCATTGAGTAGATAATAACAGCACAAATAATAACTATGGAACCCATGGTGTGTGCACCAATTGCAGCAGGTGCGTTTCCCTGTCCTTCAGTTTATCTGGGAATTGTTTAAGGGCAGGACTTGTGCTAATTGTGAATGCTGCACACTGGGCCACGTTAGCCACAAATCTTGGCATTGAAAGGGGAAGACAAGACTTTATAAATGAGATCCGTTTAGGCAGCATGTCATCAAATGACCTGATAAGTAGGGACTCATCTGGGTAATGATTAGGTTTTATGTACTATTACAAGGATTGATTTGCTAGAAAGACAATGAGCAAAAAACCATATCTGCAGCAGATTTTATCTGGCTGAGCAAATTACCTGACAAGATATGCAGGTCTGAGCCAGACTTTTAATTTCTGAAAGGGCAAGATTTTCACTCCTTATCCAAAATACTCTGTATTCTAAGTTAGGAATCACTTTGCTTATTTTGAATATGTTATTTAAAGAGGAAAATAATCTCAGTGTCCACAGAACTACCACTACCCTCAGTGGCAAACTGCAGTGCCCAGCTCAGGGGAATTCTTATCCACTGGGATGGGCCCAGGAGTCACAGTTCTGGCAGTGGCCTTGGGGTGACTTTAGTGACTGTTTTTAGAATGTAATCACGTGCTTGTGCAAGTCAAAATTTTGACTGATAGTTGTTCTTTGTCATGTGGACCTTAATTTTTAACCTTACGAAATTCTGCATTTAAGTAAGGAGTTAGGATTACCATAATGCAGCTATTTTGGAGGTAAAAGTTTATTTGGGTGTAAATGAGCCACCAAGTCATTAGTGATTGGCTTTCACTTTCTTCAGCTTTATAAGAGAGTAAACAGTAATTTCCCTCTTCCCTTTTTTTTTTTCTTCTTGTTGTTCCAGAGTCTGAAAAAAGGCATTGTATCCTTTAAGGTGACTTTGACAGTTTTATTAACTTTTTTCTTTCATGTTTGCCCTTCATTATCAAATAAAAAAATAATAGTTTAAAGAAGAGTTGAGTGAGAATTGACGAGTCTCTGCACTCAGAATTCGTAAAAGTAACGGGAAACAAACTTATTTTGATGGAAAAAAAATTATAGAACGTGTCATGTTTCAGATTCCTCTCTGTGTTTCTTTAATAAGCACTATTGGTATCTGAGGAAGGTTGGGCCTTAGTCCTTGTGTCTTCAGGAATCCTGAATTAAAACCAACTTTGATCTGGTTCCAAATTTCTCGTAAGAAATTGGGCTTATAAATTATAGTGAGTGTAATTGGAAGTTTATTTTCTCACTTTACGAGCTGATCTAATATAATGTGAGTGAAGGAACTTCCATTAGCAAATGCTGGTTCCCTGTTAAAATGACAGTATAGAAATGTTTATATACACTAATGTTCAGAAGTTTTGGACATCCAAGTGTCCTTCTCATTCTTTGTGCACTGCTTAGTGAGGCTGGCTTTGGAAAGAATGGATAGAAATGTGAATCCCATGCAGAAATATATATATATATACACCTACCTATAAATCCCCCTGTAAATATTCAGCTGGTTCCAGCATGACTGCCCTCTGATCCAGAAATAAGGGGTATTTTATTGAATCAGCTCCTGGAAGTCCACAGTTTCTTTTTATATTACTTTATTTTGGAAGTTGTGGATACATGAGTTCTGCAGCTTGTGGATTTATGATTGGGCTTGGCAGAATTATACAAGGAATTATTTCTGCAGTGTGTACGTTGTGGTGAATCATGTTTGTGCCAAGTTCTGGGCAGTCTCTCTAAAACAAAGGCCAGATCTGTGTGTCTTTCAGTGCCTTCACGTAAATAGCTATTTTAGAAAGCAAATCTTACTACTGAATTATTCATGTAGGATGAGGGACTTTTATTTCTGCTGACCTTTTGTCCCTCTCTCATTTCCCTGCTTTTCTCCCTAAATTTGCCCCAATACCATGACTATTTGTGGGCAGGGGATTGCCTTCCCATTTCCCATATCATGTAATTTGAGTTTGTCACAACCATCTGAGCTGTGGGACACATTTTATGGTACTGAGCACCCTCCCCTGCAGGGAGAGGGATTTCCCATCACACACCTGGATTCTTGAGCAGTTCCATAAGATTTTCTGAGCAATGAGGCCATGGAATGTGCTGACAGCCAAGAAGGCTCCCTGGTGTGTGTGCTGTTTGCCCTCAGCTATGATGTTCACTTCAATACTCCCAGCAGGAAGGAGACACTGAGGAATCACATGGTTGTTGTTCCTGGGTGGTGTAGGAAGGGTAAAGGTTTCAACTTAGTGGCTGGGGCTGGAAACAAACTTTTAGGCTTGAAAATCAGTTTGGGGTTTTGGGTGTTTTTTTTTTTTTAATTATTTTTTATTCTAAGCCATCATTTGATCCAAACTCTTTTTTGGTAGTGAGGACCATTTCTGTTAAATTCAATGACATTTAGATCACGTTAAAAACCTTAATTCAATAAATGAAAAATGAAATAATTGATAATGAAGTTTTTCAAAGGCTCTAGAATAGGAGCTCAGAGCCTGAATTGGTGTTTCTGTTGGATTCAGTTTAGACTTTGCCATCTCAGTTGTTTCAGTTCATCCTGAGTTCTGGAAAAGCTGCTTTGTGTTATGGTAGTGTTCTTTTTCTTTTCTTTTTTTTCCTTTTCCTTGCAAAAAGCTGAACCAAGCATGACTAATTTGAAAGGATGAGATCTGTTTCAACTTAGCAGATGTATTTCAGACCACTTGTAAAACAACTCTGAGGCCTTGAACATAAATGGTTGTTGCAAAGATTCTTTGTATTTAAACTATAAGCCTAGACAGATATTAATAATGAAAAAGGCCAATAAATGACCTTTTCTTCACTTTTATGAAGTAAATGCAGTATTGAATTTTTCATCTGTTGTTTTCTTTTGAAATATGAAAGATCACTGGAATGAAAGCAGGTGAATTATATTGTATTCTCTACAGACACAACCTGGAAGCTGTAGCAGTGTTTGGATACAAGAGAATTATTTTTTCATTTATTCTGTGTATTTTCTTGATCTCCATGCAGTGTTAGTGCTGCACGGTTTTGTGAGCAATATTTGAATGTGGTCTAATTTTATTCATTTTTACAAATGTAATAACATTTCTTTTGCTGTTCTCTCTAAGCTTTCTGTGCTGTCAAGTTTGAATTCATGGGGAGTTTGTTTTTCAGTGGTCAGTGGGGCACCCTTCTCCAGCCATCCCAATATAAATCAGGATCAACCCTGAGTGACCCCAGAAGAGAAATAAGTTTATGGCTAGCAAAAATGGCTTCTATTATGCTATTACCTTATAATTAAAACCTATAAATCTGTGCCTTAAAAGTGGTTGCCAGGTTAAATTTCAGCACTGGGGAGATGCAGGAGAGGATCCTGAGAGAGGATTTGACTGGTTTGGGTCGGAAGGGGCTTTTAAGAATCGTCTCATTCCCATCCCCTGCCATGGGCAGGGACACCTCCCACCAGCCCAGGTTGCTCCAAGCTCCATCCACCCTGGCCTTGGACACTTCCAGGGATGGGGCAGCCTCCCCACCCTTACTCTAAAACATTTCTTCCTTATATCTCATCTGAATCTCCCTTCTTTGGCTCATTTTGGTCAGACCTGTTTTACTCTTCCCTGAGTTGTCTGTCTGGGGGATTTATTGCTGAGACTGGTGTTATTCCTGGTGCTGCTCACAACCCCTCTGGGACAACACTGTGCCCACAGCTCCCCACTGAGCCAGGAAGGGATGCCAAGGAGGAGCAACAGAACCTTCAGAGCTCTGGCTAATGAAACGATTTATATTCTTGCAGAGTAAGTTACAGTGAGAAACAGGCTGGAGGTAGCAAACCCCTGCCTGGGGATGGGTCTGTGCCATCTGCAGTGCCCTGGGCTGGGGCAGAGCCCTGGGTGTCTGACATGTGCCCCCACCTTGGCTTTGCTGCACCTTCAGCCTGGTCTGGTTGCAGGAGGGATGTTCCTCATGGGCCAAGGAGCTGAGGGGACTTGTATCAAGTTAGTGACTTGTATCAAGTGAGTGCCCTCAATCAAGTTGAGAAATCAAAGCATTTTAAGTGGTTGTTTCCTGTGGGCACAGGCTGAGTTGGCCAAAGTCTAGATCTGTTCTCTCCCTGGGGCAATTCAGGGGCAGAGTTATCTTAAAAATACCCCCATCCACCCACGATGCCCCTATGTACCCCAAAATGCCCTTATCCACCCCAAAATGACCCTTGCTGCTGGTGGCACAGCCTGGGCATGGTGGGCTGTGTCCTGAGCCTCATGAGGCTCATGTGTGAGGGATTAGTGTGTTTTCCCAGCACAGAGCAGGGTGTCTGGCCCAGCTCTAACCATTTCCACAGGAGTTTGCTCAGCTTTTAGCCCTTTCCATGGCTTTGTTCACTTCTGAGGCATTAAAATGCTCATTAGCATTGCTGTGTTTGACACCTCTGAGTTGGCTGTTCCTGTGGGCATCGTGTCAGCCCCTCTGTCAGGGAGGGGATGGGTGAGTGGGCAGCCCCTCTCCCAGCCTGCCAGGCCATTCCTGGGGTCCCTGTCTCATGGATTGTGGCTCCTCAGGGCTGTGTGTGTTCAGCAGGGGGTTTGCTGGCAAGGGCTGGGCAGTGGGAGAGGAGCTGCCATGCCCTTGCTGAGAGGTGGTGCAGAGGAACAGACACCCAGGGAGTGCCTGTGTGGGAAACCTGGAGGAAAAACCTCCAGGAAAGGGACATGCACAGCCTGCCCTGTCCCAAAGGCTGAAGGACAAGGCAGTGACCACATAAAGCCTGTACCTGTGCTGTGCTAAAGGCTGGGCAGGAGCTGGTGCTGATTTGCCTGCCCTTCCTGAAGGCAACAGCACCATCCCTGTGGGTTTATTTGTTACACTGTCTATTTACTGTTTATTTTAAAGCTGCAACTCCTGAACTACTCAAGCATCACAGCCCATGTTTAAAAATACAGCTCAATGCAAATAACTCCCTGAAGGGAAGTTGTGGCCAGGTGGGGGTTGGTCTCTTATCCCAGGTACTCAGCAATAGGACAAGGGGGCACGGGGGGCTCAAGCTCTGCCAGGGGAAATTGAAGTTGGAGAGCAGAAAAAACTTCTTTGCAGAGAGAGTGCTGAGGCATTGGAATGGGCTGCCCAGAGAGGGGGTGGATTCCCCATCCCTGGAGGTTTTTCAGCTGAGCTTGGCCGTGGCACTGAGTGCCATGATCTGGTAAAGGGACTGGAGTTGGCCCAAGGGTTGGACTTGATGATCTGGGAGGTCTTTTCCAACCCAGTCAATTCTATGATTCTATTACTCTTTGCAGGCACCAGGAGCAAGATCTCAGCCTGGTGAGCTGGGTTTGGGCAGAGCTCTGTGTCCATAAAAGGGGAGTTGGTGTCACTGCAGGAGTGTGGAATAGTATGAGCAGCTAATTTCTTGGTTGCTATTAATTTAAGCCATGTGTCATTACTGGTGTCTGGACTGGGGAAGTGGAGCAAGGTAGAGAAATGTAACAAGAGAAACACAACAAAACCAGCAGAGCCTTCAGGTCTTGTGGCTGTTTTGGCACCTTGTAGGACTTGCTTGGCTTTCCAGTGGGTGTGAGGGACTCTGCAACCAGTGTATTCTGTAGTCAAAGGAAAAAAACCCTCTAGCAGTTCCTAAGAAAAACTTTATAAAGATACACAATGTAAATAACAAAATGAGAAGTACTTATTGCAGTTGAATATTCATGTTCATGAATCCAAACTCAAATGAAACCAATGAAATTAGTCCCTAGGCTTTTTTCCTTTCTTTTTTTTTTTCTTTTTTTCCTACGCCCAAGACTGCATAGTAACTTCCTGAATTTTAATGGCTGAATTCCAGTATCTCTGTTTACACCAGCTGATTAGATTCCCTGCTGTAAGCTCCACTGTCAGGGATAAGTCTGCAGAGACCAGTATTTGCAAATTTATCGCCTCTCTCTTTATTTGTAGGTAAAATATTCTCCAGTGATTCATCTCATCACTAGAGAATGTTTTTCCAAATAAATTGCATTGCTTCCTAAAATTTAATTCCTGTTTCATATTCCTATTGTTTGCTTAGTTTACATCCTTTATCAAATGGTTTTCAGCAGGTTTCTTACAACCTTGAACTTTCATATCTCCTGATATCACTCATGCATTTCCATCAGTGTCAGTGTGCTTGGCATCTCTTGTGCCCTCTCTGTGGGTTGAAATCCAAGGATGAGATTCCATTTTCTATCATAAATATTACGTTTGTTGGAAAATAGTAACAGAAAGCCAAAGCTTGGGCATTGCAAGTGGTTCTGGTACATAAGCAGAATGGATATAACTGCTTTTTGTTTTAAACCCACTCCCCAGCAGAACTTGAATTTATTGCCAATCCAATTATTCAGTTCATTTACAATGTCTGGGAGATGCTGGAGACAAGAGATTTCCTTCAGTGGTGTAACAGTTGTGGATTTATTTATATTAGTGTTGTATTTTGAGTTCCAGTCACACACCTTACAACCTAAGGAGCTTCAAAGATAGATGAAAAGAGGAGTTCTTGCCTCAAAAATTTAAAAGTTTTATAGAAGACAGGAGAATGTATAGATTATAATGCACAAGAGACACTGTGAAGTAACACTGGTCAGCATGACCTCTGCAGCTTCCCAGCTGTGAAGTATTTTAATGAAAGCTTTGTATGGACACAGATGTGTTTTACTCAGGTAGTGGCTTTTGTTTCTTTGCAACTTAAACCAGACTCCACCCATGGAAAGGAGATAGATTAAAAAAAAAGAAAAAAGAAATCATTAATTTTGGGGGCAATCAGGTTGAAAGAAAAGATTTTTTATCATGGCTGTACTTGAAATTACAGTCAAGTGAGAAAGTGTTTCTATTGTGCTCTGCTTTATCAAATATCTGTATTATGTGGTGAAAAATGCTATTCATGGTTGTGAATATCAGCAAATCATTTGAACAGCCCAAACCTGCTGCTGAGCTGCAGCCAGAGGTGGGGGAGGCTCTGACCTGCAGCAGCCTCTGCTACAGCACTCGGAGTCACTCCTGGGTGAGGTCCTCCTCCCTCTGCCAGGAGAAATAAATTGCTGGATCCCATAGAACATTTCGAAGTCCGTGTTGAAAAACAAAGCTCTGTATTCTCCGTTAGTTCTTGCTGCTTTGAACTTTAAGGAAGATGTAAGCAAGTGCATTCCGGTGATAAATGGCCTCATACCTGGTTTTATGATGACTGAATTATTGGAGGAGAACAAAGTGGTGGGAGGATTCCAGCAGACCTTGTCCAAACTGCCCTTCAGTTTTCCTGTGGTGCAGAGCTACTTGGTGTGGGTGGGAACTGAGAGCCTCTGGCTCTAAGGGAAGACTTGGGAAACAATACATTTGATATCTTTTTATTTATTTATGTATGTTATCTCCACACAGAAATTATGGGTAGAAATGCTGCTGTTATTTCAGAGTATGGAAAGTGATTTTTTTTTAATAAAGCCAAGACCTCCTTCTCATTGGAGGGATTGTGCGACGATCTGTGAAAATCTTCAAGAATTCATTGTGAATGTATCGCCCAGGTCTCATGGAAAGGTCAATGCAGGGAAAACACATTAATGCTCCCTGTGTTTATTTGGCTTTCTGTGTTAGGATTAGTCCCATTAGCTCTGATGAGGTAAGTGGGAAGCATATGGAGAATTGGTGTCTCAGCTGGAATCAAATGAGTTCACGACTGTTCATAGTCTCAGCGATGGGACTTGACTTTCAGCTTTACTGAGGCTTATTTATACTGTCCCATCTGTAAAGAGAAAAGCAAAGATAAAGAGGGAGCCTTTGACTGTCTGTGGTACAGCTGCTGTGAGTTCTCAGTGCTGTCCCCTGGACACAGGAACTTCTGAGGTGAATTACAAACTTTCATGACTCTGAGCAAAAAAAAGAGCTAAAGGGACCTTGCCTAAGCTCCCAGCAGCCAATTCTGTCATTCTTTCCTCCATTCACTTAATGCTGCAAGATAAAAGGCTGCTCTTAACATCAGTATTAGCATACTCCTACGTGCTTTCATCTCATACATAATCAATCTACTTAGCCACCAATTGCAGAAATGAAAAAGCAGAAGCTTTCCCTTAACCAAACGATAACACCTCACCAGCCCCAGCTGCAATCAGATTGTTGCAGGAATTTGTGCAAATAATGATATTCCCCACCTTGCCCAGAGCAAACTCCCTTAACTTGGAATCATGTTCTACTACAGCAGAAGTAATTGAATGTCCAAATGTTTTGTCAGCAGTAGCTGTACAGCTATAAAGAGACCAATTGTAAAGCCCTGTGAATGCTCCCACTCCTGATGAATGCTTCCACCAGCAAAACGAGCCCAATGCCAAGAACAGGAAACTAAATATACATCCCCCCTGGATGTGCTGTGGGCTCTGTCTTTGCAGCTGCTGCTCTGCAGACAAAAGGAGACTTGAGCAAAGTTGTGCTCTTTGGCAGGATGTCACTGCATGGAAGTGAGACTTCTGGGAGGACAGAACTGTTTGGAGACACCAGCCAACATTATGACATTTCCTTTCACTGAGAGCATCTGCTGTCGAGGTGGTACCCGGCCTACACGTGTTGTTTTCTGAGGGATTTGGAGTTGCTCAGCAGATTCTTAGGATCTAAGCCAAGTTGTTCAAAGTTTAGATCAAATAAGTTAGAGTCCAAAGCTAAAATGTTGACATCGATTTCTCACGCAACACATTTTATTATTGTGCTCACTGAAGCATGGAATGGCAGTGGGAGAAAAAGGGCGATGCATATTTTCATTGTTATTGCAGTTAAACTGAAGAGAGAGGGTCCAAAATATCCTTTTTTTTGGTTTTTTTATTAATATTATTTCTAAGAAGAAAAAACTTAAATGAACAAAATTGGTAGCTGTTTACAGCTTTCCATGTTAGTATTATCATGCTGGTGCCTAAGAAAATGGTGATGTTATTTATTCACAGCATTTATCTTCAAGTATTCATGTTTTTTGATGAGATATCCCAATGGGGAACTAATGCTCTTATGAGGAAAACTTTAAAACCCTGAGAATAACTATAAAGTCGAACCTGAGAGTACAGATGTGTTGCTGCACTTTAGTGAGAGTAGGAAACAGCTCCCAAGATCTTTATTGTGAGGTGGCTGGAAGCAACTGCTTACCTGGCTTGTGTCCTTGGTAATTGAACCTCCCAGTCTCAGCATCCAAACCAGGATGGGTGCCTTGCCCAGCCCAAATGCAGGTTCTCTGTTCTCAGTGAGGTAGAAAAAAATTCTGTGTTCTGAGGAGGTTTTGAGCTAAAGAAGTCCTTACCTATGAATATTGGCTTGCAGCTCTTCTTTCTTGAGGAAAATACATTTCTGAAAAGCTACAGTACAAACATTAGTGCTCCAAGATGTGCTGAGGATAAAAAGATGCTGGGATGTCTGTGTTTCCAGGTGCAGGAGCTCTTTGCAGTGTAACAAGTAGCTGGGGAAAGGGGGAAACGGAAGGATGATGATAGCACCCTGCTATTCATTCATTACGTGGAGCTTGTGAGACTGTCTCAGAGGAGGGAGGAACTGCAAGAAGGCCAAAGGACTGATTTGTTATTGCCCTCCTTGCTCTTTTTACAGCATGAAAGTGAAGCATTCACAGTTATTTTTCCATCTAAGAACTGCTACACCTTCCAAGAGCAGGATAATCTGGATACGCTCCTCGGATGTGGCAGTGTGAGACCATTGTGCAGAAAAGCAGGCAGATCTCTCTCCTCTCTCTTCTGGTGAGGGGTTACAAACCACTCACAGGGTTTGCAGTAGGATGGAAATTTAGATAAGAACTAAAAGGTAGCTACTGAAACTGCTAATTGTTGAAAATTTGTAAGGTGCAATAATATATTGCAGAGAGAGCCACGGAGCAGGTGGCGTTTTGCATAGAGGAAAATGTAGCCTGTGTCGTACTTGTTGCTGATACTGTCATGTCTGCTGCGTTTCCAATTGCTTTCTGGCACAGTGGGCCCCCGAAGTCCCTGTAATGCTCCTATTTGTTCTGGCACAGAAGTCATTTGGTGTTGCTTATCTCCCTTGGACAAGTGTCATGAGTCATAACAACGAGCAATCCTCTGTGGCATAAATGTCTCTATACTGGCCTCGTTTGCAGGTAGAGCTGCTAATTGCAGGGAAGTCCTTCAGGGCTGCTTTGATTTCAGTTATACTCACCCTGGCCCTTCTTAATTTTTCAAGGCAAACAAAGAACAAGAACTGATAATATTTTACATTTATTCTTTACACTTGTTTGTCTGAATGACATTACAGAAGTGCCTTATCTGATATTGTTCTCCTTCTGGTAGAGCAGCTGCCATGTGTGCTTTTGGCAGGCAAACTGCTCCAGCTATCAGGAAAACTGCAGGTGCTATCAGAGAATGTTTTTCTACAACTGAAGACTGATATCCAGAGATTTAATGTGGAGATCCTTCCCTGTGCACCATACGGTTGTGGCTCTGATGAGGAGAATGTGCCAGGGCTGGGAGGCTGAAGGTCCTGTGTTTGTTGTACAACCCTCTCCTTGTTTCAGAGGGTTCAGTGGGGCTAGAGAGAGGGCACAGGTCTCATTATTAATATGTAATAGTAATTAAATTATGAGTTAGATGTTCTCTTCAACCTACATCTTCCTACCACATAGCAACAGTCTTTTCCATTCTCCTTGTGTGCTCACATTGGAAATGAACAGTACTTCCAGGGAACAATAAAGCAAAAAAAGTGTAGGACTGAGCAACAGCATTGGCAAATAACACTGCTGAATGTATTCAACTCCTGAATAAAGCCTCACGTGTCAGCACAGGGGTGGAAAATTGGGAGGGAGCTGTTTGGCTGGAAGAGGCCCCAATGCTGGGGAAGTTTGTGCTACACCTTTGTCCTCACTGAGCAAACTGCTTTTTATCCAGCAGGAGCTTTGCCTGGACAGGGATTGCAGCATCCAGACAGGCTGGGCATGAGGGGAGGCTGCACAGGCTGCAGATGCCTCTGGCCCCAGCACCCAAAGGCACAGTAGTTGCTCCTGCATGTTTTAATTTAGGTTATTAATAATTGAATAAGCTTTTATGGTAGCTCCAGGACACTGGAGCACTTCAAATCTCACCAAAATGTGAAATGGCAAAGTTCCCCTGGCTGGGATTGGAACTGGTGGCATGGGGAGAACACAGCTGTGTTTGGTACAGGCTCCCCTGGTGCAGCCCAGCTGCATGTGCTTGGAAAACTGCCTTTCAGGCTCCTGGGGCCCATCTCTGGCTGTGGGACAGCTCAGCATTGGGCACACAGGCTGTGCCAGCAGCCAAGGGGGCCTGTGCTGTGTGTGTGCCCAGGGCAGGGGGGCGGCAGCCTGGCCCCACTGCCCTCCCTGCCCGAGATCCTCCTCCTGGCTCCCACCTGCTCCCAGGGCTTTTGGCAGAGGAGATGATTTTTAGAGTGATTCCACACAAGGGCAGGCTGGACAGGGCTTGGAGCAAGCTGGTCTAGTGGAAGGTGTCCCTGTCCATGGCAGGAGATGGAGCTGAGGATCTTTAAGATCCCTTCCAACCCAATTCATTCGAGGATTCTGTGACTGCTTTTGTATTGATGTGTGACAAACAGGTGTAGTAAGAATGACACAATAAGTGTGATGATAACATCTCCATGGACAAGTAATTATCACCTGATTTGCCCAAAACCCGGGTTTTTGCATAAATTTTGTAATCAAATAATGAATTATGCTCTACAAAGTGGATTCTGATACACCTGAACAGTTTGGCAGTTTGTGATTTCCTACAGCATTAAACCATAGAAACAAATTGATGTTTAATGTAGATTTTTGTTTTATTAGCTTCCTTCCACCCTTCAAGAAACAAATATATTGACTAACATAAATCAGGCATTAGAGACTTAAAATATATCCAGCCTTCTCTATTGTGGGGACATAAAAAAAGACATTTTCTGGGAAAATACAGCTAGTAGAAGATGGAGGGGAAAATGTGATCTTCTCCAAGTCCATGGGAAAGACACAGCAGTGATGGGGCTGTTCCTCCTGAAGGCTCTCTGGTGCAATCCCCTCTCCTTCTTCACAATCCTCACTGCAGTTTTTAGATGTTCTGTGTGTTCTCCATCACAAAGTCTTTTCAGGGGTGGAGCTTTCTGTACCATCATTAATCTTCTTGATTTTTGGGAGAAGCTGAGCAAAAAACCTTTGTGCAACAGCCCCAAACTGGTATCATTAATCAGTGATCATTTCTAGGTATTAATTAAAGCACTGGGCTTTTTGCCTAGAAAACATTCTTCAAGGCATTTTTTTTTACCACCAATAAAATAAGTAGTTTCCATTAAAGGGCAATTAGCAGAGACACAAAAGCAGGGATGTGCTCCATCTGATTCATCAACCCCATAAACAAGGTGCTGCCACCATTTTTCCAGCCTTAGATGAAAAAAGACTTATAAATGCCTCTATTATCTGCATCATCTGTTATGGAAATCTGGAGATGCTTTTCCTGTTGAAATTTAGCTATTTTCTTGGGTTTTCCTGTATTTTGGTTGCATGCAATAGAAAAGCCCTCTGTGTTGTTTATTCAGAGTTTCTAAAAACATTTTAAGGATGTGAACAGAGGGAGGATTTTAAGGAAATGCAGAGTTCACAGTCAAACAATCCCACTGAAGTCTCTTACGTGCTATTAGAGAGGGACTGCTGTGCCTTTTAATTGTGTTCACCAAACTAACAAACCTGGGTTTCTTTGAAAGGAAGTTGTGGCAGCACTTTTTGCCAGCCAAGCCTCCACAGGCCATTGGAGATCCTTTGAATTCAATTATTTCCTTCTGGATTAGGAAGAACTAAAACCCCGTAGTTCAGAAGTTGTTTCAAAAGATCTTCCTTCTGGATACAATATATGCTCTAGCTTTAAAAAAAAAAAAAAGGCAGAAACTTGAGAGATGGGGAAAACCAGGGGTGATTGTGGTGTTTCTGTTCTACAGCTGCTGTGAGCAGCATCACTCCCACCCTGTTCCCCTGATGGTGAAGGTGCATCTTCCTCCTCTATGGACACCCAGGCACAGAGTGAGGCTCTGTCCTGTGCTTTGCACGGCATTGGGATGCAGAAACATTTTATCCAGTCTGTTTTATCCGAGTTTCAGGCAGCTGTGGAGGTGTTCATTTGAGCCTAACATTTCTCTGCTTCTCAGGTAACTTCACCCCTGGGACTGACTCAATGTGTCATTAGCAGACATTGAGTTGCACTCACAGCAAAACAGCTACACGGGAAGGGAGGGAAGTGTTGGTTGATTTTTGCCTTTAGGGACCTCTATGCATAAGGTTCTTCATGAGAACATGTATTAAAAAAGCAAATTAGCTTTGCTGAGAGGTGAAAAGTATCCCCAGCCTGGATTTCAACTCAGATTTCCCTCTAGGAACAGCAGAAGGGGCCAGGTCTGGAGCTGGAGCAGGGGATGGAACACAGACTTGTGTCTCAGCAGTGGGATTTATCTGGGCAGCTTTGGGGCACCAGCTCTCTGTGCACAGGAGCAGCCAAATTTCACAGGTGCCCTCGTTTTGATCTTTAATCTCCTCCATTTCTTCTTGAACATCATCTTCTCTGCATGTGTTGGAAGTGCTTCCATCCAGACAGGGCTGAATTGGCCAGTGTTGAGGACACAGCTCCCTGACATTCCTAATTAGATCTAAATTAGCATTGCTGTGATTTAGCACTCTGCTCCCTGCCTGTGGTTGCCTATTGATTTACTGGATTTTATTCTGCAGCTCCCAGTTCAGACCTTTGCAGTGGATGAGGAGCTGGCTGGCTGACAACACTGGGAATCACTCCTGAAACCCAAGCGGTGTTACATCAGCTGTGCAAGGGGTATTTTTTGGCTGTTCAAGATTTGACCTAGTCCAAGAGGGACCAGGAATGCCTTTGTGAAGATCTTTGGATAGTCCCCATGCTTTGATTTACATTGCACAGCTGTCTCTGAGTGCACAGCTCTGTATTCCTTGACAGAAAGCCAGAAGAGCTTGAACTGTTGTCAGGCATTTGGGCTGTGGAGTTACACTACAAACAGGTACTGAGTGGGTGCTTGGGCAGACTGTGCCACCCGCTGTGTCACTCAGATGGAGTCCTGTTGTGCTGCACTGCTGGCCAAGGTGGCTACAGCCCCTGAGGCTCTCCAGAGAGCCCTTTGCTTTGGGGGCACATGACAGAGCAATGAGGGTCCCTCAAGGCAATGCAAACAGTAGCTTAGGACGTAGGAATGAATTAGACATGGCTTAGTGGTGGCTTTGGCAGGGCTGGGTTATGGTTGGACTTGATCTTAGAGGCCTTGTCAAACCCAGATGATTCTGTGATTTGTTGAACATGAAAGAAGAGTTTGACCTCTGTGCCAGGTGTGGTAGATGATGTCTCCAAAACAGACTCAAATCCTCAGTTTGGTGGCACCCCTGTTGTTATGCACAGTGGCAACACCTCCCAGCAAGTCACAGGTTTGGCTTCAAGCCCTGGTGACAGGGCAGTGGCACAGTGACAGCACCTCCCATCTCTCTGCAGCTCCTTGGTAGCTGGAGCAATGTGAAAGGTTCATGGTACCTATACTTCAGGGATCATTTTTCTTCCAGCAGGAAGATTTAGTTTGCACCAAATGAACCTGGATATTTCCTGTTATTGGAAAATGAGTGTTATGTTCAGGATGAATCATCTTGGCTGTTATCTGACAGATGCCAATCATTTATTTGTCCTTGTTGAAGATGAACTAGAGAAGAAACTCATGCAGTGATTTGTCTGCTCTGAAAGAGGAAACATCTGCCTGAACCTTGTTTCCCTCAGTAGGACACAGGGGCTGGTGGTGGGGATCATACAAATGAGGCTGGGGGAGCCTTTGGGTCCCTCCTTCCCAAACTCATGCAAGTGTAGCAGCTCCCAGCTCTCACCCAGTTTGCTCAGTTGCCATGTTCAAATCTCAACACGAGCCTGAGGGAAGGAAAGGCAGGTTACAGGTGTGCCAGAGCTGCTATGACTCTGAAAGTCCTTTGTAATTCTTGTAACCTCTTGACTTCTCCTGTAAATGCCTCACTAAATTTAAAACAAGAAAATGCATTAGCATTTTAGAGGATTTTCTTAGTGCATCACAGTTCCCCTCATTATATTTGCTCGTGGTAATTAAGGTTGTGATTATTCAGTCAGTCCCACTGCAGCTTTCTTCTTTTGCAGAATAAAATGGATGGGAGGGCTTGTCTTTAGGAAAAAAAAAATGGTTGCATACAACACGTCATATTGATTCCATAATGCACAGTTTGCCTTGTAGTCATTTTTTTCCCCTCCTTGTCCCCAGTATGTGCTGCAAAGATCTGGTGTCATTAAAATTGGCTGTCTGTCATATAAGAGTTATTAGGGGGGGGGTAAAGTCATTTTCTGATAATAAGATGAAATTTTAATGGAGGAAAGAAAATAAAGTCATGGGGAACAATTTAGGGCCTTTTTGAAAAACTACTGTTCAGAAATACTTAATAATAAATAACAGTACGAATATATAGGCTATTTCTCAGAGAGAGCAAATCGCTGACATTGTGCTTGGCAGGAGGGGAGGGGATTGCACAGCCAAAAACTCACCTGAACCTGAGCATCTCCCAGTGAATTGAATCCTACACTACATTCCATTACGTTGACGTTTATAGAACTGCCTTTCAAATCCACAGTGAAGTTTTATTCAGCATCGAGTGTTTAATGGAAGAAAACCACAGTTGCGAGTTTTGTTCCGCGAGTCGCAGGTTTGACAAACATCAGCTTTATTTATAAATGGTTCTCTAGGACAAAAATGATGGCCCCTGCTTGGAAAAGTGTCTTAAATTACCAGGATGTACAGTGGTGAGCAGTGCAGAGCGCAGCATTTTCTGCGAGATCCTTCTGCAGATAGAGCTGCAGCAGACAATGTATCACCCCCGGCTGCGGCGCTTCCCCGAGCAGCCTGGGCTTTGCTCTCTAATCTCTTCCTGCAGGACTATTTTCTAGATGCTTTTTCTTTTACAAAATAGATTAATAAGTCCAGGGTGAAGCTGCCTTTTGTGCACCTGTCCTGTATTCAAAATACAGACGCTGAGACAGGCGAGGAGATGGAAGTTAAATCGTCCCTGTGCGCCCATGAAGATTAGTGCTGCATTTGGGGCGTTTTTAAACATGCCTCTTGGAGGGTTGTTTTTGTTAAACTAAGGTTTGCTATCTATCTCAGGGCTTTAGAAAGCTGTAGATTGCCTGCTGTTGGGATGCGAAGGCTGTGGGTGCAGGAGGAATTGCTTTTTGGGCTAACACAAATAGTGGCCCTGTGTTCTGTTCTTTGTAGGAATTGGGTCCAATAGACAGAGGCAGGGAAAGGAGCTCGGGGAGGTGCCAGGGAGGTGCCAGGGAAGGCAGCCAGAATGCAAATGCCTGGGAAAGAGTGGGAGTGAGATGCCCAAGTGGACTGTGGAAATCATGCTGAGAGATCAAACGGAGCCTGAACCAGACATGAGAAAGTAAAGTTTAGCTGCAGAACAAACATACTGATTGACAACAAGGAATTGCTTAGAAACACAAAGAAAATAAGGCAGCGAAGAGCACAGAGCCCTGACTCAGTGAGAGGCTCAAAGGGCTGCCCTTTGCATGAATGAGAGGGGAGGCTGGGAAGGGGCTGCTGGTGTGAAACAGCCCCCGTTAGATGGAGCAGATATATGGAATCATTGCTGTTGTTTTGGTCTGTAGAGCTGGCACATACTCTTTTCCCTGCAAGATGCATCTTTGCCAACTGAAAGGTGATCTGCTTCTCCATTGCAATGTACTGCGTGTTTTGGGAGGGTGAAAGAAGGAACTGACTTTCAAGGGTCATGTAAATACAGAATCCATGGGAAATTTGGGCATCCATCTATTCAGCTCTGTGTGTTGCAAAATGCCCTGAAGCCAGTGAGAATCCAAACACATTCCTGATGGGTATAGCTTGGACATGGGATGCCTACTTGCTAAGTTAATTGAGATATACCTGCTATTGGAATTTGGAATGGAAACTAATTCCTTACCTCTTTCCCCAACTCCTTAAAAAAATCCACAGTCCAACCTCCTGCTGTTTATTAGTGTGTGTGTGGAAGTGAATACCTCCAGACAGAGAAGTGTGCTGCAGTTTGCACATAATGGGAAGACTTTCAATTGAGCAAACATCTTCCATCAGTGGCTTGGGGTTGTGTTTGCCTTTCCTTTTGTTGGACAGGTTGAACCTCTTGCTTGGCACTACCCAACCTGTCCTGTCTGTAGGCAGCTTCTTATCTGTCTTCTAAAGATGCCCGAATCTGTAAGAAATGTAACATGAAGGGAGTCTGAGGCAAACAGAAGAAGAAGTGTGGTGATACCCATGCCATGTTACTGCTCTCTGTTACTGCCCAGGAACCAGAGGAGGCTGGAGAATGATGTACAAGCAGTTAATTTAAAAAATAATTAAAAAGAAAAAGTGCTGAGGGAGAAAAAAAAGTGAGATGAACTGAAGAAGGAAGGGAGCTGCATGCTCATTCTCTAAATGTGGCTCCCTCTTTATGCTCTTACTTTCTGTCATTTTTTTTCTAAGGATTATCTTTGGGCTAAAAAGAGACTTTGCTTCTGTATTGCTTTCTTCCACAGGTTCTAAAAATTCTTTATAGATTTCTTGAGCATACAATATCAGAAGTTTTTATTAATAGAAACGTTATTTGGGAGCATCCAGCCACCATAGATCTTGTTTTAAAATGGTTTTTAAAATGGTATAGTTAATATTTCTGGTAATAAAATTCCAAATGGTCTGAACCACTTCAAAGCTTGTAGCACATCCCACGAGATCACCTGCAATTTTGCACGTAGATGTTTCTAAATCCAGTGGCCTCCCCAATGCTTTTGGTTCTTTGGTGATTAGCTCCAGTAATACAAAACTTCTACAGAAAATCTCTGAAGGACTTGGTTTCTGTGCAGGTCTCAAGTGTATCATCTTTTCATGTGTCAGCGTTTAAATGGCTCGAAATTCTTGATCATTCTTAAAGGCAGGAGTGACCTGCTTTGCTTCACTGCAAAGCTCATTATTTCTGTAGCTCTGTCAGTTCTGCCAGCAATATTTACAAACCAAATCACATCTGCTTTGGCTACTATCAATCAATAGATGATGGAAGAGAGATCATTGCATCTCTTTATGAAAAACTGAACAGCAGAGCAATTAAGATTTCTTGGATTTTCACTTGTACTTCCTGCAGTTTTTACAGTATCCTCTGGCTCTTCATTTTTAACACACAGAGCGCTAAAGGTTTAGGAAAAAGGTAAGATCAACCTATGGGACTTCCTGGTACATTTTATTTTCTATTTTGCTACATTATATTTGTCTTCTCACCCCTCCTGGGTGCTCTACACACCCAAGGTTTCCTGTCCCAAGGAAAATGCAATCTAAATAGCAAAAAGGGATAGTGAATGAAAAGCTGGGGTGTGACTGTCCCCATCCCAGAGCTGGGAGAGCTGAGGCACAGAGAGAAGGATGTGCTAAGCCATGTAGTGGGACTGTGTGGGTTTCTCAGCTAATTTCTCGATGCTGTGCTGAAACAAGCCCTGATTTGGGGCCACCCATCAGCTCCCTGTGCACTCCTGGGCAAATAAATCCAGATCCATGAAACAGCGTGAAGCTTTCCCAGCTGTGATGTTCCTTCTCAGCCTTCCAGATGTTTATCTGCTAAATCTTGTGCAAGGCACAGTGGCCCCCCCAGCTTTGGTGCTGAGGTGTGTCCCAGCTGTGCTCCTGTCCCACAGTGGGTGTCCTGTCTCTGGGCGGTGGAGCCTTTTTGTCTCTTGATTCTTTACAGTGAGAGTGCTCAGGCACTGGAATGGGCTGCCCAGAGAGGAGGTGGATTCACCATCCCTGGAGGTTTTTCAGCTGAGCTTGGCCGTGGCACTGAGTGCCATGATCTGGTAAAGGAACTGGAGTTGGCCCAAGGGTTGGACTTGATGATATCAGAGGTCTTTTCCAACCCAATCCATTCTATGATTCTGTGCATGTCCAGCAGATACTCAGTTGTGGTCAGAGGTGGGGAAGCACATCAGCTTCTTCTGGCCTACTTAAAACTGAGGCAAACTCCACCTCCCTGCTGGTGGAAATCCAGCTGGGGCTTTGGAATTGCAAAGGGAATGGATTTATACCAGCTAAGAAACTGGCTCCTTACCCAGGCCCAGTGGGACTTGGAAGCTTAGCTAAGGGAAGAGCAAACAATTTTGTTGCTGAACTTAACCCTTTGTTGCTGGCAAGTGACTCAAACACACCTTCACATAATGAATATTTAGTTCCAAGGGTTCTGCTTGCTCACTGTGGCTTCACCCACACTGCTCTCTCTCCACTGACGTCAGCTGTCTCCAGATGAGCCCAAACCTCCTTTTCCCAGGTATTCCAGTGTTCCAGGCTGGCATCCAGGCTGGCTGATTAGCCACCCAAATTGCATGCTATTTTTTCCTGCTTTGTAATGGGATTACTGTAATATTAACAAATAAAAGCAGGAGCTGAACAACAATGAAGCTTTAATATGAAACGAGCAGAGAGGGAAGAGAACATCAGCAGGCAAGAGATTTAAAAATATAAAAATGCTAAACTGATTTGTTTCTTCCCTCCAGCTGGAGCATTGTGTAAACTCACATTCACAGAACCCAAGTCCCCTGGTACAGCTTCCACATGAGCATGGGAGGAAAGCTGGAACTCATGAACCAGGCAAAGTTAGACCTGATAGGTTGTAATTTCCAACTTCATGTGCAGAGAAGGAAGTTTTTTTTCTTTTCTTTTCCCTTAATGTGCTGACATTTTTGCATGCACACGTGCTGGATTTATGCAGAAGATAATCTCTCTTGTAAGATTCACTTATGGCTTTATACTGAAAAGTGTAGGTTTACATTAGATATTAGGAGGAAATTCTTGACTACAGGGGTGGGCAGGCCCTGGCACAGGTGCCCAGAGTAGCTGTGGCTGCCCCAGCCCTGGGAGTGCCCAAGGCCAGGTTGGACAGGGCTTGGAGCACCCTGGGCTGGCGTGAGGTGTCCCTGCCCGTGGCAGGGGTGGCACTGGATGGGCTTTAAGGTCCCTCCCAACCATTCTGTGACTCTCTGCTGAATGTATTGACATTTTTGCATGCACATGTGCTTGATTTTTACAGAAGGTATTCCTTTCTAACAGTCTCACTGCATTAACATGCTCCACGTTGCCCTGCTGTGTGAGTTGCCACCTCTGTGGGGACCCAGAATTAGTGTGGAAAGACTTGACGTGGCTTGAACTTCCATCCATGCAGTTGCTCATCCTCACATGAACATCCTTGAAAGTGGATAAAAGTACCCTCAAAAGCGAATACAAGTATTTTATGGAAAAAAAGCAGATTATTAAATGGGATTTTACATTTGGCAGCAGTTATTGGCTGCTCTTTCCCTCTGTAGGATCAATCTTAGTTGATCAACAGGCTGACACAAGGGGGAGTTTCTTTGTCCCCAACATTGTACAGACAGCAAAATGGTCACCTTTGGCCCCAAAATCTTGCAGTCTGGTGTGTGTGGACCTAAAACCTTTTGCTTAAGTATGGGTGACACTTTATTGCTCATAAATTGACAATCTTGGAGCAAAGCTGCTGAGATGGTGGGTTTTTGTGGGATTTTTATTGCCTCCCAAGGAATATGCTCTTTCCACCATGGGAATGAATGATGGTGCTGGCAAATTGCTCCCATTTTTTATGGGTAAGCAGACAGTTTCCTATTCAGCAATTCCTGCATTAACCTTCAGGTTATTTACAGTCTTTAAAACAATAAGCATATACCCAAAAAGAGAAGAACTGCCCAGGTTAAGCCCTGATCTGTGCACATGTGCAGGTTTAGGGCCCTGTGTGCTTCCTGCTGGAGTGAACACAGTCAGTACCCCTGAAATGCAGGATGTTTGCCTGGCTCAGGCCATGGGGACACTCAGGGGCAGAGGGAAGGGGGAGTGGCAGAGCTCTGCTCTGCCATGGCATCAGAAAGCATCCCTTGGATGTGGGGGCGCTGATGGAGCAGGACGAGGTGTGAAAGAATTCTCTTGGTGCTGAAGACCTCTAAAAACTTCCTGACCTTCTGCACCATATGAAAGTGTTTTCTTTGCTTGCCTCCCACGCTCTAAACTCATAAGAATATTCCTGCAGAAGCTCCCAGTATTTCCCACTTGCCGAATTCTCTGCTGTTTCAAAGGTCAGGGCAAAACCATCACCCTCCTGGTGGTGGCACATTGGAATCGTCATGGCAGAGACAGCACTGGAGAGAGAGCTGGGATCTGTGCTGCCAGGAGGGCAGGGAGGGTGGTTTGTACCCCCTTTGGCATGGAATTTTCTGGTGCTCTTAAGTCTGCAGAGAACAGGGAATGGTGTCAGTAAAGTGGGAACAAGTAACATGAGGAGGACTCAAAGCAAGAAATCCAGAGCAGACCTTGCTGTCAGCTCTCAGCAAAGTTTGTGAGACACCAGCAGTGAATTTATGATTTGAGTTCCCTCCTATTGGCACGAATGAAGTTCCTTCTTATTTTTCTCAGGAGGAATTGTTAATGTGCATTGTTGAATGTCAGTCATGTGAGATCAGCAAAATACCAAACATGACTTGTGTATCTTCTCCCACAGAACGTTTTTATGCAGTGGGTCTGTGTTTTGGGGATTTTGGTTGGGTTTTTTCTTTCATTTCACATCACTTTATTTTAAACTCACATTCCTGCAGAGCAAAAACTTCATCCTAACTGGAAAGGGTTGAAAACTGAAGAGAACTCTGTTGGGTTATCAGAGAGATGCAACAAGAGGATATGGCAGGAGAAAACCTCAACCATCCAAGACAGATCAGTGTGGCTGCAGGAACTGATGTTTCTGTTAACTTAATGAGCATTTAATGTTGCAGATTATTTTTCTACAGTCCTTTGAATTAAAGTCTCTCTGGTTTGGGCTGGTTTGGTTCCTGTCAGGCACAGCTTAGTTTCCAGAAGCAGAAGAAGGTCACAGACCACTTAAAGTGGATCTTGCATCATAATCTCTTAAATAAGATAATTTAATAGAATATTGATCCCACATCATTAACTTGTTGTGGCCTATTGAATAGGAAGCACTAAAAAGCTGGAATTTAGTTGGAGAATTCTCCATCCAGACTATCAGTTTCTTTTCTGTTCCTGCTGAAAAAAAGAGCTCAACAGAAATATTTCCAACCTGGAGTTTGTAGACTGGTGGCTGAAAGGTCAGTAGTCCTGGGTTTATTTTAGATTTCTGAATGATTAAACATAAAATTTTAAATAATTTTCAACTTTCCAGCAGCAGTTGCAGTTTTCTCCTTTATTACTGAGTTCTTCTGGTATTTAAATTTGAGGGTGTTTCAAATATTTTCCTCTAAAAGAATCTTTCCTATGGTGGTGTGAGCTGAGCTGATGTTCATACACTGAAGCCACTGCATAGTTAATTTACTTAAAATGAAATTTTAAAGAGTTGTTTTATCAGGCTTGCTTTTAAATATAATGATGTTTTATACAATAAGAGAATCTGTGGCAGATTTCTGGAATGTGGCTGCATTTTATCTTCCAGGATTTGATTTAATTTTGTTTTAAAACATTTTCTCAATTCCCTCTCCCCACCCACAGAAATCTGATTTCTATTTTAGTCGAGCACAATTTCAATAGGTAAAAATATCAGAAAATTGAGAATTTTTTTCACTATTAGTATGTAAAAAGAATTTATTCTCCTTGATGTAGAAAATAACTTGATTTTTTAAAAAACTATTTGTCCAGAGCAATCATGTCTTTGCTCTCCCTAGAGGACAGATGTTAAACTATTGTGATCACAAATGGATCTTAGTCTTACATAGATGAGGGAGAAAAAGCTCATTCATGCTTATTTAAGGAGCTGATTTGGATAAATAAGAATTTGTTCTCTCTGATGAAAGAATTCCCTTGTAGAAAGAGCTCTAGGATTCCAAAAAGGCCTCTAGGAAAAGCAGCAGAGATAGAATTTGAAAGTCATAAGGCTGTTCTAAGATTAAAACCATCAAATTATAAATACATTCTTTAGTGATATTCTAATACATTACAGAGGAACAAAGAAGTAAACGTCATTTTTTTATTTCACAGTGACCTTTTATTTCTAATCTTACCTGAGACACCTAATTAGGATTTTGTCAGTTGTAAAGACAAGTTGTTTCCTTATGGAAAATTAAATACAGGAATCTAACTGAGAAGTTGAACTGTAGATGGAGTGAATAATTTCTGAGGTGCCCTGGCTAAATTCTGTATCATGGTGACTCTTCAACCTTTTTATTTGCCAAAGTTTCTTCAGGGGAATTGCTCCTATTTTTAAAAACCTCGTGATGCTCTGAAAATTCTGAGGGCTGGGTGTGAACCCAACACACAACAGTGTGTTGTGGCTGTTGGAAAATTAGGATTATTACTGAGGAAATGCTGTGCAGTGAGGACTTCACTGAAGGAGAGATGCAGCGTCTGAGGCAGCAAACCCTTGGGAGATCTTCAGTGCCTCTTGGCCTTCATTAATGAAACCCAGTGATGTCACCAGGAGATAAAGGTCCCACATGGATAATGCTGAGGAGATGTGTCTGGACACTGGAGACAGGGACATGGCATTTGGAAGGGTATAATGTATGCTAATGGTGTTTCACTTTTCTTAGGTAAAACTTTCCTATGAGAAAAGCAACGTTGCTGTCTTGCTGATCCCACAGTGTCATTGCAATGGAAAAGAGGATTGGTGCTGGCAGGGGCTTCCTCCAGCCACCAGCACCAACCAAGGCATATCAGGAGACAGAAAAATATGAATAATATATAAGAATAATAATTAGCATGTTGTTGTTTTGAGTTGATATGGGAATAAGTACAGAACTCCAGACTTTGCTGTTCCCCAGTATATCAAGTGCTGTAGCTGAAGCATCTTAGTTGGTCACATCACCTCTAATTCATGGACACACAAAAACAAGAGTTTAGCCACGACTCCCACAAGTACTTTTGGAGTGAAAACTGAGTTTATGCATAAATCTGGACATTAATGGTAACCTTTGTAATTGTTGCTTGGATTGAACTCTTAATCCTGTACCCACAGGAAAAAAGCCTCTCGTCTTTCATTTGTGCCATGATCCCACTCTCAGGCACTTTCTCACAGTGTCTGTTCCTGACAGACCTGATTGTCCCTGGGGTGAGCCTGTGGATCCACCTGCACTGCCACAATGAATGAACTGAGCCCAACAGTCTAATCTTTCTAATAACTTTCCTGTATCAGGGACAGGGGAATCTGTGCAGATATCGATCCAGCACAATGGTACATTATTAACTCGCCGTGATGGCCTTTGTGACTGACAAGATAGTTGTAATAAGCAAATACTTATCAGCAATCAGCAGGATGAAGAAGAGAGACATCAGGCCCAAGAGCCATGCCCCAGCCAGGAAATGGGATTTCAGGCCCTTGTCCCACCAGGTCCATTATGGGAATGTGTCACATATTATGTCCTGTGAACTCTGTGTCTGGAGCACAGGTAGTTATTTCTGTTCCGGAGCAGCTCGTGCAGTGATAGATGTAGATGGATAGGACATTGTTCTCTCCAGCTGCTTTACCTTGGTGACTCCTCCTGTGCTTCTGCAGCATCTCTTTTTCCAGCTGATGTGGCCTTTTCTAATTCCTGGCTCCTTTCTTGATTTATATCCTCACTTTTTTTTTTCTGAGAACGCAAAAGAGTTACCCCTTGAATCTGTGACTGCCTCCCGTTTCATGTTTCCTCGGGGTGTTCTGTGCCTTTGTTCATTGCAAAATGAGGACAGAAAACACAACAAAAATCGGTTTGGAGCAGCATAAGAAATAACTGTCCACATGACCCCTGTAAAGTTGGCAATGTTTCAATCTGAAATGGATTGTAGACGATAAAGATTACGAACAGGTGAGCTGTGCCTGTAGTACTGTGTGCTGGCTGTGCATGCAGCAGTCAGTGCTGACCTCCTTCCTCTCTAAAGATAAGAATTTCAGCTGTATTTGTGGAGGGTGAGGAGTGATGTGCTCATAACCAGATCCCTGTAATAGGGAGCACACAGTTCACACTGAGCCTCTCCCTGGCTGGGAGCTCTCGGATGCTCTTGGAGCACAAACCTCCCTTTTGCACATGTGAACAACAGAGATGGGAGTCAAACTTTGTGGGAACTGGTAACAAAAAGGAAATAAGCCCAAGATGGCAGCTTTTCATCCATTTATTCGCCTTGGGTAATGCAATAGCTGAAGATGAGATCTACAGCTGGCAGGAGGAACCCTGTTGTCTTTAGAGAGCATTTGGACTCTCTGTGGAGTTTCCAAGGAAATTTAACTCTAACCTGAGCTAGTGGCTGTAAATCAGGAGCTTGATTCTGTTGCTGGTTGCTGTCATGTAGCCTCATCTTAAAAAAATAAGGGTTTTTGGGCTTCATTAAGGAGGCTTTTTTGGGAGGAAATTTGGCTAAATGGCAGAGTGTTCCACAAGGAGCTGAGCTGAACAACCTCCTGGGGGAACAAATATGGACCACGGTGCTGAGCCTTTCTGTTAGGAACTGAAGGAGATGGTTAATTTAACGGTATCAATGTGTACTTCTCATCAGTAGTAAAGGTCTTGTAAAATGAATGCTGGTAGTCAGGATACGTAGAGAAAATGAAGCTTTGGTGGGAGCCTGCTAAATTAACAAATATTTGGAATTTGTTTTCCCCATCACCACTAATGTTCCATCCCCTGGTAATAAATATGCAGGTAATAACAGCTGAGGATGGAATAATTAGTAGCCTGGAGGCAGCTTTCAGGACTAGGAATAATGGGACCTGGCTCCCAGGCCAGAACAACCAAGAGCCAGCAGGGGAAGGGGTTTGGTTCTGCAAAGCAGGGCTGTTTCTCCAGGTCTGCTGTGTTTGCAGAGGGAATGACATCCTGCTGGTTCCCAGAGCCACCCATGTCCTGCACATGCTTTCCTGACCTGTGTCTTGTGCCGTGGGTCTCCCAAACCATTGTGAGCTGCTCTCAGAGGTGAGAATTACCCCAGTGTATGTGTTTAGCAGTAAGATTACACATCTAATATTAATCCTATTTTGGTACATTAATATACTGAGGAAGATAATCTTTGCAGCTCACTGGAAAATAGCGAGTAAATTCTAGGCAAGGAGCAAGTGTGGGTGTACCATAACTCTGACATTTTCCATGGTCCTTGGCATTTTGTCCATTTCTATATATCATCACCATGACTACAGTGGGACTGTCTAAGAGAACTCCAGTATAAATCTGACAGCACCTCCTTAGAAGTACTTAAAATCATGTAATTAAGTAAGAAAATGCTGCTGATTGAGGAGGTTAGAGCTGCCTGGCAGAAGATTACAGCACAGTGCATGATTAACAATCAGAACATTCTTTTCCAAACCTCTGCCTAATTTAGCAGACTAAGGTTTCAGCTGAGACTCTGCTCTTAGTGCTGCAAAGAGGAGGGAGAAGGGCAATTTCCCACCATTTTCACTGCTTTCCTGGTGTTTACTCCAGTGTCAGTCTCTGTTCTAATTTTGCTCTCCGGGTTAACTGACTTAACAGAAGTACTGAGAAGGCGAAAAGGTCAATGCTGCTGATCACAGCCCTGCAATTCACTTCAGTCTCTTGGCACTTCATAATTAGGATGGAGGAATAGTATAAAAACAAGTCATTTTAGTCACAAAAACTCTGCACCCATCAGGTATTGTGCCAAAATTAATCTTTTCTCTTTGCGTCCCCAAAATAATAGGTTGGTTTCAGGGATAATCTTGTGTTTACTTTTCCTGGCAAACACATTCCTGGGAAACTCTGTAGTTAAAATGTGAGGAGGAAAACTAATTCATATCTATTATGATATATAAAACCATAGAATGGCTTGGGGTTGGAAAGGACCTAAAGGATAAGAATAGATCAAAGATATGGATCATTTAAGGCAGGTGATAACATGAAAAACAACAGACAATTCCTGTGTTAAATTGTCCAGGGAATTTTCTTGTGAGATCTGCTGGTTTTGAGACATCTCTCAGTGAGATGCTGGTACAGCAGCTCCATTTCTCTTCCCCCTCTGTACCTGCACAGACATTTACAGATGGGATCATTAGGGAAATCTGTAGTTTGTGGACAAAGTGAGGTTTTTTCGGGGGATGTCTAATGTGACACTGTGGCAGGGGTAGGTAAGGTCCTTAACCATGACACTGTTCTGTGGCAGATCCTTCTATCTTCCTTCTGTCAGTTTTTGATGTATTATTGCCTGTGGTGCTCTGACTGTGTTCCCTCAGCTTTGTTGTATTTTTTTTAAAAATATATCCATATATGAAAAAAAAAATCTATAAATTGCCTACCTATTTTCTTGGCAGCCTTCAAAAAGACTTTGTTACTTGTGCCTTCCATTTAACCATGAGTCCATATCAACCTCCACATTTCGCTGGGGACTGTTTGGCTTTTCCTTCATCTCTTGGTCATGGCCATGTGGTGAGTTACAAAAAGAGAAAATATTCCTGTTGTCCAATTCCTTTCTGTACACCCCCATGAAAAATGGTTTTATTTGGGCTACTCTTGTTATGTAGAAATGTGTTAAAGGTTGGAGAGAAACTGGAAGTGCTGCATGTAAAGTTTAAAACAAAAGAGCTTCTCACTTTCTAAAATCAGTATTTCAAAGAGTAAATGCCAACTGCATGCAAGGGCAGAATCCTGAGAAAAAGGAGAGTCAACAAGTATAGCCATAGAATTTTGGGACTTCTTGTCCCCCGACCCTTTGAGGGAATAGGTTTTTAATGTCTTAATGTTTATAGTGACTTCTGATTTCAGTTTCTCCTCCTTTGGGCTCTACCATGCATAGTTTTTGCAATATTTTATGGAATTTTTTTATTTCATGTGGCAGATAATAATTGTGGATGATCATGGAGAGAACCAGTGAGTTTTCTGCCCCCAGTACAGCACAGATTTGCATTTCCAAGTCCTTTAAAAATGGATAATGCACTGTGTGTTTGCCTCTTTATTCTCCTGTTGCAAAATTCAGCATGGTTTGTGAAGAGAATTAAAATTTAAAAATACATTCCTGATCCTAGAGGCCTGGTTTGAGTCTAAATACTGTTGAAAAAGTCCTGTGTCTATGTCTGCATGTCCCAGTTGTGGAAAAGATGATGATGAATCTGACTTTCTCTTAAAAACTCTTGGGGAATTGCTGGCATAGATATCATTATTAGCATATATTAAACCAGAGCAAAAAAAATACTCTTTACATAAGCAGCTACTGCTGGAGTGATCAAATATCTCCATTGCTGGAGGTCAGAATGTGCAAATTAACATGAATATTCAAGTATTAAATCGCTCCCAGTGAACAGCAAAAGGTTTACAGAAAACAGGGGCTCTGTGGCTTTTCTATCCACCAGCCTGGCTAAATGACAAGATGATTTGCAGGCCGAAGGAATTATTGACTCCAAAGATAAGAACATGAAGTAGGCATTTAAAATTCAAGTCTGTAATTAACTTACCTCCAAATGATGTTTCAGGATTTATATGACTGAGGGTTGTGGGGATGAAAAGCTGGAGTTTTACAGCTGAGCAGGCATCGTGCAGGTACACAGTTAATCTGAAGAGGGAAACACTTCAGTGTTAGGAATTCATGATGTTTGTAATAAAATAAGGGAAAAGAAGCTGCAAAACAGGATATGTGATAGACATTATCTAACTCTGTGAGTGTTGGGAGGGTGAGAGGAACCATCGGTTATTGTCAAGTTAAAGCAACAAAAGGAGAACTTTGCACAAGGTTCCTTCTTGTGAACAAACCCGTGAGTTTGAGATAAAAATAGGTGGGGATGTGGATGTAACTCCAAATTATGTAAGTTCCTTTAATGCAAGGATTTTAGTCCTTTCTGAGGTAGAAAGCTCAATGCTTATATCAAGTTTTGATATTGGGTTGGTGCTGTTTAGGTTATTCTCTACGACCATAACTCTGTTTCTGTGTATGATTCAGTCTTCAACTCCAGCATATTTATCCTTTCCCAGCCAGTGTATTGAGCTTATTTGCACCACTCAATGCCCCTCCTTTATCTTCTTCATTCCAGCAGCCAAATGTCAGGGAGCCTGAACATACCCCACTTGTCCTACAAGAGGGAGCTGAGCCCTCGTGCCTGTGCTGCCTCCACCTCTGCAGGGGGAGGGAGGGAGGGCAGCAGATCCGAGCTGTGCTGAATACAGAGGAGAAGGAAATGAGATGTGAGTGCCAGGGTGAGGGAGCTGGTGCTGAGTTCCCTTTGCTTAACAACCCACCTGGGGTGCCCAGTTCCATGAGCCCTGCAGTGGAGTGCACCTTCCTCAGCAGCACAGCCCTGGATGTGGGTTAATGCTGCTGGGGAAGGTGAGAGGCTTCAGGAACACCTGACCTGCCCCCAGGTGGGCTTTGTCTTGCCCTTGAGGTGAATGATTGTGCAGTCAGAGCTCTCAGCAGTTTTCTGCAGCCTGTCCAGGCACAGTCTGGGCTGTCTGTACAATCACCATTACCTTTCCAGCAGAGTTGCTTCCAAAGTGGTAGTTGTACTACGGTGAAGGCTGTATTGAAATGGCTACAGCTGGTTTTGTAAAGCAAACCAAGTTGAGGGTCCAACCAGGAGATAATTTGAAGGCATTTAAATGGTTTAGTTGTGCCCAGTGGGTTTACACGTTAGTTACATCCAAGGCCAGGTTGGATGGGCAATCCCTGCCTATGGCATAGGGTTGGAACTAGATGATCTTTAAGGTCCCTTCCAACCCAAGCCATTCTATGATTCCATGAAAAAATGCTTTACTTGCTCAAGGAATTAATGCAAGTCAGGTCAGAAAAAGAAACAGTTGTAACAACACATTGTATTCTGGTTCATTACATGGACATCCTTTGTATGTTTACATTCCCACCTGTTCCTCGAAAGTGCTGGATGGAAATTGGACTTCCAAGAATAAGGAAAAAGCCATAATTCTGCATGGTTTTCCCATGCAGTGACTCTATTTGCCTTCTGAAAAATAAATTATCTTCAAGCTTTATTTCGGGCCAGTGGAGATGCACAAACCTGTGATGTTTTTCCCAGTGTTGCCTTTTTAGTTGATATTATCCCTGAGTGTAAAAATCTCGAGACTATATTTTCAGAGTTGCAAATTGCAGCATTCTGTTTCAGATGTGTTGAAATGTTGTGTTATGGCAGTAGTAAACAGCTCTTTGCAGTTTTTAAACAAGATGTGAATTCTGACATGTTGCTGGTACTTCTGTTTTGATTAGTCAGAATTAGCCAACAAAAAAATTATCTGCCAGGGAGTTTTTAGTCGCCCTGTTCTGCAGCTTTTTAATAGAATTTGTCATCCATCTGGCTCCTGCTGGCCTTATCCTCGGATTTGTGCATCTCATGCAAGAGTGGCTGACTTTGAAGTATTTTTGTTTCCAGGTGGGATGCCAGCCCAGCTGTCCTGCAGTTCCCAGGTCAATTGGTGAGAAATGCCATTTCTGACCTTGAGGTGTGGCTCTCAGAGAAATAGCCCAGGGACTGCAGAGGGAGGGAATGTGATTTGAAGCTATTTTTAGACTTCCAGATCTACTTTCCTGACTGAAAGTTGGAATAACCTTGAACATGATGGTTCTGGTGCCTGACATGCTTCATCCTTCCTCTGTCTCTGTCAAAGTATTTGGGAGGGGATGGATGGTCATGGCCATTTCATAGAATCCCAGAATGGTTTGGGTTGGAAGTGACCTTAAAGATCATCTTGTTCCTCTCCTCTGCCACTATCCCAGGTTGCTCCAAGCCCCATCTAACCTGGGCGTGGACACTTCCAGGGATGGGGCATCACCAGCTCTATCCCCCTGTGGGACATCCTTTATGGCTCAGTGAATCCTGAGAACAAATCCAGCCCTTACATTGAAACTTTGCTATAAACCTGATCCTCACCTTGTCTTCCTCGTTTAATCTGATGTTTCCAAGATTTGTGTCTGAATTGTTTCTGTAGAGAGTTTCTTACTCAGTTTTGCTACAGGTGGTACTGAAATGGGGATGAAATAACTCCTCTGGAATAGATGAGCAACTTCCAATTTGATGTGCCTGTTTCACTCTCATTTATAGGCAGAACAGCTCTAGGGATTCACTTGAGTTTCCTAATTATTCCCAGCAAGCTCCAAGGGTGTTTTGAAAGATGCACTTGTGTAAGGACTATATGGAATAGCACATTCTAGAAAGAGCATGTGGACTTGGATGCTTGCACAAACAAAGCCAAAGCTTCTGAAAATGTACAAAAATCCAGATATATTGGAAATCAGAACTGATATGAAGCAACCCACGCTGCTTCCAGGGCCTTTGCTCCAACAGAAATGGGAAGATGAGGGATGAGTTAATCAGCAGGTTGCTAATTTCAGTTTAATCAATAATGTCCTTAATAAATACATGTTATCAAAGGAAAAACCATAAATTGCTGTGCTGCCTCCCATTACTGTGCACAGCAATCAACATTCACACTATTAATAAAATGAATTTAGATTTTATTATCATGTCTTGATAGAAGCTTGTATTCACCTCTGGCTTGAGTTATTTCTGTTTTCTTCAACTGATACAGCACTGGGGACTCTCTCCAAGGCCTTTGCTTTGGGCTTTTATTTCAGGCTGGAGGGGGAATTTAATTGACACTTTCCTGATTCTCTGACTTGCCTCATCCACGTGGCTCCCACATGAATTTTCAATTCAATTTCACCCTCAAATGGGAACAGCCACAAATCCAAATACCTTGCTGAAGCTGCACAAAATGAATTATGTGGATAACAATATTTCATCAGGCTTGGAACGGGGCTGTGTTTTGTCCAAAGCCGTAAAATTGTGTAAATGAATCTCTAAGTCACTGTAATATTCATGACTTGTGTCTCATCCTTTAGAAACAGGGGGACAGAGAAGAGAATTGCATCTCACCTTGGTGGAGTTTTTCTTTTATTTAAGCCTACAAACAAACAATTTTTAAAAAAAATCCTAATAAAATGAAGTAATTTCACATATTTTCTGTCCCCTCGGGCCTTCTGCTCCTTGGATTTGCTGTTTTTCATGGGCTTTATTGAAACCCTGTGATTACCCCTGGCCACAGTGGGCTTTGGGTCATCATTTGGGGTCTCTCACAGCCTTTACATTCAGCCAAGAGTTCTGCCACAGTCCTGGCCAACCCTCTTTTTCTTGTTTGTTGTCCTTTGATTCCTCTTGCTCCATCCAGCTGGCCCCATTTGCTCCCATTAGCACTCAAATTCCTCCCTACTTCAAGCTTTGAAGGATAAGCTTCAGAAACAAGCTAGCCACAAAAAGAAAAATCAAATAAAACAATAAAACCACCTCCACAATATTTTAAAGCATTTTGGTCTTGTTTCACTGCATTTCAGGTTATTGTAACAAACTAAAAAGGAGATCCTTCAGTTTTGTCTGTCTTGCTCAATGAGCAGAATGTGTATTAAATAAGAATAATGGAAATATGGTTTCCTTTAAAAGGTTCATAACTTGGTATCATCAATAATAATTTTTTTCCTGCTTTTTCTGAGCCATCCTAAATCCAATAAGGCTTTTGTAGGAGCTGATCTCACCAGCACAAGATGCTTTATCAGAGATATTTCAGTTGTCTGGGCATCCCTTTTCCAGACGATTTCCTGGTTTAAGTGAAATAATTTTGGGTTGAGCTTTACAGAATGAAGCTTCCTATATTTTCTACAAACTCCTATCAATATTTTTGTTTTGTTTATGGAAATATTTCCCCTCTAGATTCCCAGGCTGTGTTTCTCAGGACCACGTACACTGAGTGCTGGGATGGAACACCAACAGGGAGTTTTGACAGTACGGTGCAAACTCTGAGCTTTTAATGGGGGAAAAGTGAGGGGACTAATAAGTGTTAAATACCAAATATTTTCAGTTCTTGTGTTATGAACTTCCACTGGCAGCTCAGTGGATTGCAGATGTGGGAATGGAGTTGTATTCAGCCTGGGTTTGTTTCTGTCAGCTCACTTACCACACAACCTTAGGGCATAAATGAGTATTCCAGTATGATGTAGGGGGTGTCATTCCAAAGCTGGGATTTGCTGTGGGAATGCTGCTGCCACCTGCTGTCAGACAAGCAGTCGAGTGTTTCTCTGCAGAACCTTCTGATCCTCACCCATTTTTAAAAAGTTCCAACTTTCAATTTCCAAATTTTCACTAATCGTAAAATTTCAAGCTCTTTGCATTACCTCCCTTAAGAAGGCATTAGTTTTATAACTTCTCTTTCTAATCTGTTTTCTTATCCTAACAGGTCTGTTGAACATCTGTTTGGCATTTCATTTTTAATATTTCCATAAAAAGCCGGGCTGGGTAAATTGCAGGGTGTTGTGTTGATGGTTTGTGTTTATTGGAGGTGGGATGTGGGGGAGTGGAGCATCACCAAGGGAATTGAGTGTATGATTTTGTATCCCAAAGCACTAAAACATGGACTTTAAACCAGCCAGATGTTTATATAGATGGAGCATTTCCAACATGGCTCAGAGATGTTTCTGTCTGCGTTTGTTCTGGGCTGGAGCATCAGCAGAGAGCGGGGGAGCCTCTGGGGTAGAAGGAAGAGCTGCTGTTGTGACAGGGGGTGAGAAGTGCCAGGTTTTCAGGAGCACAGGTTGGTACATGAGCCAAAGGGTAGCTCTGGCACCTCTTATTTCAGGCATCAGGTCAGTGTGAAAGAGATGCTGAGAGCACCTGAGTGCTGATACAACTTTCAAGTTCCACTTTCAAACATGATCCCAATGACTTTACCCATTTATAAAGGTCCTGCTGAGTGAATTATATTGTTACAGACACACTTTCAAATATCTCCAACACTTGGACCAGTGACACTGCTGGAACAGTTTGCCCAGGAGGTGCAGGTTCCCTGAGCCAGCACAATCTGTGACAGGGAGTGCCTATGTTGTAAGGAGTTCATGAAAAGCTCTGCTATAGCTTCACTTGTATGTGGTTACAAACCACATCTGTCTGATCAGAACTGATCAATAGGAGTGGTTTTACACCTAAACCAAGTCCAGCTATGTGAAAATTAAGACTCCTGGATCTTGCTTCACTCCTTTTTGAAAAAAAGAAGTCGTGATCCTCAGGTGTGTAAGTCATTCTGAAGTCATCACCTGGAGACAGCAAATCTGCAGAAAAATACAGCCCTGGGTTTCCTTACTGTCCAGCACTAGTGGGACATAAAGTCAGTTGGAATTGGTGCAGGAGATGAAAAGGGCAAATGATAACCAGGTAGATTCAGCATTGGCCTTACCCATGGGAGGGATGGATGGATGCATGTCCCACTCTGTTCATTGCATCAGTCACTGTTCTAGGCAGGACATCAGCATATACCTACACTGACCTGAAATGAGCTGCAAAATGCTGCAAATCTGTATTGAACTCATGTTTTAGGCAGTACAGGCAAGATCTAGAGCTCCTTGAAGCCAGTGAAAATACTGCTTTTGGCTTCAGCAGGTTTGGATGAAGCCCTGCAATCTGGAGGAGCTCAGCTCTTTTGTAGAGTTATCTTAACAAGTGAAGCTGAACTGAAAGAGTCTGCCGGTGTTGGAGATGGAAGGTGCCATTTAAAGAGAGAAAGGATCTTCTTTCTCTTTGCCTTTTTTGCTCTGATTTCTGATGGTCACTATAGCAACAGGAACCAAAGACATGAAGAACTGGGAAACATGCACTTCACTATGACAAGTTCAATTTACAGCCAGCTCAGCAATGTAACAAATCTGTGTCATACTTAATGAGAAGCTGTGCAGCAGGTAAGGCAGCAGCCTAAGCTTGTGATGTGCCACGAGGTGGGGAAACCTGAGTTTGACTACATGTTAATGAGCCTTCCTCGTTAAAGAGCTCAGGGTGAATGAAACTTTTTGATAATGCTGGACTTTCGTCAAAGCAGCCCAAACCTGTCACGGAGAACATGAATTTTACATTCCATTTTTCTTTAACTCAGCATTTTTTGACGCTTTAGAGGTCTCTGGGTGTGACAGCAGCGGGGCTGATGTGGGTCCTGGGCTGCAGCAGGACTGCAGTGCAGCCTTGGCACTCACCCCATGGCAGTGGATCAGCAGGCTGGATCCCAGAGGGATCGTGGCCATTTCAAAAAGCAATTCACTTGTACAAACCACTAATCTGTGAAAAGGTACCTCAAAGGCATCATTTGCTTCGAAGACAGATACAACACTCACCTGGGAGTGCAGGGGCAGCTGCAAACTCCCAGTGCAGGGAGCAGCAGGACTGTCCAAACAGCAGGATTAAGAGCTTGAGAAATCTGGTTTAATTTTTTTTTTTTCATTTGTCACACTTTGATTTATCCTACAAATTTAAATGGAAAGCTCTTCAGTGTAGGAGTTGTGTCTCCTTTCAGCAGATAAACTCCTGTTTTGGTGCCTGGCCACGGGTTGGTCCTTGGCTCCCAAATGGTTCATGAGCATTCAGGTGCTTTCCCACCTCAGGGCTGTACCGTGGGACTGGCAGAAGGGCTGTTGTGGTGTGAGGGCTGAGGATGAAGAGCAGCCGTGGGGAGATGTAAATGGGCGTCAGAGAGGAGCTCTGAGCACATGCAGCACCCTTGTCCCTTCACCATCCCACGGGGACAGGCTGAGCAGGGAGCCCTGAGCATGCTCGCTCCGAGCTGAGCCTGCACCTCTCCCAACCCATGGATGTGTCTGTCAGCTAGCAGTGGTGTGAACATTTCTGTATTGGCCTAAGTAGTTATATAAAAACACTGAATTGGGGGAAAAGGAGTTAAAAACAGCGCTCATTTTGAGTGAGAGCTGCTCATATTTGGGCTTTCTGTGTAGTCACAGTTTGATTCCATGTAATTTTTGCTTCATGCCTTGTTTCAGATGGTGTCTGTGAACAGTATATTCTGGTGTGGCATCCAGAACAGATAGCAGCAAAGTAATTTGGGTTCCACACAAAGAGGCTGCAGGCCAGTGGAAGGAAAACTCGCTCTTGCAGGGGACCTGCTAAGGAATCACAGCTCATGAGCTTTTAAAAATGCTGTGAAATAACACGCTTGCCTGGTTACTAAAGCTGTTTGTGTTGGAATTGCTATTAAAATATTGAGTTCAAATGCACATAACCCATTTTTTTATATATATTAAGCCAGTTGTGATACAATTGCAATGATTTTTGTTTCCATTTTGCTAACTGCTGAGGCTACAGAACTTGCAATGACAGGGGATTGATTATTGTAGTGTTGCAGAAATGTGCTGGGAAGGCATTGCCTCCTGCTGTGCTGGGGACAGGCTGAAACACTGGCTTGCATGTGATTTTTTTGGGTTGTCTTATACCATAGAGATATTGGAGGCTTTGCTAGAGAATGGTTCTCTACAGAAACTCAGTTGTGTGGGTTGTAGGGGGTACCCAGCCCTGGCCTCACACAGGAACCTGAGCGTGGGATTCTGGTTATTGTGGCTCACACAATAACATTCTCTTCTTTTTATTTTTTTCCTACTTTATTTTTTTTTATTTTTCCCTCCTGCAAGCAGCCTGATTTTCTCTTTGCTGATTAGGCCATTCTGTGCATTTTTGACTGTTCTCTTCAGCACATCTCTCTGCATGTCCAACCCCCTTTTCCTCTCTGTCTCTGCACGCTCCCCGCTGTGATGTGAGCACTACAGATCAAGAGGACAATCAGCTGGAGAACAATATGACAGCAGGTGGGGATTATTCTCTCCCCTCTGATGTGACTCAAATACGTGTCAGTCACCAAACAAAAGCCTGTTTCAGTTTAGAGGCAAAAATAGATTGGTACACGGGTAAATCAGCAACAATAGATTTATTTTTTCCCCTCCGCAAATCTGCGTTTTTTTTCTTTCTAATGCTGCTTTTATGCATCTGACTTTTAGCAGTTTTGACTCCTGTTCCTGGTGAATGTACATAGATTTTATTCAACTAGATCAAGCTCTATTGTGTCAGTAATTACTGTGATGGAGCAGTTCAGTACTGGGCAAGGTTGTGCATGCTGTTAATATTGTGCCTTACTAGTAGGGCTGTACTTGTGCAGAGACTTTATGAGGTAAGGAGTATAATCAGAAGATAAAAGTGGATTCTGGATGAACAGGATTAGACATAAAAAGGTTTACAAGTTTTGCCAGGAAAGCAAGTTTGCCTTCAAACCATCAGTCTACCAGATGTGAGAACCTGAGTACACAGGATCAAACTAATCCCATGTACAGCCTCTGTCTTGTTACCTTAACACTGTCATGACTTAACATAACAAGCACTAAGCCCTCTGTGGAGCTGAGGAAGGTCTCTCTGTGGGTCAGGGGATACACACTGTGCCTTTTGGGTTTGATGTTGGGTGAGGAGGAGGCAATGGGATCCCACCATCCCGCTGCAGGCTCTGGAGCTGCTGTGTCTGGGAATGTTGCCCTCCTTCATCTGTGCCTTGTAACTTCTTCCTGGTTTTGTGCCTTGTTTGTCCATAGAAAGGGTACTGTTTGTTAAAAATTCTGCTCTTTTTCTGCCCATATCTCTGCAACCTGCCCTTCCCCTTTTGTCTGGGTGAGTGACCCCTTCTCAGGAGCACTCCTGGTGTCAGCCTCCCTGATCCCACTCAATGGAGCTGCCAAGGTGCTTTTCGCTCTGCCTGACCTTCCCACCTCATCTCTGCTTGCTCACATTTTCCACTCCATCACACTCAGACTCCTTATTCTCCCTTTTTATTTCTCTTCAAAACTCTTCTCTCTCTTATTTTAATCTCAGGCTTTATCACATCTCCTGCCTCCCCTTTCTTCCTCTTCATCACTGCTGCTGCCTTTCTCCCATAGAAGCTTCATACTTGGCTCAGAAATGCTCCCCTTGCCCTTGGAATTAAGAGTTTTATTTCTTTCCTCCTCTGTAGTCCATGCCCTGGTGAATATTTGTTGATTTTGCCTTATCTAATGAGAGTTTGATGTACTTAAATAATCACTGGAGCATGGGATGGTACCCCATGTGTCCCTTTTCCTGGATGAACGCTCTGAAGAGGGCCCAGATGATGATGCTAAAAAACAATTCCCTCTGAAGAGCACAACAAATCTTCAGTTATCCTGTACAAAGCAGAAAAGCTTCAGCACAGCCTGCAGGCTGGCAGCCTGGGCTGCCTTTTGGGAAACAGGAGGTATTTTGAGTCCAGCAACAGAGAGGATGGAGCCCAAATTGCTGAGCTATTAGATGGAGGCAGCTCTACTGTCCTGTCACACACTGCTGGTGTCCCTCCCTCTTCTCATGCTTTAAAAGAAGGCCTTGGCTCTGTGATGAGGAGTTGGCTCAGCCCTGCGTGTCCCAAAGGGAACAGTGAGCTCAGTGCACTCCACAGCCAGCCTTTAAACCCCTCTCCCTGCTCAGTATTTCCTGCTGGCTGAGCAGGCAGCTCCTGCAGGTCACGTTTTTGGTTCCCAGCTGGCCCTTACCCAGGCTGTGGGTTCCCTTGGGCAGGACCTGGGTGGGCAGTGTCTCCCCTGGGCAACCAGCTCCATCCTGGATGCCAGCCCTGGGGGGCTGTGCTGCATTTGGGGCAGGCTTAGTGCTCTCTGGAGCCTCATGGCTGTGCTGTTTGGTGTCTCTGGCATTACAGGGATGTTGGGCAGGTTAATTGGCTGCTGGATTGGAGCTCCTGGCTCTCAACCCTGAGGAGCCAGTGCTGGGCTGGGCATCCCAAGGCTTGGTTATTGTCTCCAGCCACATCATCTGCTCAGGAATGTCAGTCCTACCTCTCGCTGCACACCCAGCCTGCTGTCAGGAGCTCTGGGCTCTTTGCCAGTGTCCCTTTCCCACCTCAGGACCAAACCCTGTGACTACTTTAAATCTGTGAGGGGCTGGGGGCACATACAGTGGTGGGTTGGGTGTTAATGCAGGTGATGATGGCTGGGGGCACATGCAGCGTTCAGAAACTCACAGTTCTCCATCCACTGTCGTCTACTTTTATCTCTACTGATGTTTTCCCTTTCCTCCTTTGTGTTCCTCAGCCTAAAATAATTAAAAACCAATATAAGCTGTCTTATTTATCTCAATTAGAGTACCAGCTTGCTCTACCCTTAAACACTCTGAGGACTTGGGGGGCAAATTATTTCAACATACTGCTTTATTTTTGGGTGAGCAGTATAAAGTTTTCTAATGTCTATAAAACTTCGGATTGCTTTCTGCAGTCTCCAAACAGGTGATCATGCAGCTCTCCAATCTTTCACTTCTTTATGGGATATCATCTTGTACCTCCTCAATTTTAAGGAAAGCAAGTGCTGCTTCTCTGCTGTACTTTCATCTTGCCGAAAGCTCTCTGGATCATCTTGTTTGCTGCAGACTCAGACACTGGCAGACTTTGTGTTTCTGAGATACCTTTCTGGGTTCAAAGTAACTTTGTCTTTAAAAATGGAATAGGTATTGAATTGATTTTGCTTTTGTTAAGAGGATTAAAAAAAGTAATCCCAGCAATAATCTACATTGCAGCTGAGTTATGTAAAAATTTGGAATTTTTGTGCCATTTTAGGAAGAAAGAATCCAAAATGTCAAATTCTTATGGAATGAGAACAACTTTTGAACGTTGATGTGTGAAAAAAGTTACTAATTACTTTTGTGTTTTACTTTCCTGAATTCTTTGTTTATATCAGCAGTTGGTTAGCAAAAAACCCATGTCGTTTTTTGGTTGTTCTTGAACCTTGTCTTCTATTTGCATTTAGTTTTGGCAAGATACTTCAAATATATATGTACTTACATATAGAAATATATTGTAGGATTTGGTGCTCTACAATTGCTGCTTTATAGTATTTGCCAAAGTAAGTTGCCTTCTTACTAAAAATGAAACAAAGAATTTGAGGTGTCGTGTCTCAAGGTTTGTGTGGGCTGTGGTTTTCAGCCTAAGCAGCTCCTGAAAGTGTGTGTACACTCTGATCTCTTACAAACAGCTACTTTTTTCTGGTTTTCTTTAGAATTTTTATTTGGAGGAGGCTAAGCAGGATCTTTGCCCCGTAAAGAACACATAAGGAAGAGAAGTTGAAAATGAGCCAGGGAGCTGTGAAGTGGAATGGTGAAATGGTGAGGCTTGTTAATCACAAATAAAAGTACTTAGGAGTGCAGGGAGAAGACAACTGTGTAAAATCAATCATTCAGTCAACCACACTACCATGTGCTTTAGTGGCATCCATTCAGAGTCACTTAATGCAACCGTAAAATTAACAGCTCAAATAATAAGTAAGTCAGCTCGAACAAGGGAGTTTTCAGCAGGAACGTGGGAAGCTGGAATAAGCTCAGCTCATGTCACAGCCAGCCCAAGAGCAGGGATGCCTGTAAGCCTTGAGCTGCTGGGAACTGGCAGCTGGACTGGTCTTACTGGTCTGCACAGAATCATACAGACCAGGGATGGGAATTTTGTGGGCTTGGAAGGGGGAGCAGCTGTGGGAAGGGAGGGAGCTCTAAGGAAGGGCCCAAGGGAAGGGCTGGAGGTCCCTGAGCACACCAAGAGCAAAGCCAAGAGGTGCAGAGCCACGTCCTTGCAGTGCATTACATGGTGCAGGTGTGGTCCCAGTCCTGTGTGGCAGTGGGATGCTGGGCAAGAGTGGGACAAACAATAGACACGTAGGATCTTCCCCCTCCTCAGGCTTGGCTGTGCTGTGCTTCAGGAAGACAGTTTAAAACAGCTCAAAAAGGTCTCAGTTTCAAGAGAAGAACAGAAAGTATTTTGGCTACTCTTCTTGGCACGTGTTCCTGCAAGGGGAGATGAAAAGCTGAGAGGTTTGGCAGGAGGAGGAAGCAGCGATCTAAAGCAAGAGCTTAAAAAAAGAGGAGAAGGGAAGAAGGGATGGCATTGGGCAGAAAATCAGTGGATTTGGTCAAAGTGTGGATATAGGTGGAAGCAAAGAGAGGAGAGGTGGGGCTCACCTCTGGTGACTTCCCTTCGGAGAGGGGAGCCTGTGGAATGTGCCGTAGGGTTGTGCTGCCAATTCCCATAATGTGAATTTGAGCCATGTGATACCTTCCCTACTGCCCATCTTCCCTGTCCCCTGTGGTGGGCTGAGGAGCTGGCTATTATTTTTAAGCACATTTCTAACTCTCCTAGCAGGCTAAAACCTGAACAAGGTAATCTAAAGCCAGGAGGTAAATATAAAGATGTTGAAAAGCTTTTAGCTAAACCCCTCATAATTTGGGGGTTTCATTCATTTTTTAGAAACACTTCTCTCAGGTTCTTTAATTTCAACCCCTGGTCTTTCTGAAGCCATCCTGTTAGACCCATGCAGCATCCACTGGACTGTAATTAGTCATGTTGTTGTTCAGCTTTCATACACCCCCTCAGCCATCCTTTTGGCAAGTGGAATTTTAAATATAAAGCAAGAGTTAATCAGCAGCCAGACTGAAGCGTTGCAGAAAGACACTGAAACTGCTTGATATTCCTTAGAACTCTGGTGGCTGCTTTATGTGTGTTTTAAACCACGCTGTGCTTGATGACCTTGTAATGATGAAGTCTGAAGGGAAACAGAGACTGAATCATCACTTCTGAGACTGATGGTTTCGGCTGCGGCTGATGCTCCGTGCACGGTCACGGAAAAATAGCTCTTGTTCAAAGGTCACTACGTGGATTTGGCACCAGGCCCAGATACCTAAAAACATCTGCAAAGCTGCTGTGGTGGCTGCTGATGAGCGGGATGCAGGAAGAGGTGGAGATGCGGAGCCAGATGTGCTCATCAGCAGCTGCTTTGCCCCCTGTGCCTGTGTTTGAGAGCCCTGCCATCCACCCCTCCTGCTCTCAGGATGTCCCAGGAGTGACATTACCACAGAAACAGTGGCAGTAGCTGATCAGAGTCGAGATGGCTGCAGAAATGAAATCAGAGATGGTGGAGAAGGGGGTGTTGTGTTAGTTGAGGAACTGAGTCCCACATCCTCACAGAGATTCAGGCACTGGATGTGCAAGTAGATCCCGGCTCCTCTTTGGGAATGAAGCATCTCCCCTGGCTCCTCTGCCTGCCCTTTTCTCAAGAGCTCATGACATTCATCACTGCTCCTGTGACAGGGCAGTGAGACACTCAGGGACCACGTGGGGCTCAGCCTCCTAAACCAGCCCTCGGTTCCGGCTTTACGTTCCCGAGTGTCACGCTCCCTTTGTCCGGGGACATGGCTTCTTTCTCCTGGGCTGCACGTGGCAGCCTCCATCTTTCCTGGCATCTGACGTGCTCCTGGCAGCTTCCAGCTCTCTCCCTTGAGCTTCCAAAATTGCCTGATGGCACGATGCTGTCTCCAGGCTCTCTGCCACGCAGAAGAGTCGCCAGCCTCCCAGGTGTGTGCCTCAAGGCTCTGCTGTCCCTCCCAGTGCCAACTCCTCCATCCCAACCCCCTGAAGGTTCCTAAAGCGCTGTGCATGGATGGCTTTGGGCATGCTGAGCCCTCTGTGGCTGAACCTGGACCCCACACAAGCAGTGGGCAGTGGAATGAATTGCTGGTGTGGTGAGGCAGACCTGGCAGCATCCCAAGGAGAAAGTGAGGGCGGGGAATTGGGGACAGAATCCTCCCAGCTGCCAGCAACATGCCTGCAGGGAGACCAGCTGCTCAAATGGGCAGCCAGTGCCTCCAGGGAAGGAGTCCAAGCCCCAGCCAGCCACAGGGAAAGGCAAAGATGCGTCACCTTGAAGGCTTGTCCTTGGAGATTCCAGCTCCTCTCCTGCCTTGAAATTAAACAGCTTCTTTTTTCTGGGTTTTCAAAAGAGAGCTGGAATATTTTGGATACTTGATTATATAATTAGCTTTTAGCTACTCTGAATACCGTGGCTTAATTATTCTGGATTCCACTGTTAAATAATTAGAGCTGTCTTGTTTACTAGCAGATTTTCTGTTTGTTGCTCCAGGGTGATTTGTTTTATATGAAATTAAGTACCCAGGGCAAGTAGCATTAAAGTGTCCCAAATGCCAGCAGACTTGAGTTTGTTTGTTTTGCCTCTGGGCAGGTTTCAGATGTTCCTGGAATGGACAGTAACTAACTATCTCATGGTTTAAGATCCTTCTCTTTCCAAAAACAAAAGCTATTTTTTTTAAGTTTTCTCTTTAATTCTGTGTTGCCTGAATTGCACTTGGAATTACTTCCAAGCTGAATATTGACATAAAAGCTTTGGCTTTGCTCCTGCACTACCTGGATAATGGGATGAGACTCTCTTCTCCCCTGGGACCTGTGCTTGTCAGCTCTTCTACCAGTTCATTGAATTGACAATTTATTTGTGTTTTGGGGTCACTGTTGCAGCCACAGCTGCTCTGAAACACTTTGATAAAATTTGTAGGGAAAGAGGAAGATAAATGGAGGTTCAGGAGCCAAATTGTAAGAATCAAAATCATTCTTAAGAAGGTTGTGGGTGGAGAGGAGAGTCTGTCGAGTCAGCTGTTGACCAGGTCCTTTTCCCTGAGCAGCTTCCCAGCCTCTTCCCCCAGCCTTGTAGCACTGCATGGGGTTTTTTTGACCCAAGTGCAGGACCCAGTTCTGAATACATCCATTTAGGAGGAGTGTTTTTGTGGACCTCTGTGTGCTCCTCTTTAATCTGGGGACACAAACCTCTGCCTTCCCCTCCTTGCTGTGCTGAACCTCCCTTGGCCCTTTCCCATCCTCCTGCAGAATCCCAGCAGTCATTACAAGGAAAATGTTTTGAAGAGCCCAGTTCCTTGTCACACAGCCAACTCTAACTATAGCATTCTGTTGACAAAACCTGTACAAATACATTTTATCAAGAATGTCTTTTATCTTAGATGAAGAGGAAAACAAAGCCAGAGACGGAGTTGTCTGCAGAAAGGCCCGTGTCTCTCATTTATAAATGTCTGTGCAGAAAACAGGGGGAGAATAAACTGGCCACCCTTTGCTGCTGAGGTCAGGAGCTGGGCTTTTGTACCAGCTGCAATAAATGAATCCAAGGCATAATATTGACATAGTGGAATAGGAACAAAACCATTGCAGTGCCATTTAAGACCTCCTTTCCCTTGCAGTGGTCAGCAACAGCTGCTTGGAGAACACCAGAAAAATCTATAGGGGATTTATTTTTTTCTCCTCCTACATGGAAATTTATGTGTCACCTATTCATTTGTTTTTTTAAAATCCTCTGCAATATCTATTTAGAAGCCTGGGAAGGGGGAGGAGTGTGTGTCCTCCTCTGGTAAGACTTGGCAGGGAGTTTGGAGTTTTATAAGCAATGTGCTTACTCAGTTATTTTTAGCACATTATTACCAGGCTGCTTTAGATTATTTAATGTGTGGTATCGACTCATTCCCCCCCAAGCTGTGCAGCCCCTCTGGTCTCCCCCTGTGCAGGCTGGGCTTTGCTGGGAGGAGCTGCCTGCTCCAGGCTGCTGCCAAATGGCAAGAGCATCACCCATCTCTCCTCTGCCTTTTGCCAACCCTGATATTAGGCACCAATGATGACTTTTGCTTTGTCTCTTGAAAGAAGTTTCCCTCTCTCTGGTTGCTGGATCCCACGGATGGAGTTGTTAGAGCTCCCAAGCAAAGTCCTGTAGAGTCTCTGTGGCTCTGCTGAGCTGCAGTGAGTGATTGCCTGTGTCCTCTGCCCGTGACAAATACAGGCTCCCACCCTGGTGAAATACACTCATGCCAACACATTTTTCTTCATTTGCATTGGGCTAAAACATTGGTACAGTCAGCTGAGTGAAATGAAGGTGCTTGTTAATGCAGGGAACTTAATCATGGGGCTGGGCACTGCCTGGGCTGCCTGGGTAATTTCCCATGGCAGGTAGTTGTTGCATTTATGGTTTTCAGACAACTGATACTGTTTAGCTGGAAGATAAACCTTTCACAACCACACAATGATTTAGGAGCCGTGCACAAAATGTATGGGAATTGGGTATCTAAACTCATTTAAAGGTCTTGCTGCATAGTCTTATTTCTAAAATGTGGCAGTGAGCCAGTTTTCATAGATATTTAAATACTGATAGAAACACTCAGAATAAAAGCCCTACTAGGTGACCATCTACATCCTTCAACTTCTAAACTCTTTTATATATTTAAAAGCTTAATTTCAAGTCCCATTTGTTTGAAATAATTTAATGAGTCCACATTGCTTTTAACAGCTGAAGATTTTACTTCATACAGGTGTTTTTGCAAAAAGGTTAAGTACCATAGTCATCAGGGAATGACCCCAAATTGGAACTTACTCGAATGGACTTCTTGAAAACAGTTCATCTTTCTGTAGCAAGAAATTTTTAAAGGTACAGCTGCATAGAATGTTAGATAAATAAGGAATGGTTTTGCCAGTTGTGTGGCAAAATGAACACTGTTTGCTTTCTTCATAGGATTATGGCATGGTTTGGGGTTGGAAGGGACCTTAAAGATCTAAATCCAGTTCCCACTCCATGCCATGGTCAGGGACACCTTCCACCAGGCCATGGTACTGAGGGCCCCATCCAAGCAAGAGGATGGGGGCCTTTACCTCTTTTCCTGGAGGTAAAGAGTTTGGGCAGGGAAGCACAGGCTTAGGTGCTCTCTTAGGACTCTCCAGTGCCAATGGATCCATCACTGGGAAGTTGCCATGGACAGAACTGGGAAGAGGGTGATGCACCCCATGGGATGTTCATGGTAGTGCCCTGGCACTGCCCAGAGCGACCGAAATTCCCAAGGCTGGATCTGCTCCTGCAAACATTTTTCTTTGTGTTTGGTGCTAATTGGGGGATTTGTCTCTGAAAAAAGCTGAAGTTGAAAAAACCAGGTGTTTTGGGCTGAGCAGTTTTACACATGTTTCCTGATCTGTGGGGCTGGTGAAGAGCCGGCTCTCTTTGACTGCAGGCTATAAACTGCTGCTCAGTCGTGCCTGTGAATTGCAATAGATTGTTACTAACACTAACAAGAGAAAAATGTGACTTTTTTATTGTTATTTATTTTTTAATCAACTCTGTGTAAGCCTGTGCATACATCTGTCATCAGAGACCCTCTTCTTTTTGCACTTAATGGCATTTCTGCTGCCAGCCTGAAAATTGACTGTACAGGGCTGGCATTTTTCCAGTGTCAGTTTTTCTTCTTGTCAAGCTTTTCTCTTCTTTCTTTCTTTTTATTTTCCCCTTCTTTCTTTGGTGACAGTATTTCTCTGTTCAGCTTCATTCTGTGCTAGACTCTTCCACAGCCCAAACCCCATGTTGGGACTTGGCTGTGTGTGCTGAGCAGAGATAGCGAAGCCTGAAAGTGGCTTTAAATACTCAGACACATGGGAGACGTCAGCCAGCAGAGGAAATATTTAACTGCACAGTAATCTGCAGTTCAGTGGATTCGTAGGAATGATTTTGACTGCAAGTTAGGCCTGGAAGGTATAAAAGTGTGCTGGAAGGAGAGGTTTGTGAAAGGAAAAGTGTGTGAAGTGGCTCTGCTGGCGAAGGAAGTTGCAGGGCACAGATTTTGGGCTTTGTTTTGTTATGCATTCATACATCAGGGTCCGGAATTTTTATTTTTCCCTTTCTAACATCAATAGAAGTGTTTGTTATTGGCCTGGCAGCCCATGCACCAGCTCTGTGCTGCTCCTTCCTGATGCCTGTACCAGAAAGCTTACATGTCCCGTGGTCCTTGTGGTCCTCCATCCTTCCTGCTGTGTCATTTACGTGGCAAGACTGGGACTTGGACGAGATCTGGACAGAGGATCTGTCACCTCTGTAGCTCCTGGATTTGGGAGGCTTTAGAGTGTTTCGTGTCCATAGGGCTGGAGTGTCCTGGCAGAGGGCATGGGCTTTGCAGCTTCCCTGCTATGGAGGAACAGAAACCCAACATCACTGCCATGCAGAGACCACTGATGGTGGGGAGAGAAGCTGGAAATGGTAACAAGGCACCCAAGGGAAATAAAACAGGAGCACCCTTCAGGTTTTAAAGATGAGAGGTCTGAATATCTCTTGTACCCAAGTTTTTCTCCCTGCTCCAGGCAGGGCAGTGAGCAAGCTCTGACAGCCTGAGCTCAGAAGGCACTGTGAGTTGTCAGCATGTTAATTCACTCAGGCTTAAAACAGAAGTCTGGCTTGGACGTTTGCCTCAGACCTTTCTGCCTTTGCTTTATTCCACAGGGCAGCCTGTCTGAGGCTGGTTTAGGCTCAGCATGAGCAGCTGCAGCTCTGCTGCCTTGACAGAGTTTGTGTTTTCCTGTGCTCAGCCCTGACCCATCTCCCAGCCCTGTGCCGTGGCAAAGCAGGAGCCACACTGTTCCAATGACACCGAGGTGGTTTCTAGGAAAGGCACTGTGGAAAGTACTGGTAGCTTTACTGCATGGAATTAAATGTGTATCGTCCTAAATGATGATGAGTTGGAGAGCTTTCCTTTGGCGCATTATGGAATTTATGGGGTGTAAAACACTTTAGGAATCGGCAGCGCAGAGATCAGAAAACGCTGTTGTACATTTGGAAATGCAGAGCAGTGGATGAGTGTTGTGCTGGGGGAGGTGGTGTGCTGTCAGTCCCTTCCCCAGCTGCAGGGAAAGCAGAATTGTTGTGGCAAATAGTGATAGTCTTGAAATCATCATGGAATGGATTTTGTTGGCAGGGACTTTCAAGATCCCCTTGTTCCACCCCCTGCCATGGCAGGGACACCTCCCACCAGCCCAGGTTGCTCCAAGCCCTGTCCAGCCTGGCCTTGGACACTTCCAGGGACGGGGCAGCCACAGCTTCTCTGCCCAACCTGTGCCAGGGACTGCCCACCCTCACTGGGAATAATTTCTTCCTAATATCCCATCTAACCCTGCCCTCTTTCAGTGCTCTGCCAGCTCCCAAGTGGAGCAGCTTGGTCAGTGCCTGTGAATTATCCAGTGAATGATGCAGCTTTTAATTGGGTTCAAATGCTTAATAGCCTGTATGTAAATATCATGTAAACAGAAACAAACTCCAACAATCAGAGATAGCAGCAGCATCTCTGATTAGATCACATTTACAGCAGAACAGCTCATTGCCTGAGCACTGGGCTGACGAGTTCTCACCCAGCTTGGGGGATTTGCACATCCCATGCGTTATAGTGGTGTTGAGGGTTATACTTTTGGTCAGGGTTGGAGTATTGATATAGGTTATTTGCAGCCACAGTGTTTAATGGCAGCTGTGTCCACTCCCACATCTTCCTTCCCCATCAGGTCCTGTCGTCTCTTACAAGACATTAGTGTTCCTTCATTGGGCCCACGTGGACTTATTCTGAACAAAAATGCCAGTAAAAGGAATTTTGCAGCCCTGGGAGAGCCTGGTTGTCTCCTCTGTGCTGCTGCTCCTTTGAGGACAGGGAGGAAGGAGGGTGCCTTTACAGGTGAGTCGAGGGCTCCTGGATCTGAGAGTACTGGAGGGACTGAGGCTTGGACAGCAACGTGTGCCAGGGCCACCAGGTCCAGTTCTAACTCCCAGTCACCTCTTGCCTTTTCAGGTTCTTTCTTGGCCTTATAATTTAGGGGAGAAAATCAGTTATAAACTGATGGATATGATTTGAGTTCAGCCTTGGGGACGAGGTCTCTGCTGTGAGTGCTGTGGATGGTGGGAATTTCTCCATCTTGTTTTGGTTCAGTTGATAAAGCTGTGATTCCCCCTGGTACTGCATGGGGTGCCTTTTTTTTTTAAACAACATGAGCTCTCCATTTCCAAAACTGGCAATAAAATATTTGAGGCCTGGCAATTTAAGGGAAAATAGGAGTGTTTAACCCAGGCAGTGAAAACTGGCAGCAGTATATTGAAATATTGGACTGGTATTTTCTTGCAGATAAGGCTGTAGATAAGAACAAAAATAAATTGATTTTCCATAATGTCTGTGGCAGCAAAAGCTCTTTTCTCTGGAAGACTTTCTAGCACTCACAGAAACTTGGAGAGAAAAGAAGGCTTGTGAAATAACTCAGCAGAGTCCTTGGTGCAGCCCAGACCCCAGCAGGTGGAAATGGGTCCTGGTGGGGAGAGAAGGAAGGGTGACACGGCAGGATGGAAATGTCTGATTTGGGAATGTCTGTGGGGTGATGAGGGGGACATTTCAGCGTTAATAGAGAATTCAAAGATAGTTGCTGGTGGAAGGAAACTTAAAATAGCCCAAACAGGTAAAATTAGCAACAGTAGAGGAAGCAGCAGAGATTTTAAAAGGAGGCACTTGGGAAGCAGGGACAATAAAACTCAGTAAACAAACTGCAAAGCTGTTTGGAAGGTGGATAAGCTCTTGAGAGGTGTTTCCACTGTGGAAAGACTCATTCTGCATCTGTTTATGCATTTCAAATGGCCCAGGGCAAGATTCGGAGGAGGATTTAAGCGTTGCAGCTTAGTTGAGTGCAGCAGAATTGAAGCCTTTGTAGAAAGCACCTTCTCACCTCGAGGCTGAAGCTGCTGCACGCAGAGCATGAGTTCTCCTTGGATTTATTACAGATAACTGTAACTAAATGAATGAACAGAGCTCATGTTTTCCTTGGCTCTGCTGTAGAACACCTCCAGTCTTCCACTCTCGGTGGGAGAGAGTCTGGAAATGTGGAAATGCTCCATTTATTGTTCAGCTTTACCTCGCCTTCAACACAGCACCTGTTGGTGAGGGTGGCCCTGCAGGAGTTTTCCTCAGGGAAACTTCAGCTCAGGGTTTTCTTCTCTCAAAATGCTCTATTACTGTGAGGATTTACCTGGGAGAAGGAGCTGAAGAAAAGCTTTGTTTCAACTTTTGGCAGTCAGTAGGTTCTCACATGCAGATTTTTCAATGAGGATGAATTATTCTTGTGAAAAATTCTATAAGAAATTAAGTTGGTGTTAAATGTGGATGAATTATTATCTTTTTTTATCCCTGTTTCAGCTGCATAGGCTGCCACCCAAATGTGCAAATTAAAATGATTTTCATATATATATATTTTTCATGGTGGGCTTTAGTCGCTTTTCCCGTTTCTAGGGTGAAAACTTTCATCTGTTCTCCACCCCCCTGTCTGTGTTTCTATTTGATTTCCCAGGCCCAGCTGCCCAAGCCATATCCCAGAGCTTGCAACCCTCAGTCATGCAGAACAGAGTCTGATTCCTAAACTATCCCATCTATTCCACTGAGGCAGTTTATGGAGGAATTGCTGCAAGAAAAGTCTATATTTCCCCTGTCCATCCAATTACCTTTGTGGAAAAAAAACCCTGTTGGTTTTTTTTTAATCCATCCCTTGAAAGCAGCTTTGCCACTCTGGATGGGTCCAGAGAACTTCCCAGCAATTCTGCTGTTGTAAATGTTATATTACCCACACTGAGAAATCCATAGTTGCTTTACAATTTAATTACTTGTTATTATGATGTTAAGAATTAGTTAAGTTGCTTGAGAATAATGTCCTTAAATTGTGTTACAAGCATGGTTTTGGCACTGATTCTGAGGTCTTTATTTATGTAGCTGAGCAGTTTCCTTGAATGTAACCAGTGGTTTACCTGAGCACAGACCTGAGTGCTGCAGAATCAAAGCCCATATTTTTGTGGCAGGCTTTGAAGCAGGGACATTACTGCATGGCAGCTGTCAGTTTGATATTAATAGTATAATCTATTGAGAGCTTTGATATAAACACTGTAATTGATGTGTTTATGACAGAGAATTGTAGCACTCAGCGCCGGAGGGTTCAGCACTGTGTGTCTGAGCAGCAGCTCTCCAACATTCCCATTTATTTCTCCCACACTCACGTTTACCTTGTTTACCCACATCCTGCAACGTGAGAGCTGTACCCTTCAACTCAGGCCACTGTGCCTACGACATGAGATGGAGGTAATATGAGTAAAAGCAAATTCCTGGGTGGAGGGAGGGCTGTGCTGGTGCTACTGTTTCTCTTGTAAATCAAGTGCTTTCCACCCTGATTTTTGTGATGCTGTATCCAAGGATATTTCAATATGCCTTTGAATGAGTACGTTATTCTCAAGCAAGTTAACTAATTCTAACCATCATAATAGCAACAGTAGGTGGCTGATGTCTTGGCAGGGACCCTGGGGTGGCTTAGCGGGGCAGAGCTGTGGGGCTGCAGTGTCCCAGTGAATTACTGGTGTTTTGGGGGAGTGAGGGGCAGGAAGGTGAGATCCATGTGGGACGCAACAGATGGATCGCCTTTTAAGTGCTGTGGAGAGCAGATGCTTGGGAAAAGCAGGGTCAGGAGTGAGAATGTTACATTTGCTGGGTTGCAGCTCAGGTCTGACCTGGGTGTAGGTTCAGGCTCTCGTGCCATGCCTGTTAAACACAGAATGGTCTGTAGGGCACCTCTCCAGAGCCTCCAGGTGTGAGGACAAGCCAGCCTGGTGGGCAGGGGGTGCAGAATGACCATGAGGGTATTTAGGGAGCTGCTTCTGACCACCCCTTAGAGCAGTTGCCATTCTGTGGCTGACACAGTGGTCTGACTGAGGGATGCCATAGCCAGGAGCAGCAACCAGTGGCTTTCCTGGCAGAGCCCAGGAAAGGTGGCCAAGGTGGAATGCTGCTACAGTTCAGCTGAATTCTTCAGGCCACATGGCAGTTCAAGAGTAATTAGCACCCCTGCCAGGGCTTGGCAAGACACAACACCGGGGAGGTGACAGGTCTGCTTGCTGTCCATGCCCCTCTGAGTGGTCACCGGGCTCGGGAGGAGGGACCATGGCTCACTGCCACCATGCCCAGCTCAGCACAGCCCAGGCATGGGCAGCTCCTGCCACACTCAGTCCCAGCATCAGTGCATGGGCAGGCAGCAGGGATGTCCCTCTCCCTCACCAGGAGTGGGAGGGCGGCCAAGAGGAGCAGGGAAATGTGTGGAGGTTTGACAGGATGTGACTTCCCCAAAGCACTGGGCACTGCAGCTGCTCTCAGTGCTCCTGCCTGTGTGTGCAGTGCCTGCCACTGCCCCCAGAGAAGTGTTTCCAAACGGGCTCACCCTGGTACCATCTGGTGGAAAGGGTATTAACTCCTCTAGCAGGGCCCTCAAGCCGAATTTGCACATGAAAAATAGTGGCCCAGTTGCACTTAGGCTACTGCTGCAGCTGAGACTGTGCCTTTAAGTTTCTGAAAACAAAGCCACAAATGGCCCCAGATTTAGGCTGTGCTGTTTGTAGCCCTCAGTGCTGGGGCTGGGGAGCACTCCTGGCTCTGGGAGTGCTGCTGCAGCCAGGGCAGCCTTGCACAGCCCCACTGGCCCCACATGGGAGGTTTGTGTTGAAAGCAGCGTCAGTCAAATTGCTGCAGTATCGTGATCAATTTGGAAATAACCCACCAGCAGGCAAGTATATGTTCCTACCTCAGAAGGGAGCAAAAGGAGGAACAAAAAATTGCCTTTGTGCTGGATTTAATATTTACATCTCAGACTTTGCCAAACAGGTTTGTTATTTATAGCAGGAATATTCATCAGTTGCCATGGACATACTAAGCTCACCATGTCCAACAGTGAAGCACAACCTGCACTGGAGTAATTTTAAAATGCTTTCATGCTGAGTGAAATAGTTTGTATTAAATTCCAGAGTTGAATGCTGGGTTTCTCCAGTGCCATTTCTGGGATCTCAGATATAAAAATGGAAATACTTTATTGGAAATTTAATGGGAAGAGCAGTGCTGTATACAGGAACCCTGAAGAAGTTACTGTCACCAGGCAGTGCTCAGAAGCTCAGTTTATGGTGCTTAAAATCATAATATATAATGACAATATCTAGAATTCCATTAATAAGGATATATTTTTTAAAAACTAAATGTAAAATTGCATTTTGTAATTTAACTCTTAATGGAAGAACATTTAGGGTCGGGTACTGCCTTATTGCTGTTGCAACTGTATTTGGAGTGGTTGGTCAGCGTGTCTGGCCTGGGACAGGAACCCCACATGCAAAGCAAATCCTCCTGTTCTTCCTTTGGGGAAACAATCCTCATTTTCTGAAATGCCAGACCTCCAAAATACAGCTGGAGATACAAGTTTTTCTTTGTTGAGCTAATCTGGGGGGAAAAAAAGGCCCAGCAATCATCCAAGATTTCATAGTCAGAGCCTGTGAAAAGGGTTAAATCTGAGCAGAGAGATCTCAGTAGATATTTACTGGTTTTCCACTGAACCTGCCCTTCCCCAGCCCAAAGAACAAATCCAGCAGTAAAAGAACAGCTGAAAACTGTCAGGCTTTAATACCCATAGATAAGGTCATTCCTTGGGGGAGACCTGCTCAAATGCATAATAATATAACCAGGAACTGTAAGAGACACCACGATGTATTAGAAGATAAAATAAAGCAGACTGAAGTTCAAACAGGGAAAAAATCTAAGCTTTATGTGGTGAAAGGTAAAATATTCTCACAGATAAGTGGAGGCTCTTGAGCGAGGAAGTGTTTGAAAGGCCTGGGAGGCTGGAGAAATCTTTGGGGATGAATGTTTGAAGGTTTCCATGGCACAGATAATGGAAGGGGTGGGTTGGGAGAGGAGCCCATCGGGGGCTGAACTCACCTGCTGCAGGTCAGGGGCTCTGAGAGGGCAGGAGGGACTGAAGCATCACTTTGGCCAAGTGGAGAAGCAGCAAGTACCTGGGAAGGCCCCCCAAGAATAACCCTAAAAATGTCCTACTGGTGTCTCATCGTGCTGTGGCACAAACAAGGCTGTCTCTGGGGCTCTTGGATTTTTTTCCAATGTTGTTTGCAATTTTTTGTGATAAAATTGAGCAAGTTTGTACTGGATTGTGGGTAAAAGTATGAGTTTTGAAGGGATTCCTCTAGTGAGCCTTGTTGGATTAATGTGGGTACTCTGTCGGTGCTTTTTGTCTTTAGCTTTTGGGGGTTTTTAATGCAGCATCATACTGCAAATCCCCTCAATGGGACTTAGCTTGGTGTGAGCCTGTTCTGAAAGCTACAGCTGAGAGCAGCACATGTTTGATGAGGTGTCAATACATCCATCCCCACTGGGAAAGGAGCCTGGAGCTCACTGGTTTTAGCTGGCAGGCCTGAGTTAAACCCCTGTGTGTGTCTGAGGGGAGCTCAGTGCTGGATTTTCATGCCATCTCAGGGGCTTCATCTTGGTGCTCACATGGGCTGGGCAAGTCTGTGCTCTTGGATGTGTTGAAGAGCCTTTTTAATCTGCTTTTTGTGCAGGGGCCGAGCAGCCACAAGCCATGGTGGTGGGACAGGCTCAGCATCACTGGCTGGGCTGGCAGTGATTGCTCTGGGGGGAGGTGGTCTGGGGGTGCTGGGGGAGAGTGCCAAGAGTTTGGAGTCAGCAGTTTGCGGGGGGAATCTGCTGATTCCTGAGAGAACTGAGGGCTGCCAGGATCCCTCAGCACCTGGACTGGAGCAGGTTATGCTTTGCAGGTAAAATTCAAGGGGCAGTGTTGCCAGTGCAATACCTACACTTACTGTAATACTGTGAAATTTTAATAGTTCTGTGGTTCAAGACACAAAAGCGATTATGAGCTGGACTTGGTGAAAATAACCTTCTTAAAAAAGATATTGCAAATGGAATTTCAGAGTCAGGAGTGTTACAGCCTCCTAATAAAACTTTTGGTCCTGGCTGAGTGGTGGCCTGGCCTTTGGGGGCTGCAGGTTGTTCACATTCCTCTCCGAGCTCTTCCCTCCTGCCCAAACAGCCCAGGACTCTCCTTCCCTAACAGGATTCTCTTCTCTTCCTCTTTACCAGAATGGAAACCTGACAGTTCTCAAACAGACTTAGATATACTGCAGATATTTTTTAGTTTTAGCATGTATTGTTGTGCTTAATGTGCAATTGTATTTACTTGCCAGCAATAAAGAAGGTGTAGGAATGAAAAACATACATTTTACTGCTGTTTTCTCTTCCCTTCCATACAGTGTGGTGTGGGAGGGATTACTTTCCTGAGATAAAACTGCAACACATGAAATCCCACACTGAGCTCTTCAGTGGGTTTTTCTTACAGGGAAAACAAATGCAAAGAAAAATAGGAACAAAAATCCTGTTGCTCTTGTTCTTTTTTGGTTTTTGCATACCAACTTTTGTCAAGCAAATGGGATGTACAAAGGGAAAGCAGGGGGAGAACTGTTAAAAAACCCCCTACTTATATGCCCATGAAATTCAGTATGTCTTAGTCCTTTCAATACTATTCCTCCTCCTTGATGTGCAGGGCAATGTGACTGAACTGACTGTCTGGAGTATTTACAACGGTCAGAGCTAAAGCACTCGTGAAACAAGGAGAAAACTGTGCAAACAGCCCCTCCTTGGCTGTGCTCACTGCATCTCCTGCTGCCCTCCAGGGTCTCCTCGTGTGGCAGAGGACTCCAGCAGGACCAGTTTCCCTCCCTGCATTCTGTCTGTAGCTATTCTTCCCAAATTTGAGTACATTTTTTCTAGACAAGGCTCACTTTTGACTCCAGTCTTGGAGTTCCCCTAATTTCAGCTTTCCTGCAATATTCAGCATTGCTTTCTGAAGTCAGGGAAACCACAGTTACCTGGGGTTTAGTGAAAATGGGTCCTGTATAAGCTCTGACACTAAAAAAATAGATTTATTGAAACCTCTTTGGAAGTAGAGAAGTCATCAATGAGGTTGGTGTGTATTCAGAGTGTCCATTTTGTATTCAGCCCCAGCTATTGCACAAAAGTTGGGGAATTACCATTTGCAGATAAATCTTGTGTCTAAATTGTATTTCTTGGTTGCTAATTTTGCTAATTAAAATATCTATCACCCATGCACGGCCCCAGACGGATTTAGAATAGGAAGATGACTGTCTGTAATTTAATGAGGAGTTGTACATGAGCAGCAGATTCTTTCCTGGATGGCTGTGCTGAAATTCATCCCTGTGTTGGATGTTAAATGTGTGCTGAGTGGATTGGGACAATAATCTACATCCTTATGGAAGGGCTCAGTGATGCTGTCACTGAGGGTGTTATTCTGCATTACAGGAAACTGTCAACAGGACAAGGGGTAAAGGGTTAAAACTAAAAGAGAGTTGATCCAGACTGAGAGTAAGGAAGAATTGGTTTAAATGAGGGTTGTGAGCACTGGAACAGGTTTCCCAGAGAGGTGGTAAATGCACCATCCCTGGGACCACTGAAAATCAGGCTGGACAGGACACTGAGCAGCTGATCTGGCTGAAGATATCCCTGCCCATGGCAGGGAGGTTGGACTAGATGACCTTTAAGGTTCCCTTCCCACCCAAACCACTGTAAGATTCCATGATTTTAATTCCTACTTTGGAGCTGCAGACAGTGAGACCATGAAATGCCCGAAGCGCCGCTTGCCTGCAGCCTTGGGGTTTGAGTGCAAGGTTTCTCATGGAACTTCTCCTCAGGTTCCTGCTGGCTGCTCTCCTTGAGGGGCAGGGAGAGGGGGAGTAGTAGGAATTCCCACACAGGACCCCCACCTTCACACCCCTGCTGGCATTGGGTGCCAGGAAATCTCCCGTGGTTTCTGCTCTGCCTCTGTGTTTCAGTGGGAAACAGCACTCCCTGGGCACTAATGTGTACCATCAGTCTTTCAAAGATGCTTGATTTCTGTTTGATTCTTAATTATTATAATAGTTAAGGCACTTAACATGCTTTAGTGATTTACCTCATTTAATTGGATGTAGTGATTAGAATATCTTTTATATTGCCCTCACTGTGGTTTTAATTTAAGATTATAATCTCACGGTTTTTTCAGCTCCTCTGGCTTTCATTTAGATACTGCTTTTCTTTTCTGATTTCATTTTGTGTATTCATTTTTCCTGCTGATTCAGTAAACATGCTGCTAGGATGATTTCTCAGGAAACCTGAGTGTGGTTATAAATTCTTTCATTTAGTGCAGACACTAATGAATTAAAAAAAAATGAAGATGATGCATGAGACTGTACTCAGCTTCTGGAGTTGGCTGTTGCTTTTTGCAGTAGTTTATTAGAATTAAAAGAAAAAAGGAAAATAAAAAGCAACTATTCTCTTCATGGGGTATATAAAATAAGGAGATGGAAAGTGATAATGTCACATCCCCTTTGTGTGTGTCTTGGCCTGTCTTAGCAGATGGATGATGTACAGATTAAGATTTTAGTATTATGACCCAGTGTGTGATATTTTGGTGTTGGTCTCCAGTGTAGGAATTGCTCTGGTGAAGGGAATTGAAGTCTGAGGCTGCAGGTTCAGTCCTCTCTGCCCTGTGCTGAGGACACCAGCACGGGTACTGGGGAGGAGGATGGAAATGAGACAGTGCTGGGAACTGGGCTGAAAAACAGAATTCTGTGTGATTTGAGGAAAGAACAAGCACTTTGCTGTGGGGACAGTGGTAGATTCTCCAAATTAGTTTGAAAGGTGGAATAGCATGTTCTTGTTTCCTCTTGGTGATGCACAAAAGCACACAGATAATCCAGCTGGTTTGTCACTGTAGAAATAGATAGTATCTTTATTTTTTACTCTGCTCTAGTGCCAAATCCCAAGAGTCCCCCATGACTATAGTGCTCCTTTCAAAGGGCATGCACATGAACTTGGAGGACCTGCAGATTCAGCAGGAGAGAAGTGGCTGCTTTGTAGGAAATTCCTATTTGCTATGAGGCTGGGAAAGCTGAGAGATCCATTTTGCAGGTACTCGGTGCTTGGAGGTTTGGCCAGCTGAAATCCATGGAAGCAGGGAAGTGTTTTATCTGCTTTCTCTTCTCCTCATCAGCACAGATACAGTTCTTGAGGCAGGAGGAACAGGGTTTGCTTGGATTCTAATGAAGAACTAACCTTACAAAAACCCCAATCCTTAAAATGTACCAGACATCCTGTTCAAACAGAATAAGGGATGAGGTGCCCTGTGCAGGGCTCTGAGAAGGGAAGGAGGTTCCTTGCCTGCCGCATCCCTCTGGCACCAGCAGTGCCCAGGGCTGGAGACCAGCTCGAAACACAGGGTTTCTTTTTCTCCCCAAGCCAACTAATTAGGTAAAAGCCCTTGATACATGCAGGGCTTCAGAGAGAGCCTTTGATGAATTAGTTATTTAGCCTGTCTCATCAGCCTTGTGTGCCACTGCATTGTATCACCTTCCCAGACTGTGGGAATGCACCTTCCGAGCCACATCCGGTGCCTTTCATCCCTGAGAGCTGAACTTTATTCTGGGAAGGTTCCCAGGGAATTCAGGTAGGTTTTGTGCAGATCAAGGTGCTGCTGAACACGATTACAGGTGCCAGGGCCTGGCTCTGGGTGACCATGGATCTGGTCCCACCCTTGCCAGAGCTTTCCCAGTGAGGAAAACAGACGGTCTGCACTGATGGGAAATGTTCAAATAGCTCCAGTGTTTGGAGCTGCCAAGCACCAGGCCTGTAATATATGTCCTAAAGCAGTCAAAGTGTTGTTATGAGTGCAAAAATATTAACAAATCGTTGGTTATTTAAAAGGAATCATTTAGGGCTCATCTGGCTAATGAGGAAGAAAAAACTGAGCTGAGCACTTCTCAGTTGTAGGGAGATGTATGAGATCAGCTGTTGTAGGGAGCTATCAGTGAACACACCTCGTTAGCTCCCTTGTGTAAAACTCCTTATCTGCCTCTTATTAGTCTTTCATTAATTAAAGCTACAGAATTCAGTATTTTTTTGTTGGTTGTTCTCTCAGCATGAAACTCGGCTAATTCTTCCACTATTGGAAACAAAGCTGCAAGATTGAAGTTTATTCTTCTAGTGTTCTTTCAGTTATTTATTTCACATTGCTTGTCATGCATGGATGAATTTATATGATGCTCTGATGACCTTTAGAAATTCCTCTGATTAAATGCTGTTCTACTTCATTATGACATTTCTGTGCTTGTACTACCCGATTTGATGTGTACAGCTTAATAACACCACCAGACATGAATGCTAATATCTTTACAATTCATTGCATTGCTATTTTTTAATGTAGATGAATTTTAAAACAAGTTTCTCTCGCTGCAGGCTTACATGAATCATATAAATTAGAAGGTAACAAAAGAACATATTAGCATTTGTTAGCCTGGATGCACAAATTTTGTAGTAACCATTTTAATATGTACTACAACTTTTCACCCTCGATTTTTCAACCAACATCATAATTGAATTGGTTTCCTTCTTGCCTAAGGATAATGATTTTACACTGATGGAATCATTATTAGATTCTAAGGATTATACTGATGATGCCTGTTTTACATAGAGCTAAAAAAATTAAAATTATTCAACTGTAAAATAGTATTTTATACAAAGGCTATGTAAGTTGGAGATAAATGAACTAATTATTGTGTTTAGAGTTGCTGTTAATATCCAGCATCCATAACTGGAGCAAACCTCTTGCTGGAGCTCTGTGCAGGGGGTGCAGGGAGCTTTTGAACCCCCCACCCCGCTGTGTGTCCTTGAAGTCTGGCAGGTGGGAAGTTGCTGTGGTGGAGCTGATGCTGTGCAAGCATGTGTTCCTGGAGGCAGGAGGTGGCTTCCTGCAGGTCTTCATAGGAGCTGCTCAGAGAGCTCCTCATCCACGCACACAACAGCGGCAGTGGGACGAGAAGCAGAGGGAAGGTGGAAGAGGGGAAAAGAGAAAGCATTGCCAAAGGAACAGGCATCTTTACTGGTAGGGATCTGGTTGTCAGTTCATTCTGGGTTGGAAGACTTGTCCATGTTCCAAAACACCTTCCTAAGGGGTAAAACAATGTTTGAACTGGTCCAGAGTGGGAGAGAACCAGCTCACCTGCATCCAGCACTTCTGTCTGCACAGCCAAGCGCTGCTCCTTGGATGAAGGGAGGGAGGGAAGAATAGCCCAGGTTAAGCATAAATGATGAATTTCTGCTATCCTGAAAGCCATCAACATTTCATGGGTAATTACACTTCAGGCTGCAGAAATAGCTGTTGAATTAATTGATTTTACAGTTACATGCTGATGTGCTGAGTGGGTGTTGGTTTGTGTGGACATGTCAAAATAACATCTTCAAAAGTCTCAGGGGCAAAAGACATTTACCTCTGTCTGTTGAGTAAACAGCAATTAGAATACAATATAAATATCTGCAACCTTTTATCTGAAAACACAGGAAGAAAAACTTTGTTATTGCCTTTGGATATATTAGACTTTTTTGCAATTTTTACTTGTCAAGTATAGAAGTGTCTGGAGTACAAATTACCAAGTACAGCCTCTCTTTCTCTGACTTTTTAAAGCTGAAGGTTAACCTCAATTAAAAAAAAAATCATGTTTCTTTAAGCATCCATTTAAAATCATTTTAAATCAAAGGTGAGAGACCAGTCAGCATAACTGCAATGGGCTGCTCTTGTGCATGATTTTAAAAAGCCTTAGTGCTTTGTGACTGTGGCTGGATGACACTTTTGAGGTCAGGGAATGTGATTGCTTCCCCACACTTAAGCTTCGGTCAGTTTTATTCACTACAAAACCAAGAGTAAGGAGCTGCACCAGTTGCAAACTTGCACTTACTCGACTAATTGTGTACAGAGTGATCAATACATGAAATCAAATTCCATGTCCGTGGTGCTTTAAGATGTTATCAAACTCCTGGGCTTCTCAGCTGCTTTAATATGGCTCGAGGTACAGCACAGAGCTCCTCTTGTATGTGGTTCAATAGATTCTTTAATCTGAGATGTAAACCTGTCTTTAAAAGTAAAGAACAAGCTGACCTGAAGGTAATAGAGCTGCATTGAATTCATCTCAAACACATGTTAAGTTTTCTTGACACTATTACCCTTTTCCTTAGGAAACTTCGGAGTGATCTTGATTAATAATAAAAATAAGGAAAAACAACCTGTAAAAGCAAACCAAGAGAACTCAGTGGCTCATCTACTTTCAACCTTTTACTCTTTGTCCTGGGTATTCTCAGCAAAAAGAAACAAAATCCCATCAAGCTCTTTTCAGCATTGCACAGGGATTTAGACTATTTCCTATTTTCTTTGTAAACAGCAAGCCAAAATAATTAAGGTGGTTCTCACAATGTTAAATTGAGATGAGAGCAGGAGACAAGATCTCTGATTCCAACCCAGGCTCTGCTACTCATTTATTGAACAACCTGAGCTAAATTATTTAACCTATTTGCTGCTGCTTCCCTGTCTTTAAGGTGAAGGCACATTAACTTTTACCTGCCCATGGCATTTGTTACTGTGCTTGTATTTGTGGGGTGCTTTTGAAACACAACACTCTCTAATGTGACAGTGAAGTGTCACTCTGGCATCCACTTTGGGGTTTTCTTTCTTCCCAAAGCTTGAATTCTTCTAAAACTTGGCCAGGTTTCTGTAATCTCTAGAGGAGGCATAAAATTTGTTGTTGCAGTTGTTCATTATAGGCTTGGTGTTTGATTTCATCAGGGATCAGTTTGGGAATCGTCTGTCATTGCTGTGCTGGAGAAGGTGGAGCTGCAGAGAAACCTTAAGTTGAGTTTGGGGGATCAGGAATGAGGAGGGAGTTGCTGAAGACTTGCCATGTGTTGTAATTAAAAGGCTGCTGTTGGGAGGCCAAGCAGGCATAAAATGTTCCTTCCTCTGGTGAGTTCATCTTCACTTTCAACATTTGAGGGAGAATTGAATTGGGAGGTGGAAAAGGGAATGTCTTATCTTAGGGTTACCAAGGTGACTCCTAATGCTCTTTTGTTGGTGTCCAGTCTGTGCAGGTGTGGGGGTAAAGGAGCTGGGTCCTTGATCTATTGTCCAAACACCCAAACTGCTGTAAGGCCTCTCCAGGCAATGTGCTGCCAGCAGGACAGGGCAGACTGTGCCCCAGTTGTTTGACCTGAAGAACCAGATGTGCTGAACCACCAAAGAAATCTTGGCCCACAGGCTTGGAGACATCCTTGTCCTTGGCACAGGGAGATGTCTCAGGTATGTCCAGTGGACAGAGCTATTGCTGAAAACACGTGTCAGCATGGGCAGACCAGGCTCCTGAGGTGTCTCTCTGTTGCTGGGCCTGTAGTTTGGATGTGGATCAGCAGAGCAGGAGCTGGCTGGGATCCTGTGAGCAGCAGGGCACTTGCAGAGTCCATCTGAGAAGCTGAGAGCAATGGCAATGCTTTAGCAATTTCTCCATCCTGCAGCTGTGTGCTGGGCAGAGAGAGGGCCAGCACCAGCCAAAACTAATTTAAAACTCTGTGGAGCTGACACCAATTGCTCTCCCAGGAGTGACTGCAAGATAGATGTCTCCCGTAGCTCTCTCCCCACCAGCTCAGACCATGCCTTGAATAACCTGGGTGCATTCTGGTGCACTTGTGGTCTCTCTCTGTCCAAAGAACAGGAGTGGGGTTCAGCATTTACCCAGAGACAGCCAGAAGAAAAGATTTATTCTCCTGTTGTTTTCTTTCTAAACATTCCCCCTGGTGCAAGTGTTAATATTGACAAGTGTGTTTTATAATCTGGGAGTGCACACTGGGCTGAGATGGTGCACTGGTATTTAATGCACAATGCACATGGTTTAGATGGCAAGCATTAATCATACTCCTGTTGCCTTTGTTATGGTAATAGGAGAAACAAGCTCTTGGTTTGGGGATTTTTTTTAATTTAAAAAAAAAGAGGAAAATGGGTTAGATTTTTTTTAAGATGCATTATATTTCAGCAGCTAATGAAGAGGAAATAATGATGACTCTGCACTGTGATATGTATTAGAGCACTAATTAGACTATAGCAGAACTGCTTACAGATGTCTTTTAAACACCTGCTTGGTAATTTTCAGCCCCATTTTCCTCCCTTTCCCAGTGCAGGCATGATGGGAAGACAAAGTTAAGACTGAAATACAAAAGAGAGAACACATCACCCTCTGATTTTGTGTTGTGTTCATCCAGCCTTACTCGTGTTTAAGAAAAGGACAATGTGGATGGTCACTGCAGTGCCCTTTTTGTGGCCTGGGGTTTGTATGGGCTGTGGCAGGTGTGGGGAAAGGAGTCAGATATGTTGTTTTCCAACTTCTTTGGAACCATACAAAGGTTTTGGGACAGGAATTTCCAGTTCATGCTGTGGTCCTGCATGTGCATGACTCCAGAATGTTATGTACTGCCTCTCCAACATCTGCTTACCATTGACTTAGTTTGGAGTGTGTGTTTTTGAGACCATAAAAAGCTGTAAATCTAGAAATAATATTGGCCTTAATTTTTAAAGCTGTTTTGAAGTCGTGTTCTCTTACTGTCATAAGAAGACACAAATATTTCTACTCTATCTCTTATTTGCTCTTACATTTCTGTCAGCTATATAATAATTGAATTCCAAACATCACTTACAAATGTGCCCAAAATCACACATCAGGCAGACAGTAGAGTTCCTAACTCAGCCCCGTCTTTTAACTTACACTGCAGCCAAACTGGTCATAGGTTGCACAAAATTGACTTGTATTTTATAAAATGCAAATATTGGCTACGTATTCTGTAGGCTCTGAACGTGGTTGTGTTGCCCACACTACTGTCAGCTGCCAGTGACTCCTCAGTGTTCCCCAATACCAAATCTCTGTGGTGATGAAACTTCTTTTTTCTCACAACTTTTTCCAGAGGAAACTTTTCCTGACTGCACTGTTTGTGTGTCAGAGGATGTGAGCTGTTTGTGCCTGAGCAGAGCCCAAATGAGGATGCTAAAGGTGAGCAACTCTGATTCAAAGCTGGTTTAATTTTTCCATTTTGATGATGAAAACGTTCAATGGGTGCAGGACTAAATGTTTAAATGCAGTATGACCACATTTCTTATGGAATAGCACAGCTAAAAGTAATAGGCAATATTTTCATTTATAGATATGTCAGAACTTTTTCTCTATTTTGAAATTTTTGGTCTTACCTGTAGTTTCATAAAACCCCCTTTCAGGAGTTCATTGAGAGCTCCAACTGTTTTCATCCCATATGTAAGATCAGCTCTGCCTTACACACAGATGTGCTGCTGCTTTCTGTAACTTCTGCTCTGTAACCTAAATGTAGCAGTGAAGTCTGGGGGACTTGATGCAACCCCCACAGAGAGGACAGAATTGAAAAGGAGAAGAGTTTTGGGGAGCCCCAGTTGGTAGTGTTTGAGTCCCAGAATTGTCACCTGCCCAAGGACCAGGTAAGAGGTGAGTGCAAAGTAGCATCAGATGCCATAAGCAGGTGTGGATTTGTTGAAGGGAGGGAGGGAAGGGGAGAATCTCCTCAGCATGGTCTGACCCAGCCTGTGGTCCTGTACCATATGGAAGATGTGTAACCTGGAGTGAGACACATGGGATCTCTCAAGGTTCTTTGGGGCTGAAGGCTCTTGCGTGCTGGTGGCAGAGCAAAACCCCGAGACTTCACAGTGTCCAGTGTTGTCCCAAACAGATGCCCAGGGACTGCAGTAATGGGAGATGTTGCCTTTGAGCAGGAGGTTTGTAGGAAGACAGTAACAGAAAATTTACTCCAGCATAAGACAAGGGGTTTATCTAGATAAAGCAAGTGTTTGAAAACCCAAATCAAAGCCCTAAGCAATTTTGTCACGTTCGTCACCAGGAAAAAGTGTGTTCTCAGCACAGCAGGAGCCACAGCCCCGTCAGTGCTTGGGAGGCAGCAGAGCAAAGCAGAAGTGCATTGGTGCAAGGGAGCTGGGAGGCCAGAACCCAAGCCTGCCAAAGCCCCAGGTGGATGTTCTGCCCTGCTCAGCAAGTCTGGTGGCTCGGTGACGCCAGCTGGATGTCCCCACTGCCCCTGTGTGACGCTGGTGACACCCCTGAGAGCTGCTGCTGTCAAAGCGCAGCTCACCCGGCGCTGAAGTGCTGAACAAGTACCTGGAGGATTTGTGAGTAAGGCATGCTCATCTTTCAGACATGCTTCTGAAGTATGGTGCTTTCCTTCAGTTCTGTGAGAAATCACCTCAGGAGCACGAGGGGAAGGCAAAGCAGGGGAAGGTGAGGCAGGGCAAGGCAAGACATCCTGAAACAGGTCTGTTTAAATCCCACCATGTGCAGTTGTGTTGGGAAGTCTTGGGGGGTTTGCCTCTGGTCTCAGTGTGTGTCTCTGTTTTGGGGTATTCGAGACAAATCTGTCCCCTTCTCTTTCTCCCCTGTGGCTTCAGAAATTGTGCTGCACCTCCAAAGGGGATGGGTCCATGTACCATCTTGCCAGCGTGAGATAAATGACCAGTCCAGAAGGACTGAAATAACTCTCTGGTGGGTATCCTCTGCTTTCTGGGGCTGGATCAGTCTCCCCAGGGGTCCTTCCCAGCAGCTCCCAAGTGCATTTCAGGTCAGTTCAAGGATCTTGGCTTCTTTTGCTGTTTAATTGCTCACCTCTATCAGCAGTGCACTAAGACATGAGCCATATCCATCTAATCATAAAGCCAAACAAACCAGCAGTTGTTGGAGTCCTTTATCTCTTGGCAGGCAACAGCAAGTCCTCACCTCTTATCCACTCTGCACACATACAATTTTTGTGCAGCCTTCATCAGCACCAGGGATTCAACAGCTGAGACCAACATTTATCTCAGTAAATCCAGCATGTAGGTCTGCCCCTCTCCTGAATATTCAGATATGCAGCCACATCAGTGCTGCTCATTTGAAGGCAATGACAAGGGTCATCATTTTTATTCTTTATCTCCCACTTCACCTGCTCCTGAACGCTGAAGGAAGGAGGAAACAGCATCCTGGGGAGCTCGCTGGTGTGGATGACAACCTTGCAATGCTCGACTGTTCATCAGGGTGTCATGGGAGGATGAGGAGGGGCAAGAGGCACCGCTGAACATCTGTGCCCACAGCCCTGGGCAGTGCCAGTGAGATGGTCCTGTGGGGCTGGTGCGCGGAGATGATGGGTGTTAGTCCTGCGAGCCCCTCCAACCACGTGGCACGAAGCCAAAGGGCAGAGAACTGCCTTGTCAGGTAGGAAACCTTCAGCCTGGTCACAAATAAGTTTGGTTTCTGAAGATGAGAAAGGTTAAAATTGAGTTTGAATGTCTCAAACGTCCCTCAGGGCTGTGTTTTCTGAAAAGACAGTGAGTTTTGTTCATCTGCTTTTCACTTACATGCCTAAAAAATTCAGCTGTCATAGCCCTGACAAGCACTAAAAAGCTCTTGTTAAGGTCACAGGTTATCAGAGAAGTGTGTCTCAACCAACATCCCAGTGATCTGAGGCCACTGGCACTGGGAATGGGGGCTGATGTCAGGGCAGTGTTTGCTGCAGACAGGACTGTGACCCCATGTCCCGGCACGGCAGAGCTGCTGCTTTTCCCTCTGCTCCTCCTGGGGAGAGCTGTGTAAGGCTGCTCCAGGCTGTGCAAAACCCCCCCTCTAAACATCCCTGACCTTTAAATTCAGGCTGCAGCCAACAGATCTGCTGCTAACCAAAAACCTGAGGTTGCTTTCATGTGTCTGAGCATTCAGGGAATAGATGGAGCTTAACATGCAAATGCTGGGCTTCCTGCAGCACGCGGCTGCTTTCCAAGCTCTCTCATTTCATGCTGTTACCTCCATCCCTGCTGTGTCTGTGAAAAGAGCCTCTCTGAGGAAAAGTTTCCCACAGACAGAAATCTGACTGATGTGGCAAAAAGAAAAAAACCCTACAACCAACCACTTGTAGTTTAATTTCTGAAATGTGCGGTGTCCATCTGCAACCTGGCAATCAGCATCTTCTCTGGGGCTGGTGAGGAGAAACTAACCCCTCACTGCCTTAGGTTTCTGGGGTTATGCTTTCTATATTTGTCCTCTTCTGTTGAAGTGAGCAGGTCCTGCAGTTGGGAGTCAGGTGTTCAGAGGAGTATTTTGCCCCTGTGAGCAGTGATGCTGCAGTGCCCTTTGGTGTGTTTATCTGTGCATCCATTTCTCTGTGTTGGAGTTACTGTGCTCACAAAACTTGAGTTCTGCACAGACAGAGAAATGGGTGTGTCCTGTCCCAGGTAACAGGACAAAGGGGCAAGGGCCTCAAGTTGTGCCAGGGGAGGTTTAGGTTGGCTATTAGGAAAAATTTCTCCCCTGAAAGGGTTGTCAAGCCTTGTAAGTGGCTGCCTAGGGCAGTGGTGGGGTCACCATCCCTGGGGGGATTTAAAGGATGTGTAGATGTGGCATTTGGGAACATGGTTTGATGGTGGCCTTGGCAGTGCTGGGGGAGCACTTGAACTCAATGATCTTGGAGATCTTTTCCAACCTAAATGATTCCATGACTCTCTGTCCAAACACTTCTTTTATCACTAATGAAAACTGCTTGCTAAGCCCATATACAGCAGCTCTTGGGCAGGGCCCTGCCCCGGAGGGCACAGGTGGGACCCACCAACAAATACTGTTGATTTGGCATTTCAGTATCTTCCTTGAACCACCTGGGCATCATCATCATCTTCTGCTTTTAAAGCAATACAGGATGCATTATTGTTGGCTGAAATACAGTAAATGTGTGGCATTTTCCTAATACCTTACATTTTTATTCTCTTCTGATTTCAAGTATTTCCCATTCTGTGCCACTGACATATAATTCAACATTTTAAGCATATTGTCCCTGACAGTGCCTGCTTATATTTTGAAGCTTGTCTGGTTATTTTGGCAACAAGAGACATCATTAATTATGTAAGAAGTCTCTCCCCTTAGGAGCTGGTCCCAGCCCTTTGCTGCCCCAGTAGGAGCTGTGGGACAGAAACTGCTTTGGGAACAGCAGGACCTGTATGACTGCACCTCAGCTGGGCTGTGACCAAAGAACAGGGCACATGGCACGTTGGAAAGGAATTGAAACTACAGAGAATTGGGGTAAAAAATGAGATTCATGGCTGGGTTTCAGCAGTTCAGCCTTGAAGCTGTGGCTGTGACCATGCCATGGGCTGTGTGTAATGGAGCCCACTTAGTGCATGGGACTGGAAACTGTGGGACCTTCATCTCTACAATCTGGGCTTTCATCCCGAACATGCAGCTGGGTGTTCAGGTAGGTGTAAGGGAGGATTCTAATCCATGAGGCTTCATGAAAATCAAGAGAGATTAAAACCCCCTGGGGAGGGATGTGACCCTGTCCCACACTTTCTAGCACAAACTCTGAGTAGGGAAGTGGCCACAAGCAGCAGCATCTCGGTTCTTTCTTGGACTCAAGAGCCCTGTGATTTCCTTGAAGGAAAGGGAGGCAGTGGGAGGCAAAGCCTCAGTCCTCATCTCCTTACCTGGACTTTCACAGACTCCACCATGATGTTCAAGTTCAGCTTTCAGCATTCTGACCCCTCAGTCACCTTTTTCATATAAAAACAATCATTATGGACCAGGATCCTGAGGACTGGCAGCAGTTAGTCAGGCCAGATGGCTTCTGCCTCTGATAGCTCCAAAACATCACATACCCCTCATGTTTTCAAGAAAGCCTTTACCAGATGGGTCTAATTTAAAGCATGGCCTTTCTTACTTCTTCCTGAAGGACAGCTAATGAAGTGCAGAATGGATTTCTCTGCTCCTCTCAGGGCAGGCACAAGTGGGTGTTTGATATGGAAACATTTATGGTTTGGTTCCAGCACATCAGTGAGGAGAGATGATGAACTCATTAGAATAAATGTCAACAAGTGTATTGAACTTCCTATTTTTCGGAGTTTACTGGAGCTGCCCAAAAAGAGGCCAATTCTTCAGCAGTATCTTGTGACAAAATGTCTCTCATTTTTTATTGCTCTGCAGTGACCAACCCCAATTCAACTTGTATTATATGTCATCAGCCCTATCTTTAGTCTGCTGCCAAAATTTGTGGTTGCAGCTCAGGAGTTCAAAGAGGAACTGAGAAGAGGAGGTTGAAGCAAAGCTCTTGTCTTGCTTTCCAAGAGCTGCCTGCTCCAATCCAGTTGTTTCCAGCTATAGTTTCCCAGTCACTGGTCTGTGGTGGGGAACTTTATTCACTTCTCCTCTTGTGCATCAAAAAGGCTCTGAGAGATTCTTCTCCTCCAGGCAGGAAACCCTGAAAACTCTGGATCTGCTCCATTCCCTGCATTGCAAACTGATTTCCAGCCTTGTCTCTCCTCTCTTACATGAGTTGTACAATCCCTCCTCTCCTCCCCTCCCCAGTTGAACTAAAAATGGCCTAATTTTTTATATCTTTGTTACAAGCCTGTTTACATGGTAGAAATGAGGAGTTCTGGCTTATCTTGTTATTATGTAAATATTTTTGTGCTTCTAGAACAAAGTTTTTCTTTCCCTTTGATCCAGCTTGCTTGTAGTCAGTTTAACCCCCAGAAAGAGTCAAGAGATTCATGGAGATTGCCAATGGCATTATTCCTGAGGCAAACTGGAGAGAGAAAAGAAAACTCAAAATTACAGCTCATTTAGAAAAGGATGCAAACAAAAGGAAGAGCTTGTCCTTCAGTGTCTTTTTTAAGCAAATTTTTGCTTAAAATATCTGGGACTAATGTAAAAATAGCATTTTCAGAGTGCTGGAAGATGAAAGTGTTGCTTTTCCAGCAGCCTGGGAGGTTGCTGTGCTCCAAACTTGGCTGTGGGCAGGATCTCCAAATTGCTGGAATTATTTTTATCCTTCCATACTTTTGTGGCTGAAGTTTTAGCTGATTGCTTTGGACTGTGCTGGCAGCAGGGGCGAAGAGTCTTCCAAAAAAGAAAATTTTAGGGCAACTTCAACCTCCTCCAAGAGGAGGTTAATTCTACTTTCACTGTCTATAGAGTTATTTATTATTGGAGTTATTTCACAGAGTTGTTATGTAGAGTTATATTTCCTAATTACAAAGTCAAGACCAAAGCACCAATACTAATGGGAGAAAAAGCAGCAAGCAGTCTGTAGTTAAAAATGTTTAATCACACTTTAAAGTGATTGTACAGCAGATACAATAGCAGAGGCTTTGGCTGTATTTTGGGTAGACAGAGTGTGACAGCAGGTCTGGCTGAACTCACAGTTCTGCACCACAGACCAGGACCATCAGCTTGGTTTCCTATCTGGAGAAAATAGATGTATGTGGGATTTATACAGGCCTTGTGTATGTGTTCACCTGGATGGTTACCAGATCAGCTGTTGGTACCTCTTGAAAAAACAGGGCATGTATTTCAAAACCCAAGCAGCTGAGGATGTTTTCACAGTCATGGATGGAAAGGCAAGAGGAAGCACTGCACTCGGAGGGGCTGCCTGGAGCCTTCTGGAACCACAGCCAGCAGTAAAACCTGGCAGAGCTTTGTTCTGCTCTGTCCTCTCCATGCTCAGAAATGCTGATTGATCAGTCCAAACCTGCTGAAATTGGGGTGAGGGTTTCCTTGGCCTTGGATCGGGCCCTCAGCACTGGATACTCTGGTGCTTGAAAACAGGTAATTAATGGTGCTTTATTTTCCATGTTTCCAAGGCAACACAAACACCCAAGACACTGTTCACCAGTCCATGAGCAGAAGCTTTTGGCTGCTGCAGAAGTTCCCCTCTGTCTCATCTGAAGCTTCTGTAAAGGTACCAGAGCCATATTTTCTGTCATTATACTCTATTTACATCCAATATCCAAAAAGTAATGATGATCAGATGCTGCAGCTGAAATGATCTGTTCTCACTGCAGAACTCATTCAATCAGTGGAGCTCTGCTGTTCAAATAGATAATTAGTGTTGTGACAAGTGTGACTGTAAATGCCTCAGTTTGGTGGCAATGTTAGGAAGTGTGACAAAAATTAAATTATTTGTCTGCCTTAAGCATGGCCCTCCTTGGATTGCTAATGAGGGAAATTCTTGTTAAACACATGTCCTTTTCTGATGGAATCCTTTACAGCTCTCAGCTGGGAAAATGATTAATTATTTATATCATCAGGGGGCGAAAGACTGGACTTTCCCTTGTTTTCTCTGCCTCATTTCTTTCTGTCTTCAGCTGATGTAACAGATCATTGGATTGGACCAAGGGTTGGACTCAATCTCGGAGGTCTTTTCCAGCCCAATTGATTCTATGATTGTTTCTGTCCCAGCACAGAACAGACTGATCCATTAAGGTGGAATCCCCAGGAAGAGCAATCCCAAGGGACACCTTTCCTGCCTGTCACCATCCATTCTTTAGAAGGTATGACCACAGGCAATGCATGTAGGTGCTCCAATCTCAGGAGAACGTTCCAGTACCTTTCCTGGAGGTGACAGAAAGTTTAGTCTGTTCTTCTCCAAGGGCATTCCCTGTTGCTGCTGAGAGAGTCCAACCCTGCCCCCTCAGCTGCTGATGTAGAGGGAAAGCAACTCTGTGTCCCTCCTCTGTGGGATTCAGGAGGCTGAGGGCACCAAGGAGCTGGACACTCCAAAGTTTCCCTTTCCTGATGGACAATTTTGGATGTCTCCCTGTCCCAGGTGCTGCTTTGATTTGAAATTCTCATTGGCTGAATTAATGAGCATCTTGAAGTTGCACCCTTTCACGTGGCTCCTCATGGGATGCTTTTGCTCTGTCCTGTTTCAGCATTTGCCAGTGCCCTGATGTTCTCCTACCCACAGGGAATTAATTGCTGAGCTGGAATGAGGAGCACAGCACAGAGAGCAGGCATGGCCCAGACCTCACAGCACTAATTATGCCAGAAAATAATTTGGGTACATTGAGAGGAAAGTGTCTCAGTAATGCTGGATGGGGTTACTGGCACGTCTCCTGTATTTGTGCATTTGAAAGGGGAAAAAAAAAAGCTTTCAAAGATACTTCTTGACCTCAAAAAGATCAGCAACGAGCTCAAGAAAAGAAATTTAATTCTGAGTGAGTTTATCAAGTTCTCTTGACCCTTAAGGATGGAAAAGGCAAAGGAAGGATGCACATGAGGGTCCTGTGAAATTCTAATACTAAAACACTCTCAAGCACTAACTGTGAAGTCTCAAAACAGAGTTCAAACCCAAAGCAAACAGAGAGCATGGTATCAATTGCAACAAGGGCCAGTGCAGACACTGCAATGTGGCAGTTCAGGTCATGAAGAGGATCCATGAAAGGAAGGGTGAGTGCCTGTTTACTGAAGTATCAAAAACTTTGGGGAGGGGAACTTTGTCATGATCCTCATGAGAGGCAGGACAGTCAGAGGATGCCAAGGAGGTGCCCACACCCTCAGCAGACTTTGGGAAACCCTTCCAAGTCACAGGTGAGACATTACCAGCCCCTCTGAGGCTGCTGGAGTAGCTGTTCAGCTTGGAACAGGGGGAATTCTACCCTCTTTTCCAGGCTTTGCCTCTTGTTTCCCAGCGAGTCCCAAGCTGTGACCACGCTCAGGAGGCAGCTGAGAACTGTGGAGACTTCTCAGACAATCTCTTTCCCAAGAGGGCAAACTGATCTCCATCCAGGGCTGCAGCAGGAGGTGCACCCCGTCCCCCAGCACGTCACAGCTGACACTGTGCAGGCACCACGTTTAAAGTGGCCCTTTTTATCCAGCAGCCTCAATAAAACCAGAGCAACGTGCTCTCAGTCAGAGCTCTGCTAAACATCTCTCTTTTTATTGCTTTTCAGGAGTTCAAAGCATTAGCATAAAACAATCCAGGCGGTTGTTTTCCCTAAGAGAGCGAGGGCCTGTTTACAAACTCGTTTTATTTTCACAATATTCCATTGTTATTTATTTCAGACAGAGAGCTGTCAGATTAATGCACTCCCTCCTGCAGGACAGCTTGCTTTATTGCCTGTTATTAAGACATAACATATATAACCTGACAGGCACTGCCCACGTCTGCCTTCCACCACTGAAAGGCAAATTAAGTTGAAAATGGAGATCTCCAATATTTCTTTGGGCTGAAGTGATATTAGTTTTTTAACTCATTTTGTATTCATAGAGGATCTTGCATATTTGTAACATATCCAACAGTAAACCGTCCAAAGAAAAAGGGTTTTTTTAAACAAAAATTTCTTATTCCAGCCACCTCTGAGAAATTCAGGCTTTAGAATACAGCTCTGGTTTTGGATAGGGAATTGAAAAGAATGCAATTTAGTGCTTTACTAAAAACTGTGACTGAAACCTACTGTTCTTTCTTACTAGATTTCAAATAATAGTTGTGACAAAGTGCTGCTTATTTTTGGTGGAAGTCAAAGTGGAATGGCAGAACTGCCTTCCCCAGCATCCACAGTTCCTGTTATATAAGCATTGTTATCACATTTTTCATTATTATTGATTAGTTTTCTTTCTTTTTTTTCACCTCAGGACTGAACTGCTAATTTTGGATAGTCACAGGAGCAGCTCTGGAAATACCTGCAAGAGGAGGGCTTATCCCTTCCTGCCCCTTCACTTTTTCCTCCTGCACCTTCCCAAGGACAACTGATTTTTTTCCAGCTCACTGGAGAATCAAGTAAGTTTTATTAATGCAAATAACCATTAACTGAACTAACCTGATGTAAGAAACAGAGATCAGAGTAAAGGAGGACTAACCTGGACATTGGGAAAAGCAGAGCAAGGCAGGTGTGTCCACCTGCAACCACCTGAAAGGGAAAACTCATTTATTGATACCCTTGCAAGGTGTTGGCACCACTATTAACCCTTATGGCAGCACCTGGATCAGCTCTGTATTATGCAGGTGGAATCCAAGCTTTGAAAGCTTAAAATCCATAATTGTGCTGTGTCAGGGAGAAGGTTTTTAGTGCTGGAAAGTCTGGGCTTTACAAGAAGCTGCAGCTGTGTAAGGAATGGGAAGCTGCAGTGGAAAACAGGATGAGCAACCTAATGCTAAATAGTGATACAGTGAATAAATTACTATAAAGAACTAACTCTTCCTCAATATAATTACATTATTGGGGGGGTTTTTCCCATTTCAGGGGAGAGGAAACAGCCTAATTGGATAGGTGGGAAATGCAGCCAGGGAAAGGGAGGTGGCTTTTTGTCCATCGTGCTGCAAACCTGCTTAGCAGCTCAAGCACAACCATTTTTAGATGCATCAACCCCCCACCTGTGCAAATATATAACAGGAACAAGCAAGAACACTTTGAAATCTTCCATTATCCCTCAATGTAATAAATATTTTATTAGAGCAATAGAAAAAAATGCATACAGATAACCATAGGATACACACACAACTGGAAGTTTAAGGATCATTTTCGAACTTTTCAATATGAAACAAGGTACCTGGTACATATCTCATGGAGATATATAACTAGAAATTAAATAATACAATGTAATTGCATGAAAATGGCAGGACAGGAACATGGACTAGAATTGTGTGACACAATAGAAAGAGTCACCCTTTGTTGCATGAAACGTAACTATATATTTACTAGAACAACTGTATTTCAGTCTCCCACCCACCCCCCCCTTTGCAAGTGTCTGAAAACAACACTGGTTTGCCACATGGAAAAGCAACTAGCCATTTATAGCTCTATATGTACAGTATATACAGCTCTTACTCAACAGTTAGCACATTGTCTTGTCTGGATCTAATCAGGTAATTTGCTAGCTGAATGCATATCAAGGTGGTTTTTTTCCTACAGTGCTACCATAATTTCATTAATCCTGGTTCTCCCTTTGTAGTTCTGTTTGTTATAATAATCCTGTGAAATTAATAAGAACAGTCTTTAAAAGGATATGATTTATGTCATGTGAACATGGGCTGTTAAAGATGTGTTATCAACTCTCTAAAAGGGGTATAAAATGTTGCTTTGACTAAATTCACAGCTACAGAAGTCAAATGGACCAGGTTTAATGTATCTTTAATATACTTCTATGAAAGAAAGCATAGATTTCTCTGTAATAGCAAGCCTGAAGTGTTGCTGTGTAATTGTTTATTCCATCCTATAATATTGCCATAAACTCACCAGAATCACATGACAGTGGTGGGGTGCACCTGAGTGCAGGTGAAAGAGTTTTGAATTGGTTAACAAGAGCAGGGAAGGAAAGTTCTGACTGTACCACCAAATTAAGGACGTTTCCAGTGCAGTGTGGCAGGTACAATTTGGGGCTGCATATCTGGAAGCACCACATCTCAGGGTAGGGAGGTGGTGGTTGTCCTTCTTCATAAGGCCATGGTGCAACTGCATTTCACCAGTGCTTCCAGCTGGGCACTTCTGTTAGTGAAGCACTGGCAGGAGTTCAGGGAGGGCAGTGAAAAGGAGCCGGAAGGTGGGAGAAGTTGGTTATGAATGAAGAACGTGGCTGAGGAATAGAAGGTGGGAATATGAGGACATTAACTTTGAACTTTATTGATGGAGAGGAAGGGCAGGTGTTTGGAAAGGTGTAGAAATGTGTGATAAAGCAGAGAGGCCTCTCTGAAACACAGCTGGGGGCTCATTTCTGAGGAGCCTCTTGGACAGCCCAGCGTGGACTGTGCACAACTAACGCCCACACTGGGACTTTCCTTCCCTCCCAGCTGTGACTTCCTGCCAGATTTCGAATACCTGACACAAAGGGCAGGAGGAAAACTGCTCCAAACCTCCTGGGGGATGACACTGGCTTAAGAACAGCCACTTGGGCGGGTTGTTACCATCTGATTGACAATACCCATGTCTCTGAGTTCATCTTTTCTCTCTAGAATGGTATTGCAGTGATGCAGAGCATACCCAGAACAGTTCAGTGTTGCTGCAAAAATGGAGTTTCTCACTGAGCTAAGCTCTTCCTCTGAGCACAGTGCCATTGCTCTCCCTCTCTCTTACACTGTATCTGAAGTATGTAATATGTAAACTCCTTTGGTTCAAGTATTAAGGCATTTTAGATTCCTTTTTAAAGGATTTGCTAAACTTTACATGGTATTTTTACTTCAACTTAGAGTGAAATATAAAGAATTTAAAAACACGTCAGGATAGAAGAAAAACATGCATTAACCACCGCAGTTCTTTTTAAAAAAGCACTTCAGTAACCACTTCTTTCTTTTTTTTCTTTTCCTCCCAGCAAATGCAAATGTATCATCACAACACTGAATTAAGGGTCAAGGAAAATACTGTTGTTAAGAAGCTGGATACACTGAAGATATTCAAGACTGATGGACCAGAACCTCTTGCATCCATACCTGTGACAAATGAAAAAGGTGAGGATTAAATGAAAGTATGTGCTGTGCCAAATTACTCTCCTTCCTAGATGCTAAGCAAAAATTATTCTAATTTTTTAAAAGTTATTTCTTAAAAGCAGTAGAAATTTACAAAAATACTGTAAATATTTTAAAACTACAGAAATGCCTTGCAAAATGCTGAACTATACAAATGGTTTCAGTTCTTTGGTTTAGTTGACAAAGTGCTGTTTGGTCAAGGGTTGGAATTGATGATCTTGGAGGTCTTTTCCAACCTCGATTCTGTGTTTCTATGTCTCTGCTTTCAAGGTAATAATTTAAAAAAGAGAGAAAGTAAAAACTTTAAACATTTTATATACTAATTTACATGGTAATTTACCAGTTCAGTAGAATGGAGTTTGTCATGCATGAGGGCGTGAAGGCTGTTAATTGCTTTTCTTTTTACGACCTTATTACCACACAATAATAATCCTTTTTTCTTTTTTTCCCATTTCTGCAGAGGCAAGTTGGGGCAAAGAAAAGGGATTCAGGTTGAACCTACTGGCCATCCTGGGGATGAGGATCTGCTCGCTGCTGGTGCCGTCCCCGCCCTCGGTGGTCGCCCTCACCTCGATGACATAATCGTCGTCCAGCTGCAGCCACAGCTCGGCCCGAGGCTGCGCCGCGCTCAGCACCTGCACAGTGCCCTGGCTGCTGCTCCGGAACAGCACCTGCAACACAGCACAGCTGCCCTGCAGCACAGAACATCTGCCCTGGCTGCTGCTCCAGAACAGCCCCTGCAACACAGCATATCCGCCCTGTAACATAGAACATCTGTCCTGTAGCACACAACATCTGCCCTGCAGCACAAACCATCTGCCCTGGCTGCTGCTCCGGAACAGCCCCTGCAACACACAACATCTGCCCTGCAGCACAGCAACACAGCACAACTGCCCTGGCTGCTGCTCTGGAACAGCACCTGCAACACAGCACAGCTGCCCTGCAGCACAGAACCTCTGCCCTGCCTGCTGCTCCAGAACAGCCCCTGCAACACAGCATATCTGCCCTGTAACATAGAACATCTGTCCTGTAGCACACAACATCTGCCCTGCAGCACAGCAACACAGCACAACTGCCCTGGCTGCTGCTCCAGAACAGCACCTGCAACACAGAACATCTGCCCTGCAGCACATCTGCCCTGGCTGCTGCTCCGGAACAGCACCTGCAACACAGAACATCTGCCCTGCAGCATATCTGCCCTGCAACACAGCACATCTGCCCTGCAGCACAGCACAGCTGCCTCTGGGACTGCCCTGCCACCTGGCTCTGAGCTCCTCACAAACAAGGTTTCCGTCCCTAAAAGGGATGGGGGGAGAGGATTTTCGGTTAAGGTGCTTGGGCAGAATGATATTTAAAGGAAGAAGGTAACATCAATCAAGCCTTTTTATTACAGATTTAATTAAAAATGGCACAATGTAGAATGATAATGAATATGATATATTATTTTAGTTATAATTATTAATATAATGGAATACTACTATACTATACTATAATTAATATACTCTTAATAATATAATGTGATATAACATAATATAATATAGTATAACATAATAACATGATATGATATAGTAACATAGTAAATATTATATGATATATGATATGATATAAAATGATATGTGTGGTGGGACACTGGAACAAGCTGTAAACATAAATTTCTTGCCAATGCAACTCAGCTCTTCAGTCTAAATCTTTATGCAGGAGTATTTCATGTGGGATCCAGCTCCACAGAGCTTATCAAGAACACCCTCAGCTGTTCTTTTACACACACTTGTATGACATTTTTTAAATACTTGTCCATTTGTGTGCTGGAGCAGATATAACAGTGTAATTTCTATCAGGAAAGTGAGTGTGTCCCACAGCAGGTAAGAAGAAAAAGGGTTTAAAAATAGCAGTTTGATACATGTGATACTAATGAATGTACCTGTCCAGGAGGGGAAACCATGTCCACCAAGCTTGGTTTCTTTTGAAGTGTTCTATATTTAGGTGTTACACACTTACAGTAAGTGTTATAAATGTGATAAGTGTTCTGCATGTCCTAAGATCCAAGTGTTACACATGTGGGAAGTGGGAACCCAGGAGAAGGCAATAGAGTACATTAATGGTAATTAATAATGGTAAAAATGACTGTGGTTATGAGACATTGTTAGAATATGATTTAAATCTCTAAGAATCATGTGACATACATTGTCCATCCTCTGAACATGCGTAAACAGACAAGAGAAAGCCACCTCTGGACTGCTGTGAGCTCTGTTGTCACTGACCTTGTACCCAGTCACCTCGGACTCGTTCTCCATGGCTGTCACCTCCTCCCAGCTGAGGATCACTCTGGAGTCAGTGACATTCCACACGACATTCCCTGGAGGTTGACTGGGGGCTTCAAATACAGAATAAAAGCATGACTTTAATTTAATTGGCATTAGTGATTTATTCAACAGTAGGAAACAGGAGTTCAGGTAATTGACTGTCATTACATTTCAGATGCAAAAGCAACTCAAATGCAGGTTCCTTGTTTGTGCATGTTATGGTTCAGAGGCTAAATTGGAAAAACAGAAGGAAGGAAAAAATGGAATGGCACATAAATGCTATTTCTGAAGTTGAATTATCTGTTGATGGTCCTTCATTACATAAAGCCAGAGAGAAGCATGTGTCTTAGGACATGGGTGATCAATTAGAACAAACTAATGAAAACAGTGATGGTAACAGAAAATCTCTAGTTTTAGTACAATGCCAAGAACAAGAAAATTCTTCACAAGAGACTGTCAGACAAATTTAGTCTTGGTGACTATTCAAATCTTCACACTACATTGATTTACTTTAATGTTTGTAATGTAGAAATACTTCAGTTTTTTATTTTGTTCTTTTACCTCCAGATTCTGAGCTGCAGCCTGTGCCATTCCTGTGTCTGAGCTGAACCACAGTGGGCTTTGGCCAAGGGCATCTCCTGGGATATTTTTTGTTCATTAGCAACCAGAGACTGCTGTTTCCAAAGGAGCTGCAGCCTTTGGGCTGTGCCCTTCCCTGCATCCTGGAACTGCCAAGTCTCAGGGCAGGCAGAGGAGTACAAATCTCTTAAAATACCTCAGGTTGGTTTTCCAGAAAATGGGCCATATGCAGTGACACAATCAATGATTAAAATCTTTGCTAAATGTGTTAAGGAAAACAATTTACTGTTGCTGTCACCTAGTGGAGGCAACTGCTGCTTAGGTGGACTGGGCTATGCTTTGATGCTGGAGGTTCAAGTATTGAGCACTGAGAGCAGTTTTGAACACTTGTATTCCAGTGCTTATGGGGTTTTCCCCCTCCTTTTTTCTCCTCATTTCAATTCCTTCACACAGGTACCTCCCTACCTTCTTTCCATGAGCAATCAGATCAAAACCCACCTGGTTACACTTCAAAAATAGACACAAAAATGTAAGAGTGAGATTTAAAAGAAATTATTCTAAAGTCAAACAACCACTCATGGGTTTTTTTGCAGTATTTGCCTTGTTCTATGTACTGAGTAAGATTTAACCTGATGTACTAATAATAACCACTTTTTGGAAATGCAAGAGGAGATTGTTTCACTCCTGAGAACGAAGTGTTACAGCACATATGAGTAGTTGTCACACTGAGATATTAAAGCTGAATTTCAAAAGTAATGAGTCACTCTTGAAATCCACAACAAAACATTAAGATGACAAGTGAAAAAATGAAGAGTAATTATATATAAAAACTGTAAGCCTCTAGCTATCACTTGGCTTATGGAAGGGATTCAGAAGGCTCCAATTTGCTTCAGACACCAAAATCTCCAGTAATCTTCAGTGCTCAGAACTGCAGAGCTTCACTTGCAGCAGGTCAGATGGTGATCCATCGTGTCATGTAAGTACATGTCCAGGGCTAAGGATGCAAATAGCTGCGTGGATTGCTGAGACTGGGCACAGACAGGAGGATTTCCCCGAGTTTCAACTGATGGACAGAACATCTGCTTGTATTTTAAGTCTTTCTAAATATGAAATAATTGTGACATCTTGTCTAATCAACTTAGGCAAGTCTTCCCCAGTCACTTGCCATTTTACACAGCATATTTTATAAAAAGCCTCCACTTGTTATTTTGGGCTTGCAAACATGAATATTTCAAATATAAAAGCAAAAATACTTTATTTGTCAGAGGCTCAATTTTCAATACTGTCAATTGAACTGAAGAACTTGTATGTCTTGATATGGTTGGAGTTACTGAGAGGTACTTGTAGGGCCTGTGGGGGAATGTAAATCCTTCCTGGTGAAAAACACATCAATCACAAATACTCAAGTTAAAGTAGAAATTGGGATTGATTAAAAATCACACCTTTGAATGAAAAATCAGTTTCTGCTGCAGCAATAGAGAGAATTATTTGTCTTAGTCAATTCAACTAGTAGTTAGCAAAATGCTTCAGACCAACATTATACTGTAGTGCAAGGGGTTTGCTCTCTATTCATCAGCAAAATGGTCATGATGCAATTAATTTTCCTTTTTAATTACTGCAAATAGCAGTGAGTTGACCAAGGGCCTGATCCAGATCCTGCTCAAACCAGTGGGATCAGGTGGTTGTCCAGTTCTCACACATCCCAAAGGCAGGTGGTCACCAAAAAAGGACTCAAAATCCCTAAGCTGGCTAAGGGCTCCAGCCACAAATATGATTAATTAGAGAAAAAAACTACTTATCACATGTCCTGTCCAGGCTCCAGGCAACAAGTTACTTCAGATCAGCCAATTCATGGTAAATGTGCATATAATCTACTTAAACTCTGACAAATCTGAGTTGGTTTAGTCCTCAGTGACACCCTGACACTCGTTTTTGCATATAACAATTTCTGATAAATTAGCTTATTTCATAATATTAATGATGCAACTGCTTTTGGTAGAAGAATGTTAATGACTATTCCAGGCAATTTGACCTTTTGGATACATTTAATTGTATGTTCTTGTTCCTCTGACAGAAATACTTCAAGAGTGATGACCCTGATTCTGAGTTGTATTACCATGGAGGAGCACACTAAAAATATTTCCACTTGTGGAAAAATTAGTGCAGCCTTTGCCAATCTGTTCTCCAGCTTAATTCTCCTTTGTAATAGCAAAGTGGCCTCTTGTGCAATTTGTTCAAGGGGAAACAGTGGACATGAAGGATTGTTTTGCATGAACTGTATGAGGATCATTGCATTTCAAAAGCCATGCCCCAGAGAACTTATAAATATGTTATAGAACACTGAAAAATTCAACAAGTCTCTTTTTTTCCCCCTTCTGAATAACAGAGATTTTTCTTTGAAATTTCTTTCAGTCATTAGGAGCTTAATAAAGGTTTTGTGCAGGAATTGTGTCTCTTGCTTGGGCTCCACTGGCATAGTTGGGTTTTACTCATCCTGCTGGAGTCACAGAGGGGGAAGCTCCGAGCCTGATTTAATTGTGTGACTCAGCCCCGCTCTGGACTAGGAAAATTCAGGTCACTCATACTGTGATTCCCAGCAATGCCACTCTTTTCCTTTTTCCCCCAAGTGCATGATGTCTCTCCCCTCTAGGAACTGCAGCTACTCACGTGGCTTTTTGGTGGTGGCATTGACAGTGGCGCTGAAGGGCCCGGCCCCGGCGCTGTTGAACGCACGGACAGCTGCGTAATAAGCCAAGCTGCTCCTCAAACCTGAGATTCTTAGTGATGTTTCATTCCCTGCAGCTTTTACTCTGCTTGAAGATTCTTCTTTTTGACCATTATGCCAGTACCTAACCTAGTAGATAGAAAACCAAAACCATTTAAATCTTGCATGACTGTTCACCCACAGCAAGGCACTTGACTCTTTAAAGTGCTTTTTTTTTTTTTCCTCTCAGCTGAAAAAGGTAGAAATGCATTAAAGTTTCAGAAATGTGTTTACTGGGCAAAAATAAAATATTCTTATCCATCTGCTTCTCACGCTTGCTGCTCTTTTTAGTGTGACTGTAGGAAAAAGGAAATTGAAATATTAGATCTTGCTTGAATTAAAGAATGACAAGAGGAAAACCATTACTTCATTAAAAAGAAAACAAGTTAAACTCAGAAAAATGTACCTTATAAAAAAGTTTCTTTGAAAGCAAATGTAATTCTGAAAAAATATGTCAGTCAGACACAGGACTATCTATCAGCACAAAAAGAAAAACACAATTTCATTCTGTGAGTTTTTTTGCAGTAATATTTAGAAGAAATTATCCTTCTTCTGGTGTAGGTGGGGCAGGAACGGTAAAGTCTGGGACAATCTCCTGTGAATGAGTGTGGTTGTCCTGCAGCCTGCACAACCCTTCTGGGCCGTGGCCCTTTACAAAAGATTTAAATATTTTTGTTTAAATAGACTCACCTCATAGCCCAGTAACCTTCCATTGCTCATCTTCCAGGGAATGGGTGCCCAGGAGACCTCGATGGCCGAGGATGACAAGCTGGTGGCAGACACTCCAGAGGGGGCTGTGCTGGGCTCTGCATTGGGAAAGTAAGGAGAGGTGACAAACAGCACTGAGGACTGTGCAAACAACCACGTGAACAGGAGACGTCATGTCCATGAACTGCTGTTGTGTTCCCCGATGGACCAGCTCATGGGGAACACTTGGAGGGAACTCAGTCCTGTACCTTCCTCAGCTGAAAAAACCGTGGTGACTGAACTGAAGGGCCCTTCTCCTTTGTTGTTATAGACACCAACTTTGACCTCGTAGGGCGAGAAGGGCAGGATGCTCTCATTCCTGAACACGTATTTTGGGGTGTCAGCAGAGGTGACCACCGTCTGTATCCACGTCGTGGTGCCAGAGGGGCGGAAAGCAACGACGTAGCCAAACCCTTCTCCGTTCTGCAGCTCCTCAGGGATGGGCTGTGAGAAAAGCAGCAGACAGGAGGCTGTGATGCCACACACACAGCACTGGGTATGTTTTGCAGGAAGAAAGTGCCAACAGGCTTATGTGCATGATTGCAACCAGGTTCTGGCACTGCTTTTGGCATCATTCCACCAGCCAATTAACTCTGGTATAGCAGCGCAAAATGTGTTCTCCTAAACCTATTTTAAGGTTTGCACTTCAAGAAGGGAACAACTTTCAGGTATAATCTTTGTTTTCCACTAAGTATTCTGCTTTAAGACACTCTCCAGTAAATAATTTTTTTTCATCAATCCACAGTTCATAAAAAATGAATAATTGCTTAGTCAGCTACTACAGAATCCAATACTACCTTCATACAGTGGCTTAAGCTTTCTTCTGATGGGATTATGATTAGATAACCACACACAGTAGGCAATGTTAGTAACAGAGTATTAACATTTTTTAAAGTCATTAAGAAGGGGATACACAATATAAAGCAGCCTGTGAGTGTACTGGTTAGCACATGCACCCAGAATTAGTGGCAAGGAAAAAAGAACTGCAAAATTCCACTGTAAAACCTAATTCTTTGGCTCAGCCTTGCCCCTTCCTCTTCCTCTTCCTCTGTCCTCCTGTCCCTTTTTTAGCATTAGCATTTGCTTGAGAACAGAAGCAATCTCAGCCAAACTAAGGGAATATCCTGGGGACTGTCACCCAGCACAGTGACACGTGGCAGCGAGGGAGGGCAGGCAAAGGTGCAGAGCTCACATCACACAGGGCACCAAGCACAGACACAGCCCAGAGGAGAGGGTGCTGCAGTCAGGGAAACTCAGCTCTGGAGGGTCTGAATGGAAACAATCACTCTCTGAAGAAAACTGCTTGCCAGAAAACTTACATCCCACGTTATGACCAGCTCAGACCTGCTGCCTCCTCCCCCACTGACCTCCGAGGGGGCAGTTTCAGGAACTGTGGAAAGGAAACACAAAGCTGTCTGCACAGTGTAGACACAAGAGACCACATCACATTAACCTCATGCTCTGAGTTTACCCCAGTGGTATTCTCATTCCTTGTGCAATCAGGGTAAATGCTTTGGGGACAGGATGGCAGCCCTGGAAAGCTCCAGCCCAGTCCCACATTCACCCTCCTGCTTCCCATCCCTGGGCCAGGCTGGAGTTTCTCTGAGCACTTGAACAACCTCAGTGGCTCAAAGACCACACCACATCTGCTGTGTTTGAGAACTTCTAGAAACTGAAGACATGCTTCATTTTTTTAATAGGGTCAACTTATAGAATCACAGAATGGTTTGGGTTGGAAGGGACATTAGAGATCCATCTGGTTCCAAACCCCTGGACACCTTCCACCAGATCAGGCTGCTCAGAGCTCCATCCAGCCTGGCCTTGAGCACTTCCAGGGATGTTATACAGATAAATTGAGCAGTGGCCTTATTCCAAGTTAACTGGGGTTTTAATTGATGGGTTCTTCTGAGCTTTGTGCTTGCCACATGGAAGGTGTACACTGATCAAACACTAGGCATGAAAAATCCCTGTCAAAATTAAACTCTTTCCATCCATTAATACCTCCAGACTCTGCAGCATTGCCTGAACTGGCAGATTTTAGCACAGTAAATACAGTTTAAATGGATTTAGATGTTGGGCTTCTGTGATGTTCCGGAATGCAACACAAACTATCCCACATCTACACGAAAAAATATGGGCAAACCAGTTACAGGCTTTTATATCCAATGGCAATTCCAAGCTTGTTTGCAAAGAGCCAAAGACATGAACACTCCTTTTTTGTTAATACTCAAGGTTCTTGAATTAAAAACAAATAGAAGAACCCACTAACCTGCCTCTTCAGTTCTTACTTTTTCTGAGGGTAAACTAGGTTCTCCACCTCCTATTTTGTTAGTGGCAACCACACGGAACTCATATTCAACCCAAGGATTTAAATCCACTACTGTGGCTGTGAGCGTTTTCCCATCGATCACATCTGGAACTATGAAAAGGAAAGGGGAAAAAGGAAACTAAGAACATGGTGTTCCTGGTCAAAACACCTCAGCAGAGCCTGTACCAAGCACTGTGCTTACCTGTTGTGACTTGCTGCCAGCCCACCGAGAAGGGAGTCCTCGCCTGGATGGTGTAGGTGGTCACAGGGCTGTGATTGTCTGTCCCTTCCTGCCAGGAGATCTGGGCTGTGGTGTCAGTGATTTCAACCACACTCACGTGTTCGGGGGGCCCAGGGGAGCCTACAGTCAGAATGAAACCCAGGCACTTTGTGAAGCCAGAACCCTGGGAATCAGGGCCAGCAGTATGGATGCCCCTTCCGTCAGCACCGTGGGAGGAAGGGAACAAGTCAGCTTGGAACAGCAACACTTGTAATTATTGTTTTACATTCACTGAACTTAACTCTGGTAATTTCAACCTGAAATCCTCTCAGCTGCACAACAGATGAAAAGGGGTTGTTTTTTCACCAAGAACCTTTGTTTAGCACCATCCCTCCATCTTTCCAATGTCTTTCCCTTTAGTCCTAAATGTTCTCCTTTAATCTACTAATACATCTCTGTAGTCTGCCAATTTGTCACCTACAGCTGTTTTACTGTCCAACACAACGGAGCAATTTTTCAGCACAACATCTGACCAGCACCCCAAGCAGCAATTCTGTCAGACAGGCTTTCTGCTGCCTTCTGGAAAATCCTCAATCTGGGCACCTGGGAAAAAGGCTGGGGTTTGTCTCATCTGCACCAGCAAAGGAGTTTGCAATGACTAAGAGTACACTGACAAGGAGAGAATATCTGACATATTTTAAAATATATTCAGTAAGTGCTGATCACATAATGTGCTTTCCTAGATCAAAGCTTTTCCCTGTAATAAATGTAGCTGTAACACCAGCAAAGAAAGCTACAGTTCTGGCTCAGCTGTGAGCATTCCAGCTTTGAATGAGAAGGAATAAGCCTCCATTATATGCTTTAAATTCCAGTGTGTCCCTCGGACAAAGCCTCCCCTGGGCTCTGGCAGCAGTTCCCATTTCCCAGGAAGGATTCTGGAGTCCCCAACACTTCAGTTTGCAGAGGCAGCAACTCACAACTGGCTCACAGCTGCCAGCGAGTTCCCTCTTGTCAGTGGCTTGAAGGACTGTCAGTGAGAAAAGATGTGAAGTCAATATTATAACCTCCAGCTCTTGGTTTCTCTGGGAAAAATTAGGCTTCATCCAAACAGTGAGCTGTAATTCTCCCTAACTGCAAGGCAGAATGACATAACTTAAGTCAGAGTCATTCATCACCCAATTCAAGTCCTGGGTTGGTTTTGTAATCTACAACACCAGTTGTTTGTGTAAGCTACAACATGGAAAGAGAAAAGGAACACAATAAATGTACCTCGGACGATGAGCTCGGCCGCCGATGCCACGCTGTCCACCTCGGTCTTCACCATGCACACGTACTTCCCACTGTGCTTCAGCTGGATGTTCCTGATCATCAAATCCCCTGAGGCACTCTGGGGAAAGACAGAGTTCTTAGCAATGTAAATATGATAACCTTGTATTTGTAAATGTAAAAGAAATCAACCAAAAAGGTGAAGTTGCTCAAAAAGTGCATTGCAGACACTGTCCAAGACACGAAGGTGTTGCTCCAGGCTCGTAGTCTGTGAGCATTTTCCCACCAAACATGAGGTGGTGTCCCTCTTTTTGGGAGAATTAAGCTACAACCCAGTGAGAACACACCTCCTTGATAAGGAACCATCAACAACATCTGTGCCCTGTGACCAACCTTTGTTCAAAGCCCTAAGAAAGAGAAAAATGTGCTTTCTATGGCCATTATCCAATTTGACTTCTAGACAGAATTTATAAGCCAAGTTAGGACAGATTTTCAACAGTTCAAATGAGCTGAATTTGGTCCATTCTGCAGGTTATTGTGAGCCCACTTTCAATTAAAGGTTGCACATTTCAGGCTAAATTTCCCATTATACAACAAGTCTTAGGTCTATTCTTTGCTCTTCACTGAATATTCAACCTTTAGTCTTTTTTCCCCAACTTGCTCTCTCTCATGTTGTTGATCTCCTGAATCACAGAGAACACACATAAAACTTGAATGGTAACAGTAACTTCAAATCATCTCAGGGCCCCTTGTGTAATATTTTTTCTACATCACTGAACAGAGAATTTGATACTAAACCACTGGCAGACAGTGTCTCTTAAAAAAAAAAAAATCCACTCTTCGTGTCAGCTGAATTACTACTTTAACCTAATTCACATTGTATTTTCCAGGAGAAAAACCTCTTAGTCAGATTTTAATTTCTAAAAGTTTTGCATTCTTAAAAAAAGTTTTGGAGAAGCAGCATTTTATTTGAGGGCAGAACCCTATTTTGTGTGTATTTTCATCTATTCTGGGCACATGACTGATTCCTGGGCACACAAGAGTTTGGGAAAAAGGCAAAGATACAATTTTGAAGCTTATTTTAGTCTTTGAAAAAAATAAATTAACCTTTCCAAACATTTGGTTATTTTTCTTTGTTTCAGCATTACAATGTCTCAATTCTTTATCCAACACAAGCTGAAAGCAATTGCCTGATTCCCTTCCATGTGTGTGCCTGGTCTTCTGTGAAAGCACAGATGGAAGTTGTTTGCAGGACAATTCAGTGCTGATTGCTCACAATAAATTAAAAGTTGAGTCAAAAGCAATCTAAAATCCATCTACTTGATTGGAAGTGGATATTCAGGGAATGCCCAACATCAGCAATGAACAGAAGCAACCCACGCTCTGCACAAACTTATTTTAGCAAACTCAGTTGAAGGCATTTCAGCAAAGGGGGCTGTCACACTGAATACTCTTGCTTGAAGTAAACCCCACCAAAATATCAACACAGCATTTCAAATATTTGTGGATATTTTGGGGAAGAATCCCAAAGTACTGGGGAAGACACAGAAACCTGCAGGAGCAGAAAGGTCCCCCCACTTCCACTGGGCTATCTGCATTCCCCCCCAACCAGAATAAACCTTCTGCAGTGTGGACAAGCCCAGGTGACATTGAGATCACCTTCCTTTCTCCATGCTACATGGAATATTAAAAGTAAAGAGTATTCCAAGCAGTAGGGAGAGCTGCTGGAATTCCTTTTGCTTCTCCTGGCTGTGGAACAGCCCCAGCCATTGCTGGGCTCTGTAAACAGGTGACACCCAGTTTAGGGGCAAGTCTGCTCAAAATCTGGGCATCTGCTTGGTCTGCCATGCTCTTTGCACAGATCACCTGTCTAACAAAAACCAAAAAAGAGCAGTCAGCCAGCCTCCCATCCCATAGTTTTCTAACCATCTGGAAGAGCAGGTGGTGATCCTGTAACATCCCACTAACTACAACGTTGGAGACCTCAGGAATGTGTGACAGGGACCTCCCAGACATCACGACATGGAAATCTATCCATGAAAAAGTTATTTTCCAACCAAGAAAGCTGAAGTGATTTTTTTACAATGATATTTGCCTTTAGCAAATACACACTGCAACTCTTGGAAGGCTTAGACATATTTATTTACCATGTAACTCCAGATGAAATTATTCCACTGACCTTAATGTGATATAAAGCCCATAAAATATTCTTGGGGATCTTCTGGTGATCTATGAAATTTTATACTAAAGAGCTTAAATCTCTCTTTAAACAAACAAAAACTTTAAAAAACCCCACCCTAAATGCCTCTATTCCATACAAACCACCATGTATGCCAAATTAATTATGCCACTAATTATGCCAAATTTCCAAGTATAATGTTCCAGATTCAGAATTCTGATTTAGGCAATACTCACCCTGGGTTTTAGTTTGGCACTGACAGAGCATGTTTTGTTAAAAACCCTATTTTTTTAAAGTATTATTTTCTCAGAGACATTAAAAAACGATGAGCAAGGCTTTGATTTGGAATTATGCCCTGTTTTTATATGTTGACACACTAAGTCAGTGTGTGGGGAATACACCTGTAAGGCAAATGAAGAGCAGGAGTTCTCAGCTCACCCCTCCAACCTTCTCAAAATGAGAGGCATCTCTCTTGAAGTCGGTGAGGGTTCCGTTGAAGTACCAGGTGAAGGTGATGTCCAGGATGGGATCGTGCTGCACCTGGCAAGGCAGCACCACACTCTCTCCCACGGTCACATCCATGTTGGAAGGAGCCAGGGTGATCCTCGTGGGCTCTGTGGAGAGCAGCAAGGTGGGTTACTGGGTTCCTGCACTGCTGAGCTTGGCTTGCTCCCCACATTCCACCGCGTTCCTCCCATCTGGGAATCCTTTGTACAGAATTCTATACTTGTATGTAAAGGGACATGAATCATTTGGGAGCACAGACTGGAAATGTGAAGCTGTTAATTCACTGAATGAAATAATTCTGTTTGGACCTATGAGATATACAGGATATGAATACAGTGGGGTATGAGGTAATTCTGAGTTTGGAAAATCAGATATTCAAATCTTTGAAAAGAATGTTATGAGAAAAGACATTTCAAGATAAACTTCACAGACTACTGGTCCTTTTAATCCAGTATCTCAGCCAGCAATGGGTAACTCTGAGGAAGGGGCAAGACCCCTTTGAACAACAACTCTGTGTACAATTTGCTTTTGACTTTCTATTTTACTGCCTGAGGAGTCCCTGAATGCTCTCCTGAAGTTGCAGTTTCTACCACGCCTTCTTCCATAAGCAAACAGCACATAGACTTCCCTTGGGCTAAATAGATTTTTGACTGGAATATAAAATTACTGCAAATATTTCTGTATTAACATGGGTTTTTTTCAGAAAAAATTAAAAAAGCCCACAAACTTCAAAGCATAATTGCACTATTCAGTATTTAGGTAAGTGAGAGATGGGAGGGAAGTTTTCTGAACTTCCTCACATCTGAGAAATATCTTTGTCAAAGTCAGAAAATCCCTCAGTCTCTTTCCACTAATAAAAGGGCTATAAAAATACCTTTTTATCCCTATACATTGTTAAATATAAAGCTTCTCAGACTTTTTACATTCCACCACACTTACTAATTTTTCAATAAGCAAACTCAGACTCCTGCAGTGTTTGCAATTCCACGTCCATCCCCTCCCACAGCCCCTCTGTCCCAGCTCACCTACCAGTAACTATTAAGTTTGTTGAGCCACTGGCTGTTCCAAACTGGTTTTTTGCCAGGCATGTGTAGCTTCCAGCATCCACTTTGGTCACATTGGCTATTCTTAGTCCTCCATCCTTTAATAATGTGATCCTAAAAAATTATGAAGAGGCTGTAATAGTCGCAGCATTGGTTTGTACACAAAACACTTTAACACTCTGCTGTTAGCTCAGATATATTAAATTGCATCACAAGAAAATGAACTCTGTTCCAGCTGAAACCAGGGCAATTACCAACCTGGTGCTGGAAAACTTTGTGGCTATTCACTGCCAATATACAACAAATTTGAACCCATGCACACAGAACCAATGGTTTAGGGATGTATGTAGGTGTATGTGGGAGTGTGAAAGAGAGAAATCCCACATTGTCTCCATCTTTTTCAGCTGCACTAATTGAAACCAGAGTGATTTTCAGCTGTTTTGGTTTTTACCTCATGCAGTCTTGCACAGCAACATTGAAATAACTGTCTGTCACTACTGTGGTGATGCAATAGGATTTTTCACTGACTTCCTTTGCAGGAAAGAGAATTCCCTTCAGCCCACACCTCCTCCACGAGGGAGAGCCGTGCCCAGGGCACAGACCAATGGCACAAGCAGAGAGGTGCTTGTAACAGATGTGGACAAAAGCAAACCCACAGGAACATACAAACAAGAGCAGAGATGTCATCCTAGACAGCAGCACTGGAGGGATGCACAGGTAAGGATGATTTGCCTTCCTCTTTCCCTATTTCTAGTCCTCCCATGTGTAATATCCTCAGGTTCTACCAAACCTTCCCTAAGACAACCTGGAGCAGCTCTGTAACTAACTGTTTATAAAATGTCCAGAATAATTAACACAAAGTTCCTGATACATCCGAGTCAAGAGCTTTGGAGCTTCTCTCTCAGATCCCACCAACCCACCAGAGGAACCAGACAAACCACAGTGAGACCATTCTGTTGGCTCCCTAAGCACCTCAGCAAGGTGTCTGGAAATGCCCCAAACACCCACATGGAGCCACACAAGATGAACAGAACAGCAAACAACACTCCAGGCAAACCTCTAACTGCATTAGCTGGAGTCCTGCACAGCTGTCAGAGCAAGTATGAGCTGAGGAGGCAGCAAATGTCAGAGCTCAGCTTTGCAACCTTCCCTCTCTCAGGAGAGTCGTGAGGGTTTTGCCTGCTCACATGCATGTGCTTCATTATTAACCTGCTTCTTCCTTCAGTGCAAAATTAATTAATTGCACACGCCTGCTGCTCTTTTTATTTTTAACACACTTGAGGTAAAACAGCACCAATGGATCTCCATCACTTCTCCCAACTGAGCTCAGTTCTCCGGGGTTAAATACAGGAAGATGAGGAATTCTGCTGTGTGAAGTGGAAACTGGGATCACTGTCCTTCCTCCCAAAGCTTGTCCCCAGCACAGGATAAGCTCTGCACAACCACCTGAAAGGAGGTTGTAGTGAGGTGGGTGTCAGTCTCCAAGGTAACAAGTGACAGGACGAGAGGAAATGGCCTCAAGTTGCACCAGGGCAGGTTTGGATTGGATAGTAGGGAAAATTTCTTCATGGAAAGGGTTGTCAACCCTGGCACAGGCTGCCCAGGAAAGCGGTGAAATCATCATCCCTGCCACGTGGATGTGGCACTTGAGGACATAGTTTAGTGGTGAACAAGGTGGTGGTTTGAGAGTTGAACTTGATGATCTCAGAGGTCTTTTCCAACGGAACAACCCTCTGGTCTATAAGCAGGATGCTCACTTGAACAAACAGCTTCCTGGCTCTCCTGACATTCCCAGCACCAGCTCAGTGGGAGCAGTGCTCCCTGTGCAGCTCCACACGTGGGACAGCAGCTGAGGAGGGGCAAGGAAAGCTGCAAACCACAGCCCTGGCGCTCCAGGCCAAGCTGTGCAGGCTTTGAGCACTGAGGGCAGGCACAGCACAGACACACCTGGGGAACAAACACACCCCCTCAGACTTCACTGTGCTGGCAAAATAAAAGGTGGCCCCCACAAGGTGTATTTCCAGTCAGCTGCACTGTCACTCATTGTTTATAGTGATTTATATATAAATAAAACACAGCTACGATGGGATTTTTTAAAAGAGTGATCCAGCTGACTCTGTCTGTCACAGAATAATTCAGTGGGTAGATAAGGGAGGCAGAACACAACTCTGGGGTCTGATGGGTCCAGTGATCCTACCCTTCCCCTCCCCTTGTCTGAGTCCCAAAACGTTCCCCACTGGCAGAGCAGGTGGTGGGAGCCCACCAGGGCCCTGTGGTGCCCCCTCTCCTCTACCAGTGAGTCCACCTAATCCTCAAAGCCATGTGGAGACTGTTTTAAATGTCTGAAGGCAGCAATTGGTCCTTCCACACCTGCACTGCCCTGAGCCAATCTCAGAAATCATAATATAGAAATAAGCACAACTTTTAATCCTTAGTTCTTAATTATTTCAACTTGCATTTTATATTTCCCTAAGAAAAGGTGCTGCAACACCCACCAGTGTAGCTGAGATATTTCCTTTGGGCAAAGGTGGGGCAATAATGGAATTAGCAGATGCAAATTACAAGAGATAACAAGTCCTCCTGTCAGAATGACAGACAAAAAGCATCTTATTGGGGTGAGAAAGGGAGTTCTGAATAGTTTAATCTGCTTACATTGGGAAGGAACCAACTTGGAATCCCCAAGCCATCCTGAGGTGCCTCAGCCAGTGTGGTGGTGGCATCTGAAGCACATTCCTGAGGAGGATGAGCTCCCTCCACTGACCTCCCCAAGGCTTATTAACTTGTTTTGGAAAATTCCTAAGTCATATTTGGCTGCACTTTATGTTAGATGGAACATTTAAAATTAATTAAATCACAGCATATGGTTTATAGGTGTTTAAAATGTGTTAAAGACATGAGTAATACATTTTATAGGTAATTAGAATGACATCAAAAAAAGGTGTTAAAATATATCAATTATGGTTACAAGCTGCACTTTCTAGCTAAGGCTTGTGTTGCTTCATCTACTTTGAAGCAGCTTCCAGAAGAAAAAAATACAACTAAAGAAAACCCAAGTGTTGACAAAGCCTAAGATCAAAGAAAGGAAAAAAGCAGGATCAGGGAATAAACCTGAGAATGTCTATTGTTTAATTAAAACAAATCACTTCTAGAGTGCTCTGAGCTACTTGCAAGTCTGGCTTGCCTAATATAATTAAGCAATAGGCTTATTAAACTCCAGATATAATTAAGAATCAAGTTTTTTTCCCAGACAAAAAAAAAGGCAAACAATACACCAAAAAATCAATTTGAGAAAAATATTATAGTCCAAATAAAATCTTTACTAGTAAATTAGAAAAGGCAAACCCGTGGAAACCCCAGCCCCTAAAACAGCTGAAACATTACACAGACCAAAGCTTTCAGTTTACTGAGAATTTTTAGATATTAACACTCTAAACCAACTGTGCAATGGCCAGGAAGAGATGCTGATCTCTGACACAAACCCAGAACATCCTTTGGCAATTCCCTTTATCTGCAAGTGTTTTTCCAATACATTTTGCTGAAGGCCAGGAGTTTTCAAAGTGAATTCCATTTCCAACAACCTGTACCCTTTTGATGCCCTGGCAAATGGCACAAACCTTCAGCCCTGGAGAACACAGAGAATGGGGCAGTAAATGCTTTGGCACATTCCAGGTGCACACCTGGAGATGGATTTAGGACCTGTTTGGTCAGCAGATGAAAATATCACTGACAAAATCATCACCTCTCGCTTCCTCTTGAGCAAACTTGGGAGAAATTGATCTTTGCAAAGGTTCTTTTTTTTTTCCCAGTAGTCAAAGGATGGCATAAAACCCCACCAACTAAACAAACAAACTCGTACCCACAGTCTATGACTGAGGTCAAGGGGACAAGGATTAACCAACTGCAGGACTCGGGTTCCTGGTTGAGAGGCCCATGTTGGTAATATATATAGTATGTATGTATTTATGTATATGTGTGTGTGTGTATATATATATATATTTATTTTTTAATGTTTTTATATTTTTAAATATATTTATATATATACACACACATATATATTTCTATCTGCATATACACACACACACATATATTATTTATATATATCTCTACATATATATATAGAGAGAGAGACACCAAAATATGCCTCAGGATCCAAGACCACAAGGCTGCCACTGAAACTTGTCATTAGTTAAACTCTGAATGAATGCAAATTTGTCTGCCCAAGACAATGCTTTATTACTAAAAGAACTAGACAAAAATCAAACTAAGGATTTGTTGCCTTTTTCATTTGCCAGATTATTTATAAAAAAAGCCCCAACTATGTCAGATCTTCACTGATACGATAATAAAATGAATATATTCCTTTCCAGTTCGTAACACTTCAGTACAAAGGAACAGTGGAAAAATGGGTCAAAACTGTCTTTTTATACATCCATCAAATTCAAACTAAATTAAACCAGATTAATTAACAGGAAAGTCAGCAGAAAAAAATCCCTATGTAAGTACTAGGAAGTAAATGCATCACTTTCCACATCACAGCATTTAAAACTGTATCACATACTTTGAATAGTTAATTCAATTTGTAGGGAAGATAAAACCAGTAACTGGTATTTCTAAGAATCAGGCAACTTTTTATCAGGAATTATTTCTTTCCTCCCTTAATTTGGCATCACTTTGCCGCAATTAAAGACAATAAACTGGAGTTTTTTTAAGAGAATTGCACTGCCAGGCCTCTTAGCTGAGTTTTTGCAGCATCCTCTCATCTTCTTCTAGTCTTGGTAAGTTTAGAAACTTCTAGAAATAAAGGTGGATCTGTTTACAGGCGAAACTCTGCTCTGCATGATCTCAAAATCCCTTCTATTAACCCACTTCCAGTCAGATATTTGAAAACAGGACCCACCAGGGCCAACATGGTGCAACTGTCTGTACTATCTGGCAATTAAAAATCATACACATACATAAAACATTAAGGAAATCTTTGAAGGGATTATTTCTGGGTCCTTCAGCACCTGATTTGTGCCTTTCCTTCTTCATGTTACCCTGTGCTTTCCCTTCTCTCTGCATTCCACTGCTTTTTACTGTCTAACTCTCTTTATTCAAGATATTAAAAAAAAAAATCACATACTTTGCAAAATGAACAGGCAACAAGATTGCATTCTTCAAAGCTGAGCGATTCCTCAGCCCAGAGCTCATGAATCCATTTTGAATTATATTTTCTTCCCTCCACAAGACATATCATATTCAGCTCATTTAATTAAAATTTACTGAGTCATTATCCAAATCTTCTACACACTGAAAACGCAGCACCATTTAAAAATAAATTAAGAATACAAGCAACAGTGCCATCCAAATGAAACTCTCTCAGGCTTTACTAAAGTAATGTGGTCAGAACCTCCAGCTAAACCAAAGCTCTCTGATGACAGAACACATTGAAGTAATTGTGCTTTATTATTATTATTCAAACAGGAGTTTTTTTAAACGTATCAATTCTATCCACGCTGCTGCATCTCATGTGATGTGTTCACCTTTAGAGGTGACACTAAGGACTAGTTCCATGGCCATGCCAAGACCCCAGCAGACTCCAAGCCTCCCAGAGAGCCTTCCCAGGTCAGGCACAGCCCAAACCAGCACAGTCTGACCGTGGTATCCATCACAGAGCTGGAGGGATGTGCTGGCACATCCTCTGAAGAGGACACAGCCCAACATTTGTGTGTTCACACAAGATATAAAACATTTCGCTGCCCCATTCTCTAACAGTGCTGAGCAACTTCAGACATCACCAGCAAACTCACCCAAAGCAACAAGAATATGATTTTAACCACTCAAGGGCAGAGCAATTCATGTGGGACGTAGTCCAAGGGCTGTGTCCTCTCAGGAAGTGACTTATGGAGATGAAGCAACTTGCTGCACTCTCTGCAGACCCCACTTGCTCTTCACAAGCAAATGATTAACAGTTGACACTAGAGCTGACAATACTGACTGACGGGATGGGAGTCTGTCTCCCACTTGACCTCTGAAAGTGTCGTCTAAGGAAGGCTTTGTGAGCTTGAACCCCACCACAGGGCTGAGCTCAAGGTGTAATTAGGCTCCTTCTGCCTCCCATCCCTCCCAGGGTTAGTTCCTCCTGGATCTCCACGACCAGCATTACCCTCCTAGAACTCATTCCTCCTGTTTTCTGCAATTAAGTAAAAAGAACACCCCCCCACCCCAGCAGACTTCTCCACTGGAAACACAGTTAATGGTTGAAAAATGTACTGCTAATTGGAAACCTCTTCCTGAATTGTAAGAATTGCAGAACTGCAAGGAATTCATGAATTGCAATTATTCACAGCAGACAGTAATGAACTCCAGTGCTTTCTGCAAAGAATCCCACTCCTGCTTTTCTCTGAAGGAAAGCAAACTTCATTTAGATTAATTCAGGATTACAGGCATGGGATTGTCAAAAATACAGCAGGAGACACTCTGGGTCCTACTTTGGAGTTACCTGCACTTTGCAGAACTAAAAGCTGCAATTTATGTTCCTAAATCTAAGCAGGCAACACTGTGTATGTTCAACTCATTCTTAGGAACTGGGCATTACTTTCTTTGGCCTGGTACCATCACCCCAGAAGAAACTGGTGGGCACTGCTTTGGAAGGGCAATCCAAAGCAACCACCAAGACCAGACCTGATGCCCAGCCAGCCAAACAGCTCAAAGCAAGACACAACGTGGCTGAAACTCCCTTCTCCTGGAGATGTGTGGAGTCCTGCAAGGTCCAGCAGTGTCTGGGAGCTTTGACTATCCTGATTTGAACCTGCACAGGCTGATGATGGGCAGCTCCAACAAAACAGACAGGCAGGATTGGGAAGGATACCACTCCACCTGCCTGCCTTTTTATGGAAATGGTATGGGGGCAAAAACTAGGAAATGGGGAAAATCAGGTGCATGCTTTTTGCATGTGCTTTACAAAAGCAATCATAAACCCCAGTGAGAATCATCAAAAAGTGGCAGGTTCAACACAAATTTTAGAGATCATTGTGGCCCTGTATTACTGACTTCTTTAGTAATATGATATTATTTAATCAAAGGCTGATGGGAGGTTTCACATAGAAAGAAAAACCAAGTAGTGCTATCTGGAAGGAGGTTTTGCTCTCTCTCTTGCAGGCACACAGCCAGCCAGTGAGGCTCTGGTACCATGTCCAGCTCGGGAAGAACAGATGCTCCATCTCCTGCCAAATGGCCACATTTCACAACACTTAACACCAGAACACATGAAAACTGCTGTGGTCCCTGTGAACAGAGAGCCAGGGCTGCACAGATCAAGATGACAATGCCCAAAGCTTCTGGGTACAAGGAGAGAGCTGCAGCCTTAGGATGGAGCAAAGGAAGGTCTCCACTGCAGCCTCTGTAAGTTTTGATCTATCTGGCAGCAACTTCTGTGTTCAGAAATTGCAAAACCAAACCACAGCGTGCTGTTTCACAGAAATAGGACCTGAAGAATTTTGCCTGTTTCAGAAATAGCTTCCTGATGATGGGCTAAGCTTTGTACAGCCCAACACTCAGTCTTAGAGGAGCAGGAATACCTTCCTTGAATCACAACACACTGCCATGGCAATCCTCCTTCAAAAGATGAAGTGTTCTGTTTCCTCAGTCTCATGCCTGGACTTCAGGACACTCCCTGTCCATGAATTATCCTGCTAAGTACGGGGTGACACCAGAGTGTTCCAAGAGGAACTCTCACAGTCATCCTGTCCCCACTTCCCCCAGGCAAACACTGGACTTCCCACGGCTGTTGCTGTGACTACAGTCTCTGTTCAACTCACACACTCCAGTAACCAACTGCAGAAAGGCTGACCTGGGGCAGACTGAACTCCCAAGGAGTTATTCTGCTCCTCTGAGTGTTCACAGCCTGTCCCAAGGGCTGAAGTGCTGCAGCTGAGATGTCTGAAGTACCAACCTGCCTTTTATGCTATATCAGACACAGAACTATCTTAATCACGTGGATCATCCAAGGAATTTTTTGCTGTCTCAGTTTACTTCCCGAAACTCTCAGTCTGAAAGCCTGAATAGCCAGTAATGCCCAAAGTGGGAGAAATGCAAATCCAACAGCTGGAGAGGAACAGTTCTGTGTTGTCTTATTATACCATTTAATCAGCAGACTTGTGCAATTTCAGTCCATGACTAATTCCATAATGTTTTAATGGTTACTGCTGGGAAGAAACGTTTCCATGTTGTTGGAAATCAATAGCTGGGGCTATGGGTGAATCACAAACTCTCCACTGGGAATTACTAACCCTAAAATACAGTCACTGTCATGTAAACAATGGTAAGATCATGGTTGCTTGGAAAAACCTCATTTTCCTTTTCTTTTCCTCTTTTCATCTGCTATTCTAGACCTCCCAATCATTAAATTTTCTTTCTTTTCTCAGCCATATTATCACCATGGCTGTAACACACGTCTTTGCCAACATTCTCAGTGCATTTTGTTGAAGGCTTTCAGTACTGTTTGCTGGGTTTTGCCTTTCCAGTTTTCTATCAGGACCTTCTTCTCTCTGAATCAGCCAAACTTGCCCTTAAACTGAAAGCAGTATCTGATCCTTCACCTTCAAGAAAGCAGCACATGTGCACTCTCAGTGCTTTGATACAATGACAATTAAAAACAACTGAACAACCTCCCCCCAAGCCAGCCAAACTTCAGAGAGACTTTACAACTGTTTGCATCTACAGATGACATTACAGGATAAAAAGAGATCACAAAGCTTCTTGTAAGATTAAAAACAAATAAACCAATATAACTTGATACCTTTCATTTTCCTGTAGCTGCTCACCTCCCTTCTTCCAGGAACATTTGGCCTTAGGGGAAGCTTTGGGTTTGCATTCAAAATCAACTGTGCTGCCTATTTGGACCTGGATCAGTTTCTTCATTGGATTCTTGGAAAAATCTGGAGCAGAAGCTAAAACAGAAGGGACAGTAATAGTGAAATAAAGCCTTTAATTATATTAACAACACTAGTCCTTAGCTCTTACACGACACTTCTCAGATTCCAAACGTAATTAAAAACATTAATCAGTTCAAACAGATCTTCTGTTGGATAATTAGGCATTTCTCCTCCTTATCCAGGTACAAAAGGTCTCAGTGGTGCAGGCCCATCACCTAACGAGGCGTGCACAGCAGATCACAGGGACTGCACCTGAGCTGGGGCTCAGTGACCCCAACCAGCCCTCAGCACATGCCTGACTGCACACTCTGCTCACAGGGAGCACATTGGCCAAGGGCAGGAGTCTCACTGAACCTCCAGGAACTGCTTCCCAATGGAGAATGTGTGTCAGATGACACAGAACGACAGCACAGCTTGTTCTGAGGGCACAGTTTTAATTTATGAACAGTTAAGAAAACACACGTGGCTTCAGCCTGCACTGACTCTGGGCTTGGAAAGGAAATGCAGCATTTTAGGGGACCAAGGCTGAAGGAGCAGCTGCTGATTGACTGGAACCCTAACAACAGAAAGGAAATACCTTTGTGTCCCCAAAACACACCACTCTAACAGGTGAGGTTTTGAAACCAGCTCATGTTCAGGGCAGAAATCACACAAGCACCTGAGTGTGCAAGTCCCAAGTTCTGTGTCCCCCTCAAACAACAATCACTGCTTTAGACCCACACACTTGATTGTCTGAATCCCAACTTCTTGCCCCCTGGATCAAGAAGGGCTGCACACAATGGCTTTAAAATGCCCAGGAGCCCCAGAGCAGGAGGTGACAACTGACATGAGGAGCCTCCACGTCGTGTCCAAACCCCCAGCTTGGCTCTGCCCCCAGTGACTAATTTAACATGTTCTGCTTTAAAGCAATGAAGGATTGGCCCAAAACTCCTCTTGGAAGCAGATGAGTCAACTCCTCAGCACTGCAGATAAAGACATCAGGCTGACAGAAATGTTTATTTCGGTGATAGCATCTGAGCGAGTTAAATTTGAGCTCCTGACGAGGCGGAATACGAGGCAGGTGGAGGGGGTGGAGAGGGAAAAGGAGGTTTGTGTCTCAGTGAGAAGGGAAAATCTTACCTACAACCCTGAGCTCTGCACTCGAGGAGATGACACCATGTTTATTTTCAGCTATGCACTGGTATCTGCCAGAATCTGTCAGATTTAGATTTGATATTGTAAGTGCACCATTTTCAATTTGGATCCTTCCCTGAATATTAAGAAAAATATCTTTATTGATGATTTATTTCCTGTGAAAAATTTTCACTAAGTAAGAAATATAAATAGGACAGCATAAATACAATACATGGGGTAAATGCAACAGCATAAACATGAGGACAGTTCTAAAAGAGGTGACATGACTGCATCATGGTCTGCAACAGTGATCAAAGGAGAAGGCTTGGCAATGCAGCGCAACAAACAATTCTTACTTGCTCAGTTTCACAGAGGCTTTGCGATCTCAAATACCCTTGTATTTCCCTGGAAATATGGACACAATCCTACCAGCCTCCTCAGGACAGCCCAGAGTATCCAAGCTATACAGATGGCCCTGGCATTTTGGACTCTTTAGAGATTTCACACTTGCCATTTGCTAATGAGCTCCCTGTAACACTATGCAGAAAAAATTCCAACAGTCACTAAACACAAGACAGGGATTTAAGTGCCTTAGACAGCAAAGCCACTGAAATATCTGGATCTTCTCACCTTGCTTCTTTTAGAAAGCTGCATAAATTACAATAAGAGGTGACTGATTTGAGGAGGGAGTGGTGGAACTGGTGAGAGAAGGATCCAGTGATGGTGAGAGAACCAAACAGCATAACCCTTGGGGAGAAAACAGACCAAAACCCCAACTACATGCCCAGAATTATTTTCTACTGTTTCTTTTTTTTTTTGATCTGGACATGGCTTGGCAGGCCCAGTGCAATGCTACTCTCTATCCATCATTTATGGTTCTTCACATGTAACTTTAGTAGGGTCCCTTCTCCAGCCATTCCTTGGGACTTCTTTCTATGGTTCTGTTGTTACTTTTGAGACTGTTTTTAGCTGGGATATTTTTATACAACATAATCTGTCCTTGTGCTTCTGGTATTGCAGCTTTTGAAGTTTCCACCTGAACACCCTCAACAAACAAATAAAAACCAGTATCAAATATTCCTCTTCACTAATTGCACAGACTTTTGGAACTTCTCATATGAGTAACTTTAATTTTACATAAGAAACATGTTTCCAAAAGAGAATGTTACCTCTGCTGACAGCTGCTCTCCGTTCTTCAGCCACCTGTAGGAAGGTTTGGGCTTCCCACCTGCTCTGCAATCCCAGAATAAGGTGTCCTCCACAGCAACTTCAGTATCCTGGATGGTCTGGATCCAGTGAGGCTTTGCTGCAGATGGAATACACATCAACAAACACCCAAACAGGGTCTTGTTCCACAGCAGCATCTAAAGGTTCATTTGTGGGGAACTCCTCAGTCTCCTGTCTCTGCCATCAAAGGTTCTCTCTGGTCCTGCTTCAAGCCCCCTCATGAAACAAGTAACTTGCTATTCCATTTACAAATTTTTTACCAGTAAACCAAAAGAAAATTGAGATTATGGATCACTAAAGCTCAACCAGTGAAAACAATATTAAAATCACTGATGATTAAGGATCACAACTTTGAAAATGAGGTAAATATAAGAGGAAGACATTAATGGTGAAACTGAAATTAAGTAAGTGATGTTCCTAAACCATCAAATTAATGTTGAAGAGAATCCTTTAAGTCCTAAAAAAATAATGAAATGTCAGCCTTAGTGCTAAACATCATTTAAATTGTTTCCTAATGCAAGCCAACACTTCACTGGATGAATACATGGATATATGAGACTGGTTTTGAATGCATTAGTCTTGGCACAGAATTATGGCACAGAATTATGGCATAACCATGGAAATTTCCTCTCCATCAGAAGAAAGTCTCTAAAAATCACTCTTTTTTAAACAAAACTTTGATGTATTAACAGACATCCTTCAGAATTACCCAAAATACAGTTATAACTGTAAAGATGTTTAAAACATCTGTTGCAGCTTTCATTGGGTAGTGGTGGGAGAAAGCAAATAAGCACCAATGCATGGAAGACAACAGTAGTTTATTCTTTTAGTGCTATTTCCCACAACAGCACAACACTGTTTTATAGGCAATTTGTGAATTTTCTCTGAATTTATTCAATTTACTTGAAAGTTCATAATCTCCATATATGCTATTTCTCCAAGAAAAGATAAATTCTGGACATTGCATATGGAGAAAAGAGATAAAAGAGAAGGATGAAACTTGGCTGCAAATATATAGCTATGGGCAAAGAAGTTTCCAGACTCAATTTGATTATCTAAAGTTAGTCATTTAGGAAAATCTCGTAACACTGTTGTATCAAAACAACAAGGAGGAAAAAAGTCCCTGGTGATGCAGGGAAATATTATTTAATACACGAGTTCTGGAAGCACAGAAGGTCAGATTAATTCCCACTGAACTTCCCACTACAATAGAGTTACACCAGCAATTAACTCAGGCCAGGGAAATTAATGACTTGCCTGTGGCCACAAGGGAAGGGCAGCACAGCTGAGAGCTGATCCTGTGCCACTGCCACAGGCACAGCCAGCCCAGGTATGGGCAAGGTGGGATTCATTTCATTGAAAAAGATTCACTGTTTTCTACCATGGAAATTTCCTCTCCATCAGGTTAAAACTTGGCCAGGGCTAACACCTCAAAATGCCCATGGACAGCACCATACCTGTATGACAGCAAGGTTTAATTCTATTTATGATTAATTTATCCACTCTTAGGATTAACTTCTTACAGAACAACTTACTAAAATTTATTCATAATTAACTACTAATAAATATTGGAATTCAACAAATACCTGCTGACTGTGAAACCCTCAGTTACTACTTTTTTTTTTGCTCATCTCCACCAGGATTGACACCGTTCACTGATTTGGGGTTGATACCTTTTCTACATCATCTTTAATCAAGGTCAGCTGTAATAAACAGGATAAGCTGATCTCTGTGTCACACAAATGCCCTGTTTTACTGCTACTAACACTGCAGTTCATGGCTTTATATCACATTGTAATCTGCAGTATTTGCCCCACACAAGTCAAGGGAATGAAAGCTCAGGTCTTCTTGTCATGTGCTTCCTGCACTTTGCACACCTCAATACTGATGCAACATTCAGTAGTGCTTGAAGAACTGCTGGATCCATATATGTGGAATATTCCCCATCTGCTGCCTGTCTCCACTTGGAAGTAGATTAACTAATCTATTTTTGAGTCAAGATCTTGGATTCAATTCCATTAGTAAGAAAAACATTGTCTACACCATAAATTGTACCGTGTCAGTCTCCATAGGAGCGTTTCCCAAGTTCCCACAGAATAAGTTAAAGCACAAACAGTCTTTAGCTCAGTTGGTTAAAACTTGGCTGTAATAATGCCAGGGTCATGGGTTCAATCCCCTGTGTGGGCCACTGACTTAAGAGTTGGACTCGATGATCCTTGTGGGTCCCTTCCAACTCAGAGTAGTCTGTCTGTGATTCTTGCCTGCTTCAGAAATGCCCAGAGCAGCTTCCTAAGGCACAATGTGAGAAATTCACGGTGCTTGTTCGTTCACCAGACAGAGACATCAGTGATTTCCTTCTGAAAGGCTCTTTTTCTCTTCAAATCACTGATGGAGGAATTGAGCAGAGAGAAAAATACCCTTTTCAACTTGCCACATCTCCAAATCTTTGAAAAAGAACAACTCAACCAGCCAGCTCAAAATTGAAGAGGCAGCTGAACAGGGGCAATTCCAGCTGGGAATACTCTGATTTGTGGCCAAGGTAAAGAGGGTTCATGTTGCAGCAGCTGAGACAAGTGCAAGGTCATGTATCAGCAGCTCTACACACCCTCCCAAAACAGGAGGACATGCCAAGCCCAGAACTGCCTTTTCAGCTGAGCTCTGCCTGATGGCACCTCAATGACTCCACAAAAGGCTTTCTTCCTCTCCAGACCTGGTCACTGTTAGGCAAAAGTTACTGCTCAGAACACCAGGATCCACCACTGCCACATCTGTGCTCCTGAAGGAAGACTAAAGACTTGGGAACAGCCTCATCCTCATGGCTTGGTGTCTAGCTTGGACCTTCCTGAGAGGAGAGGACGGTATCACTTCTCCCTCCTTAAGCAAGGCATGGACAAGGAGGCAACACATCTTCCCTGAGAGGAAAAAAAGATGATGAGCTGTAAACTGAGAAGTTGGAAGTTCATTTTAATGGAGTTTGTGGCTCAGGGTTTGAGGCTGTGACAGGAATCTGTATTTTGTGGCAATATTAAGAATTCTTCAGAACTTGCTGTGCAATCTTCATGAAAGATTCATGTGAAGTTCCCTCAGGATGAAGTGCTTGTAGGTAAGTGATTTTCCGAAGCAGGTGAGCCGTCAGCTCCATGGCCAGTCACTTGGAAAAGCACCAGCCTTGTATTTTTGCTTCAGCTGTTTCAGCCTAAAATATTCCTTGCAGTACTCGTGATCTCAGGGGCAGGAAGTGAACAAGTGTGTAACTTCTTAAAATTGATCCCAGGGAGAAGACTCTGCCATGGGGTTTTTTTGGAGGTTACAATGACCCTTTTCTTCCAGCTGCTCAGGCCAGGCACATCTTCCTGATGAATACAAGTGCTTCACTACAGTCTAGAGCAGCCCTGTGGGCCATAAGGAAAGGAAGAACCATCTTTTTTAGACATTTTAGAACACCTTTGTGATGTTCTGAGGGTTGATGTGAATGAAGACCAACAGTGATGAAGCTTCTGGAAGTAATGGTTGAAGAAGTCAACGCTTTCCAGAAGCTGTGCTGAGATTTGGGAATTATTTGAGGACTGCCATGCCATTCTAGATATGATTTCATTCAGAGCAGGAGAATCCAATAAACCCCTTCTTTTAGCTCTGTAAGTCATAGGAATAGCCTGAAGGAAAGGCAGAACTTCAGGCCAAGATTCTGTCTGGGCTCTCCCAGGTCTGTCATTCCTCTGCTGGGAGCCAAAGGACTAAGGAAGCTCTTCCAGGGCAATCCCCAGTTGGGACTCACACATGAGATGCCTCCTGCTTACACACATCCTGAGACTGACACTATGGAAGCTGGGCTGGAAATCCTGGGAAACACTTCTGGACTAGCTGAGAGCTGGGCAGTAAAGCAGAGTCCAAAGGAACTTTGCACAGGTCCAGAGAAAGCAGCTCTGGAGCACAGTGGGAAAAACCCACACCCCCAAAGTGTGACCTTCACTGTTCCAGGTGGGACAGTCAGACTGATTCCTGCAGCAGCCAGGAACCTTAGTTTATCTCAAAACTCCAAGTGCCCTGAAGCAGGAATAACTTGTTTTCTGATACACAACAGGGCCTAGAGAAGCAGCCAGCACATCCCTGAAAATGTCCATTTTTTGACTCCCATTCAAAAATAGAAATGCTCTGGAGCAACAGGTAATTCCTACAGCATTAGGGAGAGCTTTAGGATGTACAGAAGATGAACTATTTGTCTGTGTAGTGAGGCAATGATATTATTATACAGAATTAACAAACTGTAGGTTGATCAAACTCAACAACTCATTGATATTATTTAGTCATTTATGGCCTTGCTGTTAATATTTGCAGTCATGTCCAAGATGGAGACAGACTATCAGAAAACAGCTTTAAACTGAAAAGGCTCTTCCACATACACAAATAACATGGTTTCAGTAAAATTTTGCTGGGAGATTATTAAAAAAATAGTCAACAAAATATATCAGTATTTTTTGATATAGTAAAAAAAAAAAGATGCAGAGTCTTTGTGTTACAGAGGGGGTTCATCTTTGTTATCACAGAGCAAAAGAGGAACAGCAGCAGAGTTTGTTCTCCCTGTTAACCATTTTACCTTGGTGCTGTCAAGCATGACTTCTGTTACATCAGCAAGTGCTAATTAAGAATATATTTTCTGCAATTATGCTTTAAATTAATTGCTTTACGTATCTTTACCATGCTTCATGTTTAATTGAATCTTAAAACACAGAAATTTAATTGTTTCATCTCCTCTCATTTCTCTGTGCCATGAAACATCTCAGTGGATTCTTTCCTCTTCCATTTTCTCTTTATGGAAAGGGCTAATAATGATGACAAGCGAACACACTAATAAAGTGAAAGCAAATTATTTATATATTCAGGTTTTATATTCAATCACAGTCTGATAATCTTGTCCTATTTTTAGCACAATGTGAAATCCCCTGAGGGGAAGACTGGCATTAAATGTTGGAACTGTAAAAAGGACAAAAAACTGAACATTTCATGCTGGGCTTTTCTTGATAAAATCCTTCACGAGAAAAAAGGAAGATTAATAGTCTCTGAGTGTAGTTATGAAAGAACTCAGAATACCTGTTTTAGAGTAGCTATTTTAATTATCAATATCAACTATGGGTTCAGAGTTATATTTAAAATCCATAATACATTTTTAAAAAAATAGACCCATTTAATTTTTTTCAGGCAGAGAGTTACAGATGTGCCCAGAATTTCTAAAGCAAACTTATTTATAAGCCTTTTATGAGAAAATTACTATGGACACGATTAAAGTTGAGCCTCGGCTCAAGTGCTTTGTGGCTTCAAGACTGCAATTCATTATTGCACAAAGAGGCAGGATAGCACAGAAATCATAAATGTGGAGGGTTTTTTAAATTAAACAATTTATGCACTGGGAAACTTGATTTTCAGATTTCAGATTTTCACACTTTCAGCTCATACAACAAATCAGAATGGGAGTGTCCCACTTTGTAGCAGAGCAGTGACTGTTTTAAGCTTTTGCTTAGGACTAACTTTATGTTTCATTTACAAAGAATCTTTACAATCTGCAAAGGAAGGGAAACCTTTTTTTCAGGCACAGAATTTCTGGCAGTGTTGTTTCCCCCTGAAGATTTATTTTTCACATTATTTCACTACAACAACTTGGAAAACATTAACCCCAATTCTTCTTATGCTCTTTTTTTTGGGTGAGCCAGAAACAGGCTTTGTTCTGCTGAGAGGAAAAGAAATGCTGTCATTGAAATAAAAAGACATTTGTCCATTTGTAATGCTTCTATTTTTCTGTATATAATAAGCAGACACACCTTAAACTTCTCCCAATCAAGTGTTTTAACAGCAGCCACCACCCAGTAACAACACCAGATTTGTGTCATTTTTGGCAATATTGGTACTTTCTGGCACATAGATCATTTCTACTTTATGTCCTCAGTATATTGAATTTGCTTCCCCCAAATCCTCATCTGCTTTTAGAACAACTTCCTTAAATATTATTGATCTTTTATTGGAAGACTGAGTGGGATGTTGATGCCAGACAGATTTTTGGGCTTTGGTCTCAGGCACAGTGGCAATCCACCAGAAAATAATATCTTTATTTATAGACTATCATTAATCTATAAAAATCCTTCAAATTAGCAAAAAGAGTTAAAATGATCCTGAATCCAGACTTGTTGGCATTCTATCTGTGCAACAACAAAGAAAGCAACAAAATAAGAAAGATTACTTAAATCTATTTAATTCTGCACAATGGGTTTCATGAAGCAGAACAAATGAAATGAAACAGTTGGAGTGCCATTACTGCCATTACAGGTCTCATTATTCTTTTTAAGATAAACATCCATATTAGGGATGGCTCTAATGTGGGCAGACATTCATTCTGGAATATGAACTCCACTGGAGGGTTCACATCCCATCCCAGATTTGCAATGAAAACCTCACACTGATTTACTGGTCACAAAACTGCAACTCAGTTGCTTTTACTGATCAGCAGCATCTTTTATCTCAGCTCTGTGGCCTTTTAATGAGCCAAACAGAACTTGGGAAGCAGGTCAGATACCTCAGGAATGCCCACTGTTGTAATTGCAAGGACTAATGACCAAATCTACTCTATTTTATGTGTAATTTGCATTGATGCATTGTAGGACTGCCCTGATTTCAAACACAGGAATGCTGACCCGAACTGATGTACAAACACAGCCTGACAGAAACTTTCAAGCAGCAAATAAGGGCACTTCGTAAACTCAAACCCACAGTGCCCAGTTTGGAATGACAGATGACACTGATGGGTGAAGCAGCCCCACGTTATTCACAGGATTTCTCTAAAAGTTGTTTAATTACAAGAGTTCAGGTTGCTCCAAGTGCCCTGTCCAACCCAACCTTGGGCATTCCAGTGATGGGCATTCCTTTGGTGTACATTGATTTGGAAACTGGTGGGGGGACAAAGCTCTTTTCCTTCCTCCTTTTCAAATCTGTTGTTCTTTAAACTAAAATCCTCCTTGCCTACAATCTCCACTCCAGCACCCTGAATTCTGGGAACCAGCAGGACCAAACAACCAACACCAGCTCCAACTTGCAGAGCAGCTCCTGCCTTTTAGACAACTAAAAAATCTCTCCTTGCTCAACTATTCCTACACGAGGAAAACATTCCAAAGCACAGTCAGAAACACTGTTTCAATTGCCATTTACCTAAAGAAAATTATATTTGCTGAGATTTGGCTTTAACAAAAATTGTCAATTACCACTTGGTTGCAAATCACTCTCACTTCACACCACCACCAGTGTGCTCATACTCATTGCACTCTATAGCCTTAAATGCACAAGAGACTAAGTTTTTTCCAGCTATTAAATCTCATATTATTTCATTTCCCATACTGGATTATATTCTCTCATTTATTTACTCATTTTAAAATAAAATTGGCTGCTTTGAAAGCTCAGGATTGAGAATATCCATCAGTAATCTTTTCATAAAGCAAGATAAAATTTGTATTTCCTATATATGTGAGGCCCAAATGATCCCCCAAATAAATCCAACTGACTGAAAATTGAAAGTTTCACCAATGGACTGCTATGAAGTGTTTAAAAAAAGTCTTTCCATCATAGAAAAATAAGCACAAGTACTCTCTACACTACTCTGGGCAACCCTTCTGAGCCTTAAAACATTTCTTAAAAATCTTGTGCAAGAAACTGGTGCACAAGTTCTCATTTTCTGTGAATACTTAAGATGCCACGGATTTTTAAGCACAAAAGCCTGATGGCAGTGCAGAAGCTGCAAGCCCCAGAGAAGTTTATATTTCATGGTTAAAGAAGGGTGGGAGAGAGGGAGAACAAAAGTTTCCTACCATAGTAAGTGAGGCGTCCTCTGGCAATGTTTTTTCCTCTGGAGTTTTCAGTAATACATTCATATAGTCCTGCATCCTCCTGCTGGAAATTAGGGATTTCAATCATGCCATTGGATTTCCTCAGCTTTATTTTACTTGGAAACGGCAGACCGTCAGTTCTCCTCCAGTTGATCTGAGGCACTGGGCTAAAGAGAGAGAAATGGGATTTTAAACAGCTTTGCTTCAAGCCCTTGATTGTCATAACGAGCTCCTCAAACTAAACTAAACTAAACTCAACTCAGAGTGACTAAAGGCTTGTGTTAAACAGCAAACACTCTGTACAGGACAGATGGGCAGACCTGATTTGCACACACTGTGCTGTTCCACACGTTGCATTTGTGGTACCAAGGTTTTCATGAATATCTGTGTGAATGGCCAATAACTGTAAAAATTTCTTTCAGTCAGCACTGGCTTCCCCTGAAGATGAGTGAGATTCACCAGTGACTTCCACGGAGGAGAATCAAGGCAAGTCTTTTGAAATTCCCATCCTCCACCAGCCATTTATTCTGTGATTTTGGAAATTTCCCTCCCCTCACTGGGGAGTCAAAGCAATAGTGTGTGATCCAGTTATCAATCTGATATGAGCACCTGACAAAGCTGTCTGCAAATAAACCACGAAGTGGTAAATAAATACATTTACAGAGCTATAAATGCATTCTCATATCATTTGTGAAACAGAAAAGGTATCAGCTGTATGTGAAGTATCATTCAGAGGAGGAATGAATTTTAAACTTTACCTTGGCTATAAAGGAAGAACAGTATTATGAAAGCATCAAGGACATTTAAGAGGAAAATTCAGACACCATTTGCTTCTACACAGGGAGAGCAGACCGAGGTGAGAGGTCACATGCCAACCCACACTGATCCTACTCAAGTTAATTTTAAATGAAATGTGAATTCCTCTGCTGCCAACACAGACATTTTATTCTGAACAACCCCAAAAATGACTCCGAGATTCTCTGCCCTCTTATTTCAAGGCAATAATTGTGATGATCTGAAAAAGATACTTGGAAAACACTCCCAAAACAACTGCCAGACCTCCACATCTCCTGTGCAGGTGAACCCCAACGTGCTTCAGCATTCAGTCTGGGTGAGGCTGAAAACTTACTTTCCTAGTGCAAAGCATTCCAGCCTCACAGTTGAGCCTTTGGCTGCAGGAAGGGTCTCAGGAAACTGAACTTCTATTTTGGGTTCATATTCTCCCATCACACCTATATGAGACGATTGAGAAAAGTAATTTTTAATACCTTTTCTTCTCTCTTTAGCATTACATGACATTAAATTCAAAATCAAGTTTACTTCTCTTGCGTTCCATGTATAAAGGGACCTGCCAGGAATAGTGTGGCCAGTAGGACCAGGGAAGTGATTCTGCTCATGGACTGGGCACCAGTAAGACCACACCTTGAGTGCTGTGCCCAGTTCTGGGATCCCCAGTTTAGGAGGGATACTGAGGTGCTGGAGCATGTCCAGGGAAGGGCAGGGAGGCTGGTGAAGGGTCTGGAGTCCTGTGATGAGTGGCTGAGGGAGCTGGGGGGGGGCTCAGCCTGCAGAGGAGGAGGCTCAGGGGAGACCTCACTCTGCACAACTCCCTGACAGGAGGGCGTAGCCAGGTGGGGGGCGGTCTCAGCAGTAGGATAAGAGGGCACAGTCTTGAGATGCACCAGGGGAGGTTTAGGTTGGACATCAGGAGGAAATTCTTTACAGAGGAGGTGACTGGCTATTGGAATGGGCTGCCCAGGGAGGTGGTGGAGTCACCATCCCTGGAGGTGTTACATGGCACTCTCCACAACTACCTGAAAGGATGTTCTAGCCAGGTGGGGAGTGGTCTCTTCTCTCAGGCAACCAACAGTAGGACAAGAGGGCAGGGGCTTAAGCTCTGCCAGGGGAGATTTAGGCTGGATATCAGGAAGAAATTCTTTCCAGAGAGAGTGCTCAGGCGTTGGTATGGGCTGCCCAGAGAAGTGGTGGATTCTCCGACCCTGGAGGTTTTTAAGGTGAGACTGGACGTGGCACTGAGTGCCACGATCTGGTGGTGATCAAAGTGGGGTTGGATTAAGGGTAGACTTGATGATCTCAGAGATCTCTTCCAATCCAACTGATTCTATGGTTCTATCATTCAGTGCCATGGTCTGGTTGACAAGGTGGTGTTGGGTCAAAGACTGGGCTGGATGACCTCAGAGGTCCTTTCCAACCCATTTCACCCACTGATTCTGCGAGCACACAAGATATTTCTGTATAAAGCCACCAATATCCTGAAAGCAGAAGCAAGAGAAACCCCCTGAGTGCTGAGCAGCTGCTCAGTGTCCCTGTGTGGAGGGCACCCTACCATCGGTCCGGAGCACCAGGGGTGTGGGTGCGCCCAGGGCGCGGCTGCTGCTCCCGGAGCCGCTCACGACACACGTGTAGTTGCCGACGTCCGACGGCTCCACCTTGGCGATGTAGAGATGCCCCGTCTCCTGCGACACGAAGCGCCGGCTGTCCTCGTGCACAAATGATGGGTACTCGTTGAAGATCCAGGCAAAGGACAGTTCTAGTGAGAAGGAATAAAAGCAGAGGTGTGACAGTGTTTGTTGTTTGGATTCATACATATGCCGGGTCCTGCACTTCGGCCTCAACAACCCCCAGCAGCACTCCAGGCTGGGCACAGAGTGGCTGGAGAGCAGCCAGGCAGAAAGGGACCTGGGGGGACTGAGGGACAGGAAGCTCAACAAGAGCCACCAGTGTGCCCAGGTGGCCAAGAAGGCCAATGGCATCCTGGCCTGGATCCAAAGTAGCGTGGCCAGCAGGCCCAGGGCAGTGAGCCTTCCCCTGGACTCTGCCTTGGGGAGGCCACACCTTGAGTGTTGTGTTGAGTTCTGGGCCCCTCAGTTGAGGCAAGAGATTGAGGGGCTGGAGCGGGGCCAGAGAAGAGCAACGAGGCTGGAGAAGGGACTGGAGCACAAGTGCTGTGGGGAGAGGCTGAGGGAGCTGGGGATGTTTGTGCTGGAGAAGAGGAGGCTGAGAGGTAACCTCAGCACTGTCTGGAAGTGCCTGAAGGGAAGTTGTGGCCAGGTGGGGGTTGGTCTCTTCTCCCAGGCACTCAGCAATAGGACAAGGGGGCACGGGGGGCTCAAGCTCTGCCAGGGGAAATTGAAGTTGGAGATGAGAAAAAAATTCTTTGCAGAGAGAGTGCTGAGGCATTGGAATGGGCTGCCCAGAGAGGGGGTGGATTCCCCATCCCTGGAGGTTTTTAAGGCAAGATTGGATGTGGCACTGAGTGCCATGATCTGGTAAAGGGACTGGAGTTGGCCCAAGGGTTGGACTTGATGATCTCGGAGGTCTTTTCCAACCCAATCCATTCTGTGATTTTCAGGCTGGAAAACCAAAGACAAATTTGAAGGTGCTGCTAAGATAAGAATGGAATTTGTCCAGAGCCCTTGAGCTGGAGCAGAAGCAAGAAATCAAGTCTGCGGAGTAACGTTAATAGAGCTCTTTTATAAAGTGAAAATAAGTTGCATTAAGACTGTGTAGATGTAGCAATTTTTAGGAAATAGGTATTACTTAATAATTAGCTATAGCTGTGTGATGTTGGATAGTTTGCATGGTGTGTGCAGGTTTTAAGATTGTGTGTAACTGTGTGAAAAAGTAGTTTTGAATATAGTCACTCCTGAATCTTGAATATTCTCGCACAAAGAATAGTTTAAATATTGTTTATGTAAACACAGTTGCTCCCTTTCCTCTTTCCCTTTTTCTGCTCCTCTTCCCTTCTTTCCACAACTACTGTAACCTACAATGAAGAGAACAGAGAAATAAACTACCAAAAAGAATAAAACCTCAGAAAATTAGATGCAGTCACGTGATTTATTTACCGATAGGGGTTGAAGCCCCTAAAAAGCCCCTAAAAGGCTCAATCAGGAACTGTGTCTGTGGAGATCAAGCATCATGACAGTTTGTCACTTTTTTCCCCCTTAAAAAAATCAGTTTATTACTCTATTTTCTAATATTGTATTATATACAACACTTCATTATGTAAAAAGCAGACCTGGAGAGCCAATAATAATAATAATAAAAAAAATTTCAAAAATACCAGAAACGAAAAAGAAAACCTGTTTTTTTTTCACCAAATCTCTTTGTCCCCCAGCAGAATAAAAATGTGAAAGAAATTTCATACACGGGTAGCTTGTCCTTTTTTTAAATCTCTTTTTTTTTTTTAAGATCTGATATATGCAAGGAAATAGAAGCAGGCAGTAAAAATGAGGGAAAACTTTGCTAAAATGGAAAGATTATTCATTCAGTAGCTCCCTAACAGCTCAGCTCAATACTTAGCAGGTGGAAACAGGACAGGAGTATCCACGTGAAAGGAATGTCAGAAAGAGCCTGAATTCCCAGTAGGGCTCATCACACAGCAAAACCACCTTTTCCTACAAAAATCCATAAACACTCCATTAAAAAAATCTCTGCATGAGATGCCAAAGTAGATACCATTCATTACAGTCCCTGGAATGGAAAACAGAAACCCTGCACAGTTGAAAAAACAAACTAAGAGATCAGGCAAAACCTCCCCTCTATTTGTTTTTCTCCTGAACTCCACTCTGAGCTCTGTGTGCCCAACTTTAATTGGCAAAGGCTCCTTCCTGAGTGAGGCCACGGGTTGGTCTCGTTCCTGTCCTACAGTACCAAAGGAAATGAATTTTTAATGGTGTTTTAGGCAAGGGATAATTTTTCACCCCCGTGCCACTCAGCTACAAGTTTATCCAAAGATTACAGCTCCTGGAAGTGCTAATTAGCAACGATTAGAGCTGGACTGACCTGTCTTCAGTGTGAAGTATCTGTAGCGTTTGTGCTGCCCCTGCAAAATGAAGATCATCCCTTTCTGCACAGGTTTAATTGGAAGGTGCAGAGACTTGGATGCAGTCATGAAATGGAGAGGTGGCATTTTGTGAACCCTCCCAAACATGCACCCAGCATGCAAAAAAGCCAACAGGACAACTTAACACAAGGTAAGGTTGTGCAGATGAAAAAACACTGGATAAATGAAATTATTAAAATATTTATGGACTGCCTAATGCAGAAAAAGGGCATCAAATGGAATGGCTGATCATAATTGCATTTCATTTTCTTCTATCAATATTTAAACTTCTTCCATTACGACAAGAGTGGTGTGTACCAACAATGAACAGCCTCAGGACTTTTCTCAGGAGTTAAACTTGGGTCAGATTTAGAAATATTTGTTGTTGAAAACAGACACAGGAGCACAGAATTGTTTAGGCTGGCAAACCTTTAAGATCATCATCCTCATGGAGTTGCAGCATCTCCTCAGGTGAAACGGTGGCTTTTTCACTAAAATTCCATCCTACACATCTCCAGAGGTGTAAGGAATTTATGGAAAGGGAGGCCAGCAAGGATTTACCAAGGAACAACAGCAGAGTTTGTGCAGTGGGAAGCAAAACCTTAATGTAAGATCAAGCCAGACTTCAGCAGGACTTTGGAGATGTGCCACCAGGTCTTGTGCAAAAGCCAAAGAATATTCATAAAGTCAAGAAGAAATATTCTATATAACTGTTGTCCCTCCCCCCCCTGTACAACACAAACCCCAAGAAGTCAACGGTTTGCTGATGGACTGAGAGGCTTTTTTGAGTGAGCACTGGCAGGAGAGAGGTGGGTCTGGTTCTGCTCCATCAGTCACTTCCAACAGAAACAAAGTTAAATTAAAACTGATTTTAAAAAAGGGGAAAAAAGAGAGAGTACCCCTGAGGAGTTTGAAAGGGGTAACCTCTTACAGAGCAAGGGTTGTGTGGTCTTTCTAAAGGGAAAAGACTAGAAAATAAAGTATAACTCTGCTTGTACAGAAGAACTGGATGGAGAGAGTGATCACAAGGCTGAGGGAGAGGCTGCACACCAAATTATGTACTAATTTAGGAACTGTAAGGAAAAAACCCACATTTTCAGCTCTGCATCTAACGCAGACATGCACAACACACAGCAGTGGGTGATGCCAAGCTTTATTGGTTCTGGTATTTATTGAGCTGCTTGTGTTTCCTTGCTCAAAATATTATTTCATGCTTTAAAAAAAAAAGGAGAAAATAAAAAGAAAAAAGATGTTGTTCAGAACAGTCAAAGGGGATGGACAGCTCTGGATCTGCAGCAGGAAAATAAGCAGCTTCATTTCATTCCTATTAGACTGGGTTAAGTCAAGAGTAAACCCATTGACATCAGTCATTATGATTATGAAAAGCCACACAAAGTGTATTCCAGTTTAATTGGATCCTTCAACAGCCTCTGAATAAACACCCCTGGAAACCTCATTTCCCATTCAATGTGTATTTCCAGGGACTCTCTTAAAAAAGGAGCAGGGTGTTTCTTTCCCTGTGTCCCACAGCCAACACCTCATTTTAGATTTACTGTACTTCACAAAATTGTATCCTTGTTTAAAAAAAAAATAAAGAAAAAATTTAAAAAATCATATTAACCAACTTGTAGTGTGATTTATTATGTTTACACCATTTGCCTGTTGCTGATCTGAGGGCACCTCAAGAGACACAAACTCACTCCCTTCCTGTCAATTCTAAGTTTTCAGTTGATTTCTGTTATAAATGGAACTAATATGTCTCTCCTGGGCTTGCTCTGAGATCAGAGCCTTTGCTTTCCAGTGCATTTTTTCCTTATTTGGGGACCATACATGGATGAGGTATTGGAAATTACAGTTATTACTCAAATTTTTATTTGTTTACTGCCTTTTGGTTGGCACCTTCCCTTTATTTTGCATTATTTGATTATTATTTACTCTGCAGTCTCCAAGCCAAAACACACTCAGCATGTTCACACTTTTGTGCACCCAAGTGCCCAATTAAAAAATGCTTATAAAATTACCTGCCATTTTTAAACTTGAGATTTTCCTCAAAATTCAACAATTAAATCAGCATGACCTTCGAGATCTACCACAGTCACTTCTATGAGCCTTAAAAACCCCCAAATTACTAAAGGAAATAAGGGGGCAAACCCTACATATTTATTAGTTTTTAACCAGGTTCAAAGTCAGGCCTTAAATTCATGCACATCTTTTTGAAAATATTGCTTTTCATTATAGTATATATTCCCTCTAAGAGAGGCTGCAACCATTTATGGAACCAGGGGGATTTTATTTCTTGGAAACAGAATTTAAGAGACAACAGCAGTTGTGGAGATCTAAAACTGTAACTGAAGTCAGGAAGTTTGCAAAGAGTAGTTTTTTGAGTAAGAAAAAAAAAAAGGCAAATAGACAGAAAGGAGAAGGAAAATTCACAGTGTATTTTATTCACTAAATGCACCAATCCTGAGTGTCTCTTGCTCCTTTTGCTCTAGACCATCACTCCTCTACACCTGCTTAATATGTATCCACCAGCCTCATAATTCACAGCCAAATGAGAGTCCTAAAATAGCCAAAAATAAATGATGTGAACAATATTCTTCTCAAACAGATTTAAAAGGTTTTAAACTGACTGGAGTTCAATTAGTCAAGTGGGTATTTCCAAAAATAAACTTGCTAAGAAATAGAAATCCTTGATTTTTGAGTGCATCAAGATGACTGAACGATACTTAGAGGATTAAAAAAAAAAACCTACAAAAAAACAAACAAAAAAACCCCCAAAACCAACCAAAAAACCCCCCAAAACACCCACCAAGAAGAGAAGATGTTTCATGTCAATCACTGATCCCCAAATCTCTGTAACTTCAGGAAGTTCTCCAGTTCTGATTTTACAATATTCTCTACCAGAGGTGCAAGGGGAAGCTGAAATCTCCTGGGATTTTCCATCCCCACCTGGTGCTCTGCCCAACCCCCAGGATGGGCTGTGGCTGCTGGAAAACTGTTGGGAAGAAAGTAATCAGCCAGAATTTAGCAATGACAGAAACTGCAATTAAAGCCACGGAAGCAGCTATTTTGAATTATCTACCTCACAGTTAAAAGTAATGGAAAAGTAACACTGATTTTGAGAGGATAATGACAGATTCCCTAATTAAGGAAGAAACCAATTAGTTCATCATTTGGCCCAGCTTCAGCTCAGACTGTGATGAAGTGAGAAAATGGAGCAAAGCCTCTGGTTTCGTGGATGAGCTTCGCTCGGGAGGGAGAAAGTTCTCAGGGAACAGACTGAGAATTTGGGTGGGTTTGGGGCCACTCACACACAGAAATGGCAACTTGTCATCACTGCTGTGTCTCTGGGTCTGCACAGGAACCTCTAGGAGAGTGAGAAGAAATTATTTAGAAGTAGGAAAATAATCTGCAGGAGGTAAAAGTGCATTAAACTCCCTTCAACCTCCTGAACTCCTTTTCCTCTCTTTCTTGGGCCAACTGTAGTTCCTTTACTCCACTTAGTTCACCACCCTGAGCAGCCCATCCTCCCCTGGGCAAGCCCTGCAGGGCTGCCCTTGGTAATAGGGCATCTCTCCCTTAAAATAAGTAAAATCTCTTTTTTTTTGGCAAACTTTAAAGGTTACTTTCCAAAAAAAACCTTGTGCACTGTAGGCTAAGACAAGCTGTTTATGTGCTCCAATATGGGATCCCCCAACATGTGTAAACTGGATTTAAAATGTCTTTTGGTGCCACTGTCAGAAATGATACTGTTTTGGCAACAAAGAAACACTTTAGAGCTTTATTTGAAATAAACTGAACATCCTTTTCAGGGTTTGGGGTATATTCTTGAGCACATTAAATATGCAGAAACTAAAACCCGTCCTAAGTGTGTTCAGCTGGGAAAAACAAACCCTCAGCCTGTGGATTTCCAAGGACAGCCCTGGACTGTTTGCATTCAGATAATTCTATCACTAATAACAAAAAGGTCTTTAACTGCAGGCACACTTTGGAGTACAAACTATCCATAAACTGGAGGTTGGTATTTTCCTTTTTATTCCTGCTTTCTTTGCAAAAATAATGAGTTACAAAACCTCTACAAGACAACTTGAATCGTGGCCACCAAGAGTAAGTTGAGACAATGAGTACTTGCTTAAAAACAGTTGCAACATATTCCCAACTTCTCCATTTCTCCCCAAGCCCTTTAGAATAACTCTCTTTTTTTTGGCTGAAGATTTTTTTGTTTGTATATAAAATAAATTGCACAATGGGAATCTCAGTCTGGCTCCAAAACCTGAAGAACCTATCCTGAGAAATTAATTTCGTTCCAGAGTATAATGGAAACACTCTGATTTGAAACTAATGTACAACATTAATTGTTTTGGCACAAAAGGTGAATTATTTTATAGCTAAAATATAAAAGATCAATTTTCAGCCTGCTGTGCAGGTAATCAGGCATGCACCTCCTGTGTGGGAACAGCCCAACACAACGAGAGCAGCACGACACACATTCACCATCCTGCAATTCCAATCTACACATTTAATGAGAACATTGAGATGTTTCAGCTGAAGGGGCGAGGTTCCTACTTCAGGCTAAAACCTCAGTTTCATTTTTCAATGGAGGATGGTAAAGAGTCCACTTGGAAATGAGCTGGGGCCATGTAAAAACAGATGCAGTTCTTTAAACCCAGGAACTTGTGGGTTTCCCTCCTGTCCCCCAACCCACAGCTCGAGCACATGAGTGGCCAAGCAGTACCTGCACACTCTGATCTGCCCCCTTTGCCACAGGGATGGAAACCAGCCCATTGAAGGCAATTCTCTGTATTTAATAATTTCCTAACAGCTTCTCTAAGTCTCTCTCAGCAGCATCAGAGGCCAAGCTCATTGCTGTAATTAAAACATACACATTTCTGAGCTCATCTTTGGGAAACAGCTGTTTGANGCCCATTCCCTGGCACAGCTCCTGGCAGCTCAGCCCTGCCTGTTCTCTGCCACAAGGGACCTGACCATCGGCCAGGGCTGGGGCTCCAACCCAACATGACCTTTTAATAAAAACCAGCTCCTTCACTGGCAGGTTAAACCATCCTCGGTGCTCCCACGGAAGTCCAGATGCTAATGAGAAAGTCTAAGAAAAGGTTTTTCTGCATTTGGGTTCCAGTGCTGAATAAATCCCCCATTCCCTTCCCCTGGGCTGTGCTGGAAGGGAAGGATTAGCTCCTCTTTAACATATCTCTGCACTAATTGTTTCAGACTCGCTCTGTCATTCACAGTGTGCTGGCTCTGATCAGACTGTTCCCACTCTGGAAGTACATGGAAAAGTAAGAAACTGCTTTAGGAAGCAATATTTAAATACATACCCATCAGCCATATCCATTTCAAGTGACAAATTGTTCTTTTAATCACTTCCCTAGAACTTTACATTTAATTGCTGAGAGCATTTCCAACCACACTGTTGTGCTTTTTCAGTAGCTGAAAGTATTTTAAATTGCTTCCTGCCTATAATAATTTTGAGGATAAAAAGAAGACACTTTATTGCTCAACTAAAATAAATCTGATTTCTTCTAAATGTTAAATATTAGGGATATAAACTAAGGGTAACTAATGGAAATACCCAAGAGTCAATTTTCAAAGGAATGTACCACTGTTTATAGGTGGAAGCAGTAATTAGTGACAAATTTAATTTGGAACTCTTGCACTTTTTTAGAAGAAGGTACTTGGGAAAACCTTGTGAAAAACAAATATTCCTTTCAGGTCTGTTGTTGAGAGTGCAAGAAATGAGCTGGGACTGTGCTGGCACTGCAGCCTTCTCCCTCCTGCCTCCTCCTCCTCAACTGCTTCAAAGAGAAACTCAAGTATATTAGTAAAGATAATAAAGAGCTGGAGGAGAAATACCCAACAGTCACAAATTAGGAACAAAAGCAAACTTGGTAAAGAGCCAAACCCATTTATTTTCTCCAGATTTCTTTCTTTTCCCCAAGGCATAACAGATACCTGGGACCAAGTAAGTGAAAAGGTCCAACCTGAACTTTTTCTTGGTATTTGGTTCTTCCTAATCTACCTCTCCCTTTTGCTTTCCATTCCCCTGTTCCTCCAACAAATACCCCACCAACAGGCAGTTCCCCATTAAAAAATGGGATTCCATCTTTCTGCCTCGTTCAGTTTATTCAGGTTCAGGCAAGAGGATTAATGAGAGGAGTATCAGCATTAAAGTGTCTTTCAAGACCTCACCCCACAGTTTCCCACACACATTTTGCTGGTGAAACTTATGCAGAATTATTCCCACAAAAGCCTGTTCTGCTTCTGGCTCCCTCTCATGGTACCACTATACACACACTCAACTCTTTTCCAGGCTTTATGTTCCACTGACCCCTTGGCTCTGAATCTTTCATGATCGAGATACATCACTTAAACTAAGACAAAACAGACAGAATACCAAATATCTAAGAAATAAAACAGAAACACAAATATATTCATGTGCTCAGTGTCATTAATCTGCATAATGGAACATGGAGTTAATGAGTTCTGTAAGAATTTGGAGTAAGAAACTGGGATCTTTTGCTGAAAGCTTCTTAGGCCAGTTATACACCTCCACATCAGCTTAAAAATGTACTCTGAAGTAACTGAATATGTTGTCCAAGTATATAAATAAGATATATTTTAGTCTGGATTACTTCAGCCTGGAACACAGGTTTATCAAAAGGAAAAGTGCTTCAGGAAGACTGCATTTGATAAAGTGCATAACAGAGTGTCTCTGTAGCACTGGGCTGCTACTGGTGGTGAAAATAATGCTCTGACAGAGAGAAATCACTGTAAAATCCAGCTGTGAACATGTATTATTTTCTTTTCTATGGACAAATGTAAGTGTCTCTCAGGTACCATCTGATTTCAAACTGTCAGCTGAAATTTGTGCAGATGATGATGATGACACCAGCAGGGCTATTGCAAAATATATTTTTAAATAAAAATGCCATTTCTCCTCGGCAGATTGAAACCAGCACAAGAACACTATGGAACCATTTCTAAGGCCATTGCTTTTACAGTTTTCAGTGTACTGCTCTCCTTAGAATGCAGTTTGGTGCAAAACCTCTGCCAAGTGGGATTTATTGCTCATGCCCAGATGAGCATCATCCACAACCTGCAACACAGGCAAGAAGGTGAAAACCCAGGATGCTTTTCGCCTCCTGGAAGGGGCTTTACTTTAGATATTGGGGAGGAATTCTTGGCTGTGAGAGTGGGCAGGCCCTGGCACAGGTGCCCAGAGAAGCTGTGGCTGCCCCACTCCTGGGAGTGTCCAAAGCCAGGCTGGACAGGGCTTGGAGCAACCTGGGCTGGTGGGAGGTGTCCCTGCCCATGGGAGGGGGTGGCACTGGATCATCTTTAAAGTCCCTTCCAACCCAAACCATTCCCTGACATGATGCTATGAAAACACACTGATGAGTACTAGGAAAAATAAACATGTTCTGGAGTTCCATCCATTTAGCATTGCTTTGATTTAAAGGGTATGAAACGCTTCCAAAGCCAAATAAGTAAAACTAATTCAATTTATAGTTCCCTGAAAACTAGCACGTTGCTATTCAAGAGTTGCAGAAAAGAAGTAATCAAAGCATCAGAATATTTCTGGCACCTGAGATGCTTTCCATGCCCTGTTATTCATGAAGCACAGTCTTGCTGGAGCTTGCAGGTCTCCAAATGGCAATACAAGAGACATGAGCAAAAATCTGCAAGTCTAAATAGTCATTTGCAACAGACATGACATTATTCATTGAATGATTTGTCACAGCAAACACTGAGCAAAAAATTGGGATCTATTTTTCCATGATCTAATATTATTTCATAGCAGCATGTCACAACTCCAGAATAATATGCTGTAAGCTGAATTGATCCCTGTCCTTCAAACACAGTCTCATTTATTAATGAAGTCTACATTTATCAGGGAATGATATAGAGAGGGAGGACATTCTTGCTGCCTCATACCTTTAGAATTACCCCTGCCATATTGCATGAAATAGGAACACACATCAGGAATTTAAGACAAATAGAATTGCCTTGCAATTTCCAAGCAACACCTGCCCAGCTCCACAACATTCCTGTCACTTCTTTAAGTTTTCCTGGGTTATGGTCCCATTCCACAAAGGGACAAGGTAACAGGGACTATGGTGTATCCACCAACACAAAACTGGTGGCTAATTTTTCCAGGTCTCATTGCTTCCTACTGTGTCTCATAAATCCAAGCTCGGTGTCAGATGAGTAAAACTGACTGTACTAAACAAATATAAATAACAATACCTAGGAAACAGAAATACCAGCTGAAGACAAGCCACACAATACTCCCAATACAAGTGCAGTAGTAGCAGTGGGTAAAACCCTAAAGGAACCCGCAGATTTGCTTTACTGAGGGCTTTGTCACTCGTTACAAACTGATTTTGGAACAAAATCAATAGCAGAGAAAAATCATTTTTAGATCTCCATATGTCCAGCCTTTTCCATTCTTGGCAGAACGGGGAAAAATTAGCATCGCATGAATGTTTTTTAAGCAGCTGCACATTAACTGTGTCCAACGCTGAGTTTGGGATGTGGTGAAGTTTTGTTGTACTGACAGTCCTTTAAAACCATTAAAAACATAACAGTAACACAGTAAAAATCGAAATAGCCGTAGAGAGTTAAGTACAATTTAAAGGTTATAACAACTGAAAAGTAGCAGGAGATCTGCATAAATCAATTATAGATGTCACTCTCTCTTTTGAGTATGTGGGTGAGATGATTTACTGATTTGTGGCAAAACCCAGGGTTCTCTGCAACAGGACTAACACATCCAGAGGAATAGCCACGCAGAATAACGACAGATGACTGTCTTAATTATCCAAAACCCACTGCTCAATTATGATACAACGTACACTAACATAAAACCAAGGCTGAATTAGTAAAATAATTTAAGGGGAAGACTTCACAGACGATGCCAGTCATTTACTGAATCTCCCATTGAGTAAATCCCAAACCAGACTGCTAAGAAGGGGAATGCCAGAAAGGGAAAATCCTCTAAGGAAAATATGGCAGTGGTTTGTGACAGAGCTTTATGACAGAAATACAAGACTGATCTGTGCACCCTCGGCTGGAAATACTGAGCATCATCTTCCTCCCTGAACAACAACAGCCCTCAAAGAAACACAGTGAAAATACAAGCTCAGCACAGGAGCTGATGTGGAGGGAGTGAAATGGAGATTCACTGTTGGTTTCAATGGTGGATGTCCATGCCCTGCTGGAACTGCACACTTCAAAAGGACAAAATTATTGTTAACTGCAAGAATAATTTGCTCCCCATTGAAAGGTGACATTCGTATGACTTATGTAAATATCTGGGCCTACGATAAGCAAAGGAAAAAATATGTCAAATTGGAGGAGGGAAGCAATTTTCTTCTTCCATACTATGAACTGGCACTTCTTTGGGGAGGAACATTGGCTTCTATTGTAACTGGAATGCTGTGTGTGAAGGAATAATCACTCTTTAATCAAGTCTCTTCTTGAAGACTTGTTACAGAGAATGCAGAAAATAAGGGAAATTAAGCTGGTGAGATCTGAGAAAACTGCATGACAAGACAAAAGAACAGTATTTTGGGGGCTAAAGGGGGAGAGCAAATAAGCTGTTTGAGAAGGGGTTTAGAATTAGTATTGTCTGAAATTATTTTATAGCTCAGTGCAACACATACAATATCAAAGATAAAAACAAGTCAGATCACTGACCTGGAAAGGGCTGAAGAGCCCTCAGGCCAGGTCAGCTGCTCCTGAACAATCCCTGCTATTCCTAACAAACCACTGCTGCTTCATGGATGGGTATTTTATCTAAGACTTGCTGACCTGTATCCCCCATGTCAGATCTGGGGGCACTGCATGTTTGATGCCACTGTGCTACAGGTTTATGTTAGTGAAGAAAGGAGGATGATTTTTCCCACCTCTCTCCATGTCTCCTGAAAACTTTAATCATTAATCCTCCAACACTCGCACAAATCCAAGGATTTTAAGTCATTCTGGTACCAATTCCCAACTCCACTTGGTAATTCTGGGAGCGCTCAGCTCTCTCTTTGCTGCAGGAACAACACAATTAGTGTGGGGGGTGTCAATCCCATCCCATCTGCTGCCTGCAGAAGGAATTCTCACCTCTTCCACATGTTCATCCACACCACTGTTCTCAGCAGCAGGAGCATGTTTTGTCTCACCTCCTGCTCAACACCTCAAACTTAAACGCTGCCAGAGCGAGGCAGAGCTGCTGTCAGCTTGGGCACCACCTCTGGGAATATACCCACACACAGGACACGAGCGTGGGAACAGCTGGGATCATTCAGGCTTTGGACTGCATCTAGAAGCACAAATTCAATCATTCTAATTCTTACAGATAGCTGGGACAATGACCCATTTTCTCAGCTGCTGAAAAGACAAAGCTGTTGCAAGGCTATAAAGATGATTTAAGGGTATGTATCAGTTTAGGGAGAAAAAAAATTCTGCAAGCTCAGACAGTTGTAAAATTGCCACTTTATGGCTGTGTCTGCTTGGACTCTGCCAAATTTATGAGGCCACAATACCTATATTATTGAATACAACATCTAGCTGATATTACCTTGTCTTTGCAATCAAATCTAATGTTTAACATCCCAGCCTTTCAATAATGACACTCCGTATCAATTAAAAATAATAAAATCAGTTCCCTTCAAATCCTACTTGAGGCTCAATAGCAATTAGTTAAACACTGAAGATGCAGAATGAGCAAGAAAATGTACTTGCAACTTTTGGTCCACCAAGAATCCATATCTGCAGTTTTCTCAGCCCCTCAATCCAGCAGTGACTTCAATTACAGCAGCTTCCTTGTATCACACCCCATTGCAAGAAAACAGGCAGTCACCAGCATAATTAAAGAGAACAATCTACTCCCTGCCATTGTCCAGTCACAGGGAAAAGTAGAGTCATCGAGGCTTGGCAATTGTGAAATTGGGCAGAATTTAACTCCAGAAAATACTCAATTCGTTACTGGGAATACCATAAAAATCAGACACATTAAGTGCACAGAAATTACTGAGAACTAGAAAACACTTCAAGATAGAAGTAAATCCTCTTAAGTACTTCCCTTGCCCGTTTTTGGTTTCTTTCTCTCTGTGTTTGCTTTAGAAACCAGGATTTGTTCTTGTTCTCTCTGAGGGGTCCCTGTCTTGTGAATTCCCAGGATATTGCCCTTCCCCACCAGCAGCAGGTGCAGCCTGGAGGGTCCTTACCTGCCGCCCGGGGCGCGGGTCCGCAGAGCAGCACAACCCCCTGCCCTTCGCGCACCGACACCGCGCTGCGCATCTTCGGCCTCCAGCCCTCCGGCTCTGCTGCAAAACAGGGGAGGTGGATGTTAGAAAAGACCAAACAGACAGGAGACTCAAGTCCTCAGATCCTCCCCTTGCACCTCTTGTCATGGAACTAATCCCTGGACGTTCAGTGGAGCAGCTGCAGAAGTGGGGAAGGGAAGGCGACAGAATTAGGAGTGAACTAATTGGCAACAACATAATTTAAGAACACCTGTGGCTGATTTTGTTAGGGTTATGCTACCCTGATTTTGATCAGCAAAAAGGAGCCATAAGTATAACCTAAAAATAAGTCCTTAAGCCACTGTTCCTTCTACTCTGATGAAAACAGCATCAAGATCCTACAGAGCTCCTCTAACCAGCCATAAAATAACTGTAATACAGCTGTTCACAAAACAGATAGGCACCTTTCCAAAGAGAAAAGGACAATCTCCCTACGAGAGAATCCCTTGGAATACTGTTAAGCTCTGGAGACAGCAAGAGCTTTGCACCTCAGAGTGTTGACCCAGCGGCCTCAGGTCTTTGTGATCATTTTAAGCTGTGTAAGTACCAGAGAATATTCTGAGCTGGAAGGGACCCATGAGGGTCATCAAGGACAACTCCTGGTCCTGCCCAGGACAGCTCCAGGAATCCCACCACATGCCTGACAGCATTGTCCAAATGCTTCTGGAGGGAGGAAAATGCTACAGAGTTTATATAAATGCAAAAATTGTATCATACATTTATATTTGCTTTCCCTCTAACTGGTGATTCAAGATCCAACAAAGTATGGCCTCATACCCTTGAAATAAGCCAGATATAACATGCAATACAAACTAAGATTGAGTTTCTACATTAACAAAGGCTTTTCCATGAATAAACCACATATTTCTCCATAATAAAACCAAACAGAAGACAATTTAAACCCCCCATGTTTGTTTATAACCTTGTACAGGACACTAACACACAGTCTTTAAATAAGGCTGTCTTTATAACCAAGCATAATAGGAGTAGTGAGTTGACAAACAGTAGCTATTTCCCCAAAATACAGTATTTTTGAATACTGAAAAGCAACAGCTGTTACAGTCAGAACACTGAACAAGAGCGATTAGAATTTCAATGTTTCATTTAAACAAATACATTTAACGCCACAGTAAGATATTGTTGTGTTATCCTTTGTTACTGCACACAAAGTTCACAGCAATGTGTGTTAAAAGGGCTGTTTTCAGCTTTCCAAGTGGATTTCCATGGAGGTGCATCTTGGCACGGACTTGGATCCTTCTGCTGGACACAGTGTGCAAGTCACACACAACCACAGACAAATTACATGAATTTCAGGCTTTTTAAGCCTTTCCTTTTTATTTTCTTTTCTCCCCAAAACGTTATTGATCCATCAGCTGCCCCAACTTAACTGCCCTGAGTCATGGAAAGAAGAACCAAGAGGTGACTGCACCCCTGAGGACACACACTATTCCAGGACAGGACGAAAACCTCTCTGCTATTTGGATTTTAAATTGCACTCAAGTAATTATTATTTATAAAATTAATTCAGACCACATCCTGCCCTCTTACATCACAACCACAAGCCACAAATCTCATGTAATACATATGATTTCTATCATTAAAGTGAAATGGTTGTGCAGTGCTTTCTCAGCACCTCTGTTTTATGGCAAATACAGACCTGCAGAACCTCAACAGAGGATGGATTGGGCTGGGAGCACCCTGGGAAGGGACATGCCAAGGGATTTGAAAGGCACATCCAAGGGTTGGACTTGATGATCTCGAAGGTCTTTTCCAACCCAATCGATTCTATGATTCTGTCCTCATTATCCCACAGGTTCCCACCTCTGTGCTTAGATCTGTTCCAATGCTGTCCAGCAGATGTTACTCATCACTGTCTGTAAGTGCAAACTGCTGTCGTGGGGGGAACAGTTTTTGGGGAAACACAAAATTCACCTGAAAATGAAGAATATGAGGCATAGTACAATGAAAGAATAACTTTCCACAAATTAACAGGGAGCTCTCCATCCTACCATCCAGTAGCACCAGACTAATCACAGAGCTGCAAAAATATCATCACTTAATTTATTTACATACTTCTATATTCTCTTTACACGTTGTCTGGCACTGCTTTGAATAGAATGAAAAATCAACATGCAAATAGTAGCAGAGTTCTTTATTAGCATTACACAATGAAGCCCAAATCTCTGCCCTTGGAAAGTCCTGAGTGCTTTTAAAGCAGATGTTAGTCTGATTTTCAGGTGTTTCTGTAGCATATTCAGAGTATTGAAGGTCAAAGCCAGGCATGTTTGGAAGAATATCAAGAGTGATTGTTTATCCTTGGGCCTTTTTGTTAGGCTTTTGTTAGTGTTTTAATAAATGCAGTGTCCCAAGCACAGTAACACCAGGCAGCAGAGCTGCATCTTCTAACAAAAGTGGCCATTCCATGAACTCATGGAAAGGGACATTCAGTTCTCAGAAAACTGGCAGGGTAAATAAAGTACCTTACAGGGTGGGCTAATAATGGCAAAGCTGGTTTGTTTTCACAGACTGACTTGTTTCTCTGAAAGCAGAGGCTCTTCTCCTGCTGAAATGTCTCAATGGGTAAAATGTAACTGGAAACAAAGAACCAAGACAGGGACAGGACCAAAGATGGTTTTGAGAAGTGATGAGTCAAACAGGTCTGGCTTTTCAGTGCCCCATGGGATGACAATATCCCATTGTTTAGTTTGAGACAAAGAGGTAGAAACATATAAAGTATTTCTCTGTTTTACCTGAACTATGGATGGTCTTATTCATCATCAGATTTTTAAAACTTCCCTACTTTCTCAAACTGGTCATCAAAAGAAAGTTTTTCATTAGTTTCTCTTGCCTAAATCTTTTTCCTCCTTACTTGCACTTTTTATGCCTCACTTGTAATCTCTTTTCATCTGAAATGTAGCCATTCATGGACAAAATGAACTTTATTCCTTAACTCTACCAGGCAAAGGCTCCAATCATACCACTGAAAGTATTTTGGTAAAAAAACCCCTGACTACAAGGAAAAACAAATCCAACTTCACATCCAATCTAGAACTGTGTAATTTGCAAATTAAATGTTTTTATTGCCTGTTTATAGTTTGCCATATAGAACAAAGTTTAAAATTAGCAACTGAGATTTTCTGACTCCTGAAACAGCATTTTCCTCTGCCTTCCCCTGCTAATACATATATTTGCCTCATTGCTTTAGTACCAAGTACATAAAGTTATATCAACTGAAATACAGATGCCATTGCAATAAAATGGAGCAAGAAAACGTAATTCAGCTTTATTGAAAAGTCTTTGATTCTGCCCCAAAATGAGAGCAAGGAACATACAAACAGCAAGGATCTGAAGACTGTATATTCCACTGGGTTCTCTCCTTCAGTTTAATAAGCCAAGTTTGAAGTCTCCAGCACTGAGACTTAAAGTTGCTGGGAAAGACTCCAAAATACAGAGTTTCAAATGTGAGGATCAAACTTGAAGCAACTCCCTGATGCATTTGGAACAGCAGCATCTAAAACCTCATGCATGATGACCATGGCAATTAAAAGACATGGACTCGTGAATTCATGGAGAGAAAACAAGACCTGAAGTATGTGTGGAAGGTAAAACAGACTAAACCCAGACTGACATATTTATAACAGAATAAAAATGAACTTCATCAGCAGAGCAGTGGCCTGTTGACCACATTCACTGCAAGCACCTCCTGAGATGCTTCTGCTTTCTGTAATCTTGTGTAGCCAAGGCAGGCAAGATCAGATCAAATATTACAACTATGCTTTGAAAAGACACAGAACATCATGCTATGAAAAATTCAGGGAATTTTTGATGACAGAGCTGCTCCAGACACACAACTCCTGGCAATGCTGAGTTGTGCCACGTTTTGCCAAGAAACCTGCGTGATGTTTCACCCCCAGACATGGATCTGCACACAGAACTTCTGAACATCAGTAGGCACTGCTAGAAATTAAACCAAATTCTATTTATTTTTTTAAGGAATCACAGGACACATTCACTGTGAGAGGAGGAGGATTCAGTATTCAAAATACTTTTATTTTCTCAGGTTTCCAATTCCAAGTCCAGCAACACCCGAGCATTGTATTACACTTGTACCAATGGATGTTTACTGTCAACACAAGTTTATTAGCAATTCTACCGTGTTTTGATAACTGCAGAACAAGGATTCAAGCTCTACAAACATAATTGTCCCTTAAGAGCCACAAAAATATTTATTCTATTGCTTCATTAGACTCATTGGTATTCAAAGCAGAACTTGTTAAATATACTCTATGTATAATTCTGTATTGGTAGGATGCTCAAGTGCCTAAATGAGTCAGACAACCAATTCTAAACTGTTTTCTTGAGTAGGTAATTCTGAAGTGGGGACTCTGTTTGATGTCAGCCCATAATGAAGTACTAATTCATAGCCCTGGTGAAAGTCCCATTATTAAAAAGAATGGAAATTCCACTCTCTCAGCTCTTAAGGACAAATAACAGCCCCAGTGTGTTGTAATAGCTGTGTTGCTAATGACAACTTCTGGAGAACACAGAGTAACACAAATTTGTTTCTTTTAAAAACCCCACAATCAACAACAAAAAACTCCAACAAACTTCCCCACCAAACTCACCTCTATCTGCACGAGCAAACCTTTTCCCCCACCACTCCATCCCCCAAAATTAGCATCTCTGTGACCATGAGTTTTATACTTCTTGAGACAGATACCACAAACTCAGTGCACACTTGGGCATGATTAAGTTTCTTAAAAACCCTTGTATGAGCCCAGCAGGATTATCTGGAATATCCTGGGCCTGTTAACCCCAACCTGCTGCCTGCAGCGATTCAGCACTTGAGAACAGCACAATGAGCTGCACGTGGAGTCAGTGAGACCTTCTGCTGCCTTTCCAGGATCCACAGCAAGCCTGGGAGAATCATATTACAGTTGGAGGAAGGGATGAGACCAAAAATTATCTCTGCCATCATTTACTGTTGGATGCAGAGAGGGACTAAAAATATTCACAGTGCAGAAGTGAACATCACTCAAGGCACCAACGAGTGGGGGTGATTTGTCACTCGAGAAGAGATTCAGAGGCTACCAAGGAACCATCTCCAGGGCTTCATTTTGTCAGGCTGCTGTTACAGGGAAATCATATAATTCCACATCAACCTGTGCAGAACCCCCCTCACTGCTGTGACACGGCGCTGAACTCTCCTTTTATGGTACCACATTTTTCTGTGTGAAGGCAACGGAGCAGCAGGTTACACACACACTGCAGGGTGGTTTTAAACTCCCCATGCCTCCAGAGGAGCAGCTGTGGCCCTGTGAGAGCCCTTCTGCAGCCCAGCAGCTGTGGCATCACCTCTCCACGCTGAGATCCTGCCCTGCTGCCCACAATCCCTGGAGACTCCAGACCAGGACAAGCAGAACGACCTCTCACCTCAAGGCACTTCTTATTCACAACCCAAAGTGCTACTTAGGCAACTCTTGAGTTTTCACTCTGAAATACTGCTCCTGTCTCTGCTCACATTACATCAGTCTCATCAGCAGAGCTCATCTGAGAGTTCTTGCATCCATAAAAGCATGGCCAATAAAATGCAGCAAATCTCTGTGTAGAGACAAGACAACCCTTCAGGTTGTTTCCATCACGTGAAAAGTTGACCACCCAACAGCTGAGTCATGCTGGGATTAACAGGCTGCTGGAGCCACGTGCAGGAACAGCTCCCACCACCAAAAAACCCTTACAAATCTTTTAAACCCTTCACCTCCCCTTGAATCACTTGAGGTGCAGCAAAAAAATTAAACACGGAAAGAATTAAATGCTCTCACATCAATTAAAGGAAAACAATTTAAAACCTGTGCAACAAAGTCTGTGTTGTATAAACAGAAACAGAAAAGAAGCTAAAAATAAGCTGGCACAGATGCATCAGGCTGTGGTGAACACAAGATGCCAGCGTGGAAAGAGGTAGAAGAATCTGCAGTAATGAGGGGAAAGATGGATGGGGAGAGAAGAGATGAAGCACTTTGTGGGCTTTGTGGAACTGAAGGAAGAGACCAGAGGCAGCAGAGAGAGGAAAAAAAATAAAAAGCAGTGAAGGAACATTAATAGCATAAATGTTGAGTCAACATCTGATGAGCAGGGAGTATTTCTTTTTAAAACACACTCTGCTCTGGCAAAAATGCACAGAAAGAACTGGGGAAAACACCCCAGCATTACTGGGGAAATGCATGTTTTGAAAGAAAAATGTTCTCCAATAGGTATTTCCAAAAATACGCCTTTCATAAATTCATATTATCTGGGAATTACCACTGAACTCAAGGCAAACACAGCACTGAACAAAGCAATTCAAGCAATTTGAGAAATATCTCAGGAGGGAAGGATGTTTGCTCAAAGAAATTATCCTACAGTCGAGTTCTCAGATGCAACGTGGATTTTTTTTCCCCTACCACTTTCCCAAAACAAACCCTAAGAATATCCTGACAGTCTACTAAACACCAACCCTCCTGACCACAAAGCAGGTTTAGTGTTGAAGAACATCAGGCTATTCACACTTTAATAGTCAGACAGATGGCTAAAGCCCTCCCAGATCCAGGTCTAATTATCAGGAGGTTTGTTTATTTATTAAATACACAGCAGTGTTTCCAAAAAGCCTTTCCTAATAAATAAATCAATGAAAACCATCCTAGAACAGCTCATTTTTAAAGCACTGGGAACATGCTGATGATAATGAGGGGTTTTTTTTCCTGCCACTTGATCTTTCCAAGGAGAGCCACTTTCCTTAAAGAAACAGATTTCCCACAAATAGTACAAAATACAGTTGGGTTGTCACCAGAAAGTGTTGTCAGGATTCAGGTAACCCAAAATCTGTCATTGTGCTCATCTGCCCAGGTATGAGCAGCTGGCAGGAAGCCTCCCTGCTCTGACTGGGGCCATGTGGACAAACAGATGTAAGGCTGACAAAGAGCAGACATGGCAGATGAGTGAGTGTCCTGGCCACAGATGTCCTGCCCCAGCTGCTGCCTCTCACCCAACACACACCCACTGTCAGGCAGCATAAAGAGCCAACATTCACAGCCTTCACAGAATCACAGAATGGATTGGGTTGGAAAACACCTCTGAGATCATCAAGTCCAACCCTTGGGCCAACTCCAGTCCCTTTACCAGATCATGGCACTCAGTGCCACGGCCAAGCTCAGCTGAAAAACCTCCAGGGATGGGGAATCCACCCCCTCTCTGGGCAGCCCATTCCAATGCCTGAGCACTCTCTCTGCAAAGAACCAAAGTGTTGGTGCTCTCAGCAGAACGTCCTGCATGGGTTGAGCAAAGTGATTTTGTTGCATGCACAATGAAACAAGTCATTGGTCCCTCCATGACTCCACAGGGGAGAAATCTGGCAAGAATAAGACATCAAACCCAACCCTTGACTTACCATTCCCTGCCAAAATCACCTGTGCCATTTTCCTTCCCAGCATCAGATGGGTTTTAGCTCCAGCTCCAGCTGCTGTTCAGTACTTTTAACTGGACACACTAAACATTAATGGGTTTTTAATTTTTGTATTTATTTTACTATTTCTCCTGCTTATTATTTCTCGACCCAAGTAAGGTGAGTTTGTCAGGTATGTCACACCTCAACTTTTTCATAAAAGAAAAGCAGGGAAGCCTAAAGAAGATGAATATTTCTACATAAGAGAATTCAATAACCCACTTGAAACACTCTGTAGAGGGGAGAGAGTGCAAGGACAGATTAATACTGTAACAAAAATAGTACTTGGAGAGGAATTCAGAGCAAATTAAAACTTTTAATTCTATTATTGAAGTGAAGATGAAAAACACAGAGACAGAAATAAAAGCAATCCATTTTCATGTTAGCACATTTGCTTGGTTTGTGGAGAGGAAGAACAGTTATTTCACTGCATTAACCACTCACATGACCATTTCAAGGAAGAGGAAAGCCAATTTTCACATGTGACAAATAACGTATCTCAGCCTTAGTACCCTGAATACAGCATTTGGTTCTGACATTAATTGCTTCTGTGATGTTCAAATCTACCACTTCTGAACTGGGGATATAATTCACCCTCCTCTTCCTTGGGTGCTTCACTCCAACCACAGCAATATCTGAGCACAAAGATGTCCCCACAGCATAAAACAGATTCTGGAAAATTGCTGCAAACATTTATGACTATAAATCTCTAAGGTTACTAGCTGGGATTAGACTACATTAACAGGCTCAGAAGGACAGGAGAGATAAGAGAAATGATCTATTTCTATCCAGGCACCATACAGCAACACTCAAGTTGTAGTTTAATGGATGTTCAGGAGCACATCAAAGCAAACCAGAACAGATTCTGTTCATTTTCCTCACAGTATCAAGCAGTGGCTAAAGCAGATGGTCTGCAGTTGCTTTCCTCATAGACTTTAGGGAACAGGAATGCAGTGAAATGCATTTCTTAGCCTGATGTCATTTGCAGCTGACAAGCAAAAAGGGTATTTCTCCTGCAGATAAGGCAGAAGAAATGAAAGCAAACCCACGGTACTGGATGCTGACAGGGGAAATGTGTAAAACAATAAGGATTTGCCAAGTTCACATAAAACGGGAAAAGGAAAAATAGAACTTTATCTCTAGGAGACATGGTACAGTTTCAGGTGGAAGAATCACTCCTGGGATGCTGAAGATGAAAGCCAAATGATGGTGGTCCCCCATGAAGCCACATCTCTGACCTGTGCACAAGCAGGAGTTGTTAATTATTTAATAAACAGCTAAAACCCACTGCATAACCTAATTCAGTATTTTTGTGCAAACATACTGCTCCACTGTAGTCCCTCACAGAGTTAAGAGAACATCCTGAGGTTGCAAACTCAATTACCTGGAGTTAGAAAATGCCACAATAAAGGTTGGCAAAGATCACAAATATTGGCTGAGAATAAAACAAAAGTTCAATCAGGAAGATTTCACCAATGAAGACGATTTGCACCAGTTTCCTGCTATTAACACAGGGGTTACCCAGTGAAACTGTGATGTGATACCCAGGAGACCAAAACAGATGATCCAACAGTTCCTTCTGATCTTCCACCTTGGAAAGACATGAATAACTGTGGCACAGCTTGTTTTCTCAAGTCTGAAGTTCTGTAAGCACTGCTACCCTGCAGAAGAACTGCTCTGGTCCTGCCAGCAGCACAAACACAGGATCTCAGCTGAGTCAGCACAGGGCTGGGTTGGGTATCAAGAAAAGGTTCTTCCCCCAGAGGGTGGTGGGCACTGAACAGGTTCCCCAGGGCAGTGGGCACAGCCCCAAGGCTGCCAGAGTTCCAGGAATGTTTGGACAACACTCTTAGGGACAGAGTGGGATTGTTGGGCTCTCTAGGCAGGACCAGGAGCTGGACTCAATGATGCTGATGGGTCCCTTCCAACTCATCAAATTCTATGATTCTAATCAGCCTGACCAGAATAACAGACAAAGTCCACCCATTGCAATCAAGGCAAAACTTCATTTGCTCTGTCACACATCTCCTTCTGCCCCTCATGTCCCCTACAAAAGCAGAACAGCCTTTCCAGAACATGTGGTAGAGCTTCAGTCAGGTCACAAAACCTCTCCTTCAATATTAATCATTGCTCTGACCCAGATGTAAGAGAGGGACATTTAAAAACCAATCAGTATAATCCCCATGCAGATAACAAGCCCCATGGTTTGGTTTATAAAGGCAGGACCAATAATCATTACCCAATTAAACGAGGGGGTAAATAGGAGACAAAATTGCATTTGGTCTGGCTCAGGCTGGACTGGAATCTGATACTGCAGTGTCTGGAGGAGGAACAGGAGAGCCTTGCAAGCATGACTTGGAATAAATTAAACTCATTACACAACGCAATGATTTGTGATAAGAACTCAGTAACTTGATCTACTCGGTCACCTTACCCAGCGACAAATCGATGCCAGGAGGGCGCGTGGCAGACGAGGATCATGCCGTGCCCGAGCTCTGCCCTGCCCTGGGATCACTGGCCATGCAGAGCTGCCCTTTCCCAGCCTCTACATAGACACTGGGCTGGGAGAAATCCATTTTACCCTTGCCACAGTGTCAGTAAATATTGGAGACTGAAAAGATGCTCAGGTCCCACATTTTTAGACAAACTCAGAATCTCCAGACAATTTCTTTCAGTAAAGAAGGATTTATTATGAGGTAAAAAGATTTCTTGAAGAAGCAAGAGAGTAATTCCACTGAATCCCCATCAGGAGAAAGAAAAACACAGGATGGGTGAGATGGAACTGGCTTAAGGAGAGGCTGTAGTTTGTTTTAAGCAAACAAAGAGTTATTCAGAGATGAAAGGGTCAGTAAGAGTAGCAAGTGTTAAGAGCTGAAGTTGTGAAATACCAAGGAGAAAAATGCTACATTTTGTTAACCAAAAAAGCAGAAAAATTCTTCTGAAAAGAATCTGAATGAAAACCAGAGAGATGTATTAAGAAATCAGAGGTTCAAAACCAACTGAAAGCAAAGGAGTGTGAACACTCAATATGAAAATGCAAACCACTACTGTTAATATCAGGTTTTTAATAATCAAAAGCATCGTATCATACACTTATACTTGATACTCAGGGAAAACTCCTGGCAGATCACACACCAGAGTTCAGTGAGCTGAGCAGAGGCTGTGGCAGTGCAGAACCAGCCTCTACTCCAAGAAACCCAATAAATCACTGACTCATTTGATTGTTTAACTTAATTACCAGGTCAAATAGAGGTACATACAGTAGGAACAGTCAATGCAATTCCAAATCATTAGATGTTACAGTGACAGTAAGTTCAGAGAAAAGCTGCACTCAGTGACATGACAGAGCTGCCCCACGCTGGGGTTGGACTCAAGGTCCCCACAGTTTCAGACCATCACATCCAAGCTCTCATTCTCAGCATCAACTCTGTGAGACCACAAGGTTGTAACTGCACTGTCTGCAAAGTACTAACACTGCAAACATTAAAAGGAAGTTGGGGAGGTGTGTGTGTGTTTTTTGAAATGGTACCACTCAGAAATGACAAATGTCTATAGACAAAACATTGGTTAAACTTCAGCCTTCAGTTATTCCCATACACCATTAATATTGAAACCTGGCTTAGCTCAGTTTGGATAAAGAGGTTTTGACTTGCTTAGCTCCATGTTCAGTCATTTTAGAAAAAACTCGTATAACCTTTTTGTAAAAGATTACATAAATCAAAGTGCTAAGGAAACAAATTAAGATATTTGAAACTCAGCTGGTGAGTTCATCTTTCCAGTTTGCTCCATCCCCCAAATTTAGTCCAAACAGACTATCCAGGAGCTCTTCTTGCAGCAAGAAAAGAAAATGCAGGGATCATTTGAGCGCATTAACCTCCCTGGAAGAGAAGGGAACGAGACAAGATCTTTAGAGAATTGCATTCTGTCTGCCTCTGCAGTAATGGCATTACACTTGAATGAAAGCAAAATTATGTGTAAGACTGTTAGTTTACTGAAGGGTCAAAGAGATGACAGCTGTGGCAGGCGGTGGCAAACCTTTAATATGCCATGATGCACCAATGTGCACATCCTTCAGTGGGTGAATAAATGTGGCTGAACAAGGGATTACACCTGAGCAAGCAACTGCATAGATTAATAAATTCAGCATCAGACCATTCAACAACAGAAGCTTCAGGAGTGGAAAAAACCAGCCCCTGAGAAATACCTATCTGCTACTCCACTTATAAAACACAAATACAATGCCAGTGCTGCTGAAGGGAGTTTAATAGATTGAGACACGTACATAAGGAGAAAACCCCCAGAACACAGTGGGACCTCAAATCTTTTTGTTGGTATCTAAGTAGGATCATGACGTGACAGATGCTCCATGTGCAGATTGATCTCCAGCCTAAGCCAAACTGCTCCTTGCAGGGTGATGTAATGCTCCAAAGTATATGTTAACTGTAATTTAATAAAAAGTCCTGGGCTCAAAAAATACAGTTTCATAAAAAAAGAGCAAAGATGTCTCGCTGCACAGGGCCAAGGGAGGCAATAACAGGCAAATAAAATCAGGTACATCTCTTCTCACAAGCAGTGAGAATTTCCTTGGTTATTAAATGAGACTCCTCCCTACCCAGAGCCTGTGCTCCCTGTAACTACTCACTGCCACACTGCATGAGAAACACAACTTAAATGCATAATCAATACAAAAACAACCAGAGAAGCAACACAGTGTAAGAGGAGCAGTTCTGCAAGTTCCACTGCTTGGGTGTTAAGGCACCCACTTTGCTTCCCAATAAACATCAGGAAGCAAAATATGCAGGTTGGCAGCAAATCCGACCCTGGAAAAAGTGCATTTAAAGTAAGATGATACACAGCGAGGTCATTTAAACTGCTATTCTAAACCACCCCCTAAATCTGACAATTTTTTGTGTTGCAGCCATGGTTTACTGCCATCAAATTTACTGTGTGTTTATACATTCACTTAATGTTAGTAGAACTCTGTACATCACAAAGATGCCTTAAGGTTCTGCAGATTTGTAGCACAGAGATTTTTAACACAGCTGTATAGTTACTAACACTTCAAACCAGCAGTTAACAGTTACTAAACCTCCTTTCTCATGCTCTGTGTCAAGTTCTTGAAATTTTCTTTAATGTTCTGTTCAAGGAAAAACTCCAAAGAAGGCATGGGATGCTGAAGGTGATGATGGCGAAGAAGGAGGGGTCTTGAGACCTCTGACTGAATTATAGGGGGCTGTGCCAAGGGGCAGAGCTGAGGGAGGTTCTGGGGGCAGGCAATTTTCAGGTTGGATGTATCCATCAGATATGATCATTAATTAGTGTTATAAAATTGTAGGAGCCCTATGCTGTATCTTGTGTTCAAGTATCTAGTGCATCTTAAAGGGCTTTAAATAAAGATCTGCTCTTTATTTTATCTATGTTAATATTGTCTAGAAAGTTCTTCCATTTTAGCAATCAACAAGACAACTGTGCTTGTTAGAGAAGGCCAGGAATGATTTAGGTTAGAAAAGACCTTCAAGATCATCGAGTCCAACCACTCCCCCTGCCCTGCCAAGTCCCACTAAACCACATCCCTAAATGTCACATCTACACGTCTTTCAAGTGACCTCAAAAGGACAGGACACCTGCTGTGCATTATTTGAAGAACAACATTTCCAGAATCAGAATCCCAGACTATTCTGAGCTGGAAGGGATCCACAAGGCTCATCGAGTCCAACTCTTCAGTCAATGGCCAATAGGGGATTGAACCCATGACCTTGGCATTATTTAACCAACTGAGCTGATCTCAAGGTCTATAACAAATGTGCTGCCTAAGACCATGCCAGGGCACCCCACAACTCAATACAGATTGTTAGAAAAACACTGAGTTTTATTATCAAAGCAGATGCCCTAAACGTGCCAGGTCACCCATCCAAGCTTTATTTATTTAAAGTCCTATTATAAGCCTTATAGCAACACTTATTTTTCTCCATCAGAACTTGGATGCATTCCAAGATGGTATTTTAAGTATTTATCTCAGTTTGAGGAGGCCCCAAATCCAACAGTTTTATTAGCCCTCAAGGTCAGAGTACAACACGGATAACACAGATGTGTTTGTGTCGACTGGAATGTTTTTCATGTTTGATTTTGTGAGCTGCACAGCTATAGCTGAAAGATCAAAAGCATTAAATTTCTACTGAGCATTCCAATCAACATCAATGGCCTTTAGATCAGGCCCTTAATGGGGTATTAATGTAATGTAAATGTTTTTAAGTATTATCTATATATTATCAGTAGCCTGCTAAATGGGTAACAAGACCCCATTAGGGCAACTCTGACAAACAAAATAAGGGCTGAAATACTTTCCTTAGCAATGACTTGTTTTGATTTTTCAGTGAATATAAGCTCTTTTCCCAAGTAATCCATATTCCAGAGGTTTAAGAACAGTCCTGAAGCACAAAAATCCTAAAGAATGTCACCACTCTTTCTAAACAAAAAAAAAAAGAAATAAAAAAATGAAACCAAACACACACACTTAAAAATAAAATATGAAAGAATTAAACCAAAAATATTGTTTGTTTTGAGCTTAGCAGGTGTGGGGGATTTGGGGCTGCACAGGAAATGCTGAAGTTTTTAGTTTCCAAAGTTAAATAAGCCATAATGATACACGACATTAAATCTGTACTTATGGCTGGGACGTAGGTTTGCCTAAAACTTTTTTTTAAGTAGTTCTGCTCACACAAAACTTACTAAAACAGCATTAAAGTTTTAGTCTCCCTGAAAAAACTACACAGAGAAATGATGTAATAAATAGCTTTGGGGGAAAAAAAATATTTCTGTCTCTCTCTCTTGCTCCAAAATATTCCTTTCCTTATTTCCTGTGCCAGAAAGTCTCTGCTCTCTCCTTGCCACACTCCCCGCCTTCAGGAGCTGTTCATGCACAAGCTTTGAAAGATAGTAAGAGACAAGCAGATTTACATCAAAAAAAATAAGGAGAGATAAGGTTGCTATGGGAATAAGAAGACAAAAACTGTTACTTAATCCAACATAAAAAGGATGAGAACTGGAGAGAACTCAAATGGAATTGAAACTGTCACCCCAACCGATGGGGTTATGATCTGAAACAACTGCTTTTTTCCCCCTCATTTCCTCTATGCTTTTATGTAATTTCATTTTCTCATCAGAATCTCTTCACAGAATACAATATTTCATGTTAGGATTCAAAAAACTTTAAAAAATGAATTAGAAGCGATACTTTCCAATACGTTGCTCGCTGCTGTCACTCACTTGTGAACTCCTGGAAAAGCTGAAATACCTCCCCTCTGCAGCAATGCTGTGGATGCAGAGATGGAATTGTGGAGGAATCTTTAGATTTTATATAGAACCTATACATAAAAATAGATTCAACCGTGTAATTTTCTCTCTTTAAACTGCAGTCTATGGGCTACAATAGTTTTACATAGGCCAGTAAGCAAATTCAGGTGTAGGTGTTTTCTACAGCTGCAATCAAAGGTAATTCTTATAAATTGTGAAGGCAGAAAGAGCTGTCACACACCCCCTCTCCCCCAAAAGTCAAGGCCCCATTAATGGCAGTAGTTTATCTCCAAAAACACTGGCTCTTATCAGTGTTTGCTGGAATCACTTCCCAGCCAGCCCAAAACATCACGCAGAGGAATGACTCTGTCCCATTTGAAAGCTGTTGATACAGGATAAATGTTTCTTCTCAGTTTGAGAAGTGTAGGCAGAACGTCTTTCCTTCCATTCCACACCCCCAGAGCTGCCCTGACTCATTCAGTAACAGCCCATACCATCTCCCTCCACAGTGAGCCTTCAAAATGAGAGATGTGATGAAAACCTTCAAAGACCCAATTCATAAACTCTCTGCCCATGGATGAGCTCTGGCAACACAAAGACCAGAAAGTAATCTGGAATGAAGGGGCTAAAAACATTTCCAGCACAGGCAGCACAGCTTTAGCAGACCAGCTCTTATTTGTACCTGAGCTCTTCCAAACTACACAAAGAGCTCCTAAAAATGACCAAGGAGCAGATTTAAAGCTCATTGAAGATGCCACTGGCAAGATTTACATTGAGATATATTCACATCAGTGTGAATCAAGTCCTGTGCCTGTACCTGGGCTGTTCATGTCACAACTTGCCTGTTACCTTCAACAGCAAAATCTGCCATTCAGGTGTTTACTGACAGCAATACTTTTATCTCCCACCTCTCACGTACAGGAGAATCCTTAACTGAATCTAACATTGAACTATTTGGGGATTTTCCATATTGCTTTCAGAGTTATAAATAGCTATATTAGGAATCAGGATCAAATATACACTAATTACCCTTGACTATGCAAATCAAGCTATTTTTAATTCAGGTTTAAACCGTTTTGAAGTTCTCATTGCACAACAACCACCAAAGGCAAATGATTGCTACGTTTTCCTTTGCAATCCTTTGCTCCTTGCTGCACAAACAGCACCCCGAATTGCACCAAATTATTCTGCAGAGTAGATGCCTGGTGAGCAAGGTGTGACTCACAGCTCCCTGGGGACAAGGTGGCATTTCGAGCCTCTCCAATCCACAAAGGTGGGGTGGAAGCACAGGAACAAAATTTTCTGCCTATTTAAACTAGGATTCTGACATAAGTCCATTGTCACTACTAAATAAAAATGATGCTAATCCATCAGTTCCTCACAGGTGGTACTTCTTAACAAAATGACACTTAGGAGATGGGAACAAACCCCAGTGTGTGTTTGGGACAATGTGCTAAGTCTCATTTTTATGACTCTTTTCATACAGACCCCTGAGACCCCACAAAACCCTGCAATTGTCATTTACACCTTTTCCTGGCAATTTGAATGGAAAGTTCCTCACCTGCCCAAGGTCTCAGCCATTGAACTTGGGTCTCCCCAACTCCCTGCACCCTTTGCACCACGATATTCCACATTTCAGTGTCCCTGCCCATGGCAGGGGTGGAACAAGATGACCTTCAAGGTCTTTTCCAACCCCAACTATTGTGTGATTCTCCTTTTAGATCACAGGGAAACATCCAGTTGGTTTCAGTAGAGAGTTCCTTAATTCACAAGGCATAAAACACTCCACACATCCCCTTCTTAACTAAAGCTTTTTGTTCCCTTCTGTTGCAATAAAATACTACAAATACCCGTAGTGTCTGCTTCAAATAAAGTGGTTTCTACATTCAAATGTGTCTCCCCCCCTCAGTTCTCAGCTCCTGAACATCTGCCCCCCAACTATGGAATAGCAAAGGGTAGCCAAGCACAGACACATGTACCTACATGTCATCTTCTTTCTATTCCAAGACAGCAAACAGCACTTGTCTAGAAAAAGCTCTGCTTTCCTGCCCAAAGGCACAGGTTTGAAATGCCTTTGACTCTGCTAAAAGACTCCTAAAAAAGTCAACACGAAAGTCGTAACTACTTGTTCCAGCCAAGAAGGAAAAAACATCACGCTACATTAGACAGCTCTATTTTAATATTCTGTTTATAGTTATGGAAATCTGGTTCGTTTTAGCATCAATAAGTTCTGATTGTGCTAATCAGACAAGAATATAAATGAGCTTTTATTCACTTAGGTTTTCAAACACGTATAGTAAATATGGTTGAGGTTAAGCTTGTACTTTACAATGTTGTGTTATTTTTTACTGAAAAAACAGTGTGTAAACTGTGTTCTAATCCCTGATAAATACTGATCCCTGAAACCTCCTCACTGATATGTACATCCTGTATTGGAAAAGCTAAAAGATGCTATTATCCCACTTGTTATTACACAAGAAGCTGAAAGGTCAATTCTGGCACAAAGGAAGTTTTTGTCCAAGGGACTAATAGCCACATATCGAAAATCCCCGAAAATTAAAACCCTAAAGCATTCATTTTGAACATGATCATTAAGAACAACAAAAATCAGAACAGCTTCTACTGAAAAGCTTTTTAAAATACAAACCAAACTATTTATTTTCAGCTCTGCTGTTTTCCTGAACATCTGCCAAGTTATTCAGCTTTAGATTTCAACCCAGTGTACCATCCCTGATTCTCAACTGTCATTCACAACCTTTTAATCTGTTTTTTTCCCCTCTGCAGTGTCCTGAGCTTCCCAAGGAAGGGGCCAATGCTCATTATGTTCTGCACAGCAAACTTCTCCCCAGGTCTTTTTCTCTTGTGTCCCCTCCCCAGTGGATTTCCCTTTCCCCTTGGACACGAGAGGGTTCCCTCTCGCCTGCCTTGGTATCAGCAGGATGATTCACCTGTGAGACAGTGATGGCCCAAAGCAGTGACAGCCTCTGGGACTCTTCTGTAGATAAGAAATAGAAAATTAAAGGCAGCACCCAAAATCCCAGGAACTGCCTCACTTGGTGAGACTCCTCATCCATCTGGGCCATCAGTGAGAGCCTTCCCAAGGCAATTCAGTCACTGAAGGAGGCTGGACAAAGCAAGCCAAGGGTAATTCTGTCTTGTTTGCCAAAGAAACAGTGGGATTTCTGTACAGGTAGTAAGTGAAAAATTCATCTTCATTTCACCACACACACCAGTAGAGGACAGGAAAACAGCCCAGCTCCAAGCTCTGACCCCTCCAGCAGGGAGAGCCTGGCAAGGGCAGGGAATAACTTTGAGAGCTGCTGTTGGGGGACAGGGAAGAAGAGGAAAGCTGGGGCTTTAAGAGAGAAGGAAAACAATCCCAGCCTGCAGAGCCTCTCTTGTCACAAGGAAGGCATTCCACCTGCTAAAGGAAATGTGGAAGAGCTGGGAATCTTCAATGGTTACCTCCTCCAAGGTGCCTGGGACAAGAGGCTGAAGTCACACAGCAAATAAATAGCCACGAACAAAGTACCAGGCAATGATCCATCAACTAAGACACAATCAGCAAACACAAGTTCTAAGGCACTGTGAGTTACCACAATTCTTATTGAATACATATTTAGCTTGTGGATCTGAGCAAGTATTCTGGTGGGGGTTAGTATTCAATGTGCCCAAATTCCACAATAAAACACAAATATACTGGAATTACTTGCTCTACTGTGTTGCACTTTAAGCTGCAGTAGGCAGAAGAACCATGAGAGTACAAATGTACAGCCTTCATGCTCAGTAATATTTCCAGTAACAAAATTTTATTGCAGGATAAAGCACTGGAAAAATCCTTCTTGGTAATTTATGTAAAAATCAGAATTGCCACTAGCCAAAATTTCTCCATTCAAATGTCATAAAGTCTGCAGTAAGTTTAATTAATGAAGAAAAAGATGGCATTTGTCTTGTTGAAATGAAGCATTAATTGTCTGAAGGTGAGGATTCAGCTTTAAGGTTAGACAGTATCTGCAGCAAGAAGTAGCTGCTTTCCAAGAAAAGGCTTTCTTCAGCTTGGAAGATAAAGCAGAAAGTGAGGAGACTCTTCACAGGTATTTAAGGTCTCTTGAAAAACAATTTTAGTATCACAGCATTTCCAGTACTTGTGGAGTTCATTATTGTAGCTGATAAAAGCACACCCACCATGGAAATACAGACTGGAAATCCACTGAGGAAAGGCCATGACATCAATGACATCATGGCCTTGGACAGCCCCAGGTTTACACACAGCTGAAAAGAAAACACAGAGAGTCTCCTGAAGGAGACTCTTTTCCCCCTCACCCAATTCCAAGTGCACAGACGAACATGGCTCTCCACTGCTGCTCAAAGAATCACACAATCAGCTGGGTTGGAAGAGACCTCTGAGATCATCAAGTCCAACCCTTGATGCAACCCCACTTTGATCACCAGATCATGGCACTGAGTGCCATGTCCAATTTCACCTTAAACACCTCCAGGGATGGGGAATCCACCCCCTCTCTGGGCAGCCCATTCCAATCCCTGAGCACTCTCTCTGCAAAGAATTTCTTTCTGGTATCCAACCTAAACCTCCCCTGGCAGAGCCCGAGTTTCTGCTCTCTTGTTCTACTACTGGTTGCCTGGGAAAAGAGACAAACTCCCACTTGATTGCAGCATTGCCAAGCAAAGAAAACAAGCCCTCAGAAGCCTTTCTCTCAATGGTGTGTCCCCCTGACAGGCTGAACCGAGAACAGCTGCCAGGGCTAGGGCACAAGTGTGAACAAGACAACTCCAGGAGTGCTAAAAACTGCAGAGGAAAGCAGAGCACAGACTGACAGCGGTGTGGGATGAGAGGGGACACTCACTCACAGCCCAGAGGGACCTGCAGCAGCACAAAGTCCCTGCTCCCAGGGCTTGGAGCCCACCCTGTGTGTCCTGTGCTCCCCAAGAGAGCAGTCAGGCTTGACAGTATGTCAGGCTTAAGTGCAAAGAGAATTCTACAACAGGTGCCTTTTCAGATTTACTGCACCGATTTTGTTTTCTAACAGATCTTGAAGCACCAATCCACAGAAAAGCAGAGCTCTGATATTGGTTCCTCATTTAGGAACTCACTCAAGAAGCAAACCAGACTTTTTATCACTGTAATGAGTCTTGGTAGCAACACACAAGCAATCTCAGCTAAACAATTCTGACAGTCACTACTGGCAAAAATGCATTGGAACATTATGACTATACATGTCTAATGCACAAAAAGGATATTATTATTAATATGCAAAACCATTATGCATTAAGATACAGACGGGGTCTGTCTGAAGCCTGTAAGTCTTAATGAAAACTGAATTCTAACAGGAGTAGCAAGGGATGATAGTTACTGGGTTTTTTTCCTCTACAAATGGATTCTCATCCACAGAGAAACTCCTCACCAAAGACTTAATGTAAATTATTGCAGATTTGCAAGAGCTTTATCTGTTTTACACACAGGAAGGTATTGCTGGCATTCTGTCAATGCCCAAGAATCTCCACTGGGAATTACACATTGATGCCAGCAAATACAGTCCTACAGTTCACTGAAAGTGCAGTGACAGGACAAGGGGGAACAGCTTCAAATGGACAGAGAGGAGGTTTAGACGGGATATTAGAAAGGAATCCTTCCCTGGGAGGGTGGGCAGGCCCTGGCACAGGTGTCCAGAGAAGCTGTGGCTGCCCCAGCCCTGGGAGTGTCCAAGGCCAGGTTGGACAGGGCTTGGAGCAACCTGGGCTGGTGGGAGGTGTCCCTGCCCATGGCAGGGGGTGGAACTAAATGATCTTTAATGCCCCTTCCACCCCAAACCATTCTGTGAGTCTGTGACAGAGCCAAGCCCATCTCCCGTTTCACTGGACACCACAATGAACAGGAATTTGGTTCTTACCAGCCCCGATATTTGAGATGCAGGGAAAGTGCAATGAGAGTAAAAAGTGGACCCATATCACCCTGTTTCCAGCAGGATTCCCGTTTTACTCCAAATCCACATGGCACACAAGACACAAAGCCAAAGCAAGAACCTGACCACGATCCTTTCCATGGTCCCTCATCCCTCCCAAAGTGGTACTACAGGAGCAGAGATCCAAGACTCCCCCCTAAACAGAGTATTTCTGCTTTCCTTGGGGCATGATTTAATCACACCAGCAGACCAGTAGGAACACAGAAGGTTTGTTTTCATGCTCTTTTGGAAAATAAAGAAAGAATCATGCTTTCCAATTTCATAAGTCTCCTAAACTTAATACAAATACAGAGGAGAAGTGTGAATCTTACACATGACATTGCTCAGCCTGAGGGTTTAACAGTTTAGTTCTGTATCAGACTGAGAAAACAAAATGAAAATGAAAACAATAAAAACACCTGAACTGACATAAAGAAATACATTAAATGCAATCCAATTTTAAACTCAAATGGACTGCTGAATAAGGAATTAACAAGAAAACCTCCCTGTTTACAAATTTTAGGGTAAAGTGACAGACTAAGAACCAGACTTCAATGTCCAAATAGTTTCCATGTGTTATAAGAGTGTTTTGGCTGGGGCTTTTGTTTAGTTTTTTTTTTGTTTATTTGTGGTTTGTTTTTTGGATTTTTTTTTGCCAAGGCTTGCAATGGCTTGAGGAAAAATTTTAATCATAATTGGTTTGGTTTCCTGTATTTAAATAAGTGCAGTAAAGATACACTCTGTGGTGGCACTGAATTAGAAGCTTAGAAAAGAAAGTTAATCCGAGTGGTGTCGACAGGTCTTGCCCCGGACACCCTGTTTGGAATGTGCCCTTTCATCTCCTGAAGGAGAAGAATTTTATGCATTTACACACACAGCTCTCGCTGTTTCATTTCTTTGAACTTTCTCTTTATTCACAGCTTTCTTTCCCCTTCAACCATCCTTCAAAAGTTGTTTTTTTCCTCTAAATTCACAGGAGAAACTTTAAAAACATATTTTTCCAGGGAGAACAGAGCAGTTAGTTTTAGGACTAGGAAATTATGAGAAAGCAGAATAAACCTCTGCCTGTGCCCACAGTGGGCAAGGCTGGGTGGAGGCACAACTCCCCAAGAGCTTTCTCCTTCTCTCCAGTTGAGCAGGAAAATAAAGCCAAAATTAGCAATTGCAACAAAAGGAATCAGAAGAAGCTGCAAGAAGTTACACCTGGAATTAATTCATGACTTCACCCCAGCTTACAGCTTAGTTGTGCACTTTAACTGCCCATGTTGTTTTGCATATTTTATTTGTTTTTATCTTTGAAGTTGCTCTTCGGAGTAATTTAAACAAAATACTGCTAAAGCAAGTGTTTTTAAATTCCTTTCCTAGCAAGGCAGACATTCTCAAACTCCACATATATATATATATATTTATATTTAATGCTAAGTAATCACCTTTTTGCTCCCCAAGGTAAATGGCCAGGAAGACCACAGGATCATTAGTCCTAGGGATATAATCACACATCAATAAACAAAAGCCCCAGGGCCATTGTTTTTCTTCATCAGATGCTCTCACATCCCCCCTTTGATGAACTGTGAAGATGCACATCAGATAAACGAAAAGCAATTCAATATAGGACACTGCAATAAGGGAACTGGTTGGAAATACATTATCTGCAGAGACAGAGAGTGTCAAGGTTTATAAGCCAAGATCAGCATCATCTCCATTTCTGCAGCTATGATGTTATTTTATAACACTGAACTGCAGACAGGTCTTAAAAGAACTGTCTCTTTGCTTATAAGCAGAGAGTAAGAAAAATTGTTTTCTATAGGGAATCACAATACCTGCTGATCTATCTTAATAACAGGTTAAAATAATATTCTCCAAACTGTTTAACAACTTGTTTTTACACGTACAGCGCGCTCTTAACTAAAATCTGCCTTGAAATCAATTCAAGCCCAGAATTCCAAGTGGATTTCAGAAACCTGCTGTTCCAAAGGGCCACCAGAAATATTCATGTACAAGAAGCAAACAGGTAATGTCAACACTGAACACGTGCCCAGTTCCCAGATATCAGGAGATTTCTCTGTCAGGATTGAGACCTTCCACAGAGCTTGGAGTGAGATGGGTGAGGCAGCTGGAAATGCTCAGGCCCCAAATTGCCTCTGGCTCCAGCTCATCTCAGCAAGTGCTGACTGCAACTCCAGCAACATTCTCCATTCAACGACGTTATCTCAGGGCTCCCAAAACACTGGGGGTGCTCAGGGCCTCCAAGCAGTCCTGCCCCAACAAGCCATCTGGCTTTTGGAAATAGGAAAAATAGCTTTTTGCTTGACTTCTTGCTGGTCCCACCAATCTATCAACTCCCCATGGCTACTGAAGTGACACTTGGCAGGTACCCAACTGCAGAGAGATGACCTGAAACAGATGCAAAGAAGGGCTGGGAGGATGAACACAGGGAGATGAGTCTTACAGAAGACCAGAATCATTCCCACTTCATAATATCAGCAATGTTTTTCTTGTTACTTCATTGGAAATTAAGTATTCTACTGAGCTATTCTAATTAGCTGAGTAACAAGCATTTCTCTATTAGCAAACTCAGTGACAGTCAATGCCAGCTTTGCTACTGAAAATACTGAGCTCAGACATGTGAGTTGGTCAACTTGCAGCTAAATCATCCCTTTCATGCTGCCTCTTTTTTTACAGTCATATTTGCATGGAACTCCACATTTCTGATTGGGTGTTTTTTCAGGAAAACATTTGGTACACTCGGAGTTCATGCAGTTTAACATAAGAAAACTTCCCATCATCCTGGATCCTTTAAGGCTTCTTCACAGGCAGCAGAAACAAAACTTGCTTTCATCTAAGCTGCTTTTAAATATAACCCACAAGAACTCAGATGATAGGAAATAAAAATATAGGCAAGATGAAAGGATAAAAAAAAAATCCTTCAAGAGATGAGTAAAAAATATTTCCTCCTTGAAGAAGGAGTTGATGTCCCCAGGAACCACTGCCAAGGTCTCAGGGATGGGAGCAAAGCTTTGTGGGTGTCACACCAACAGATCTGCAGATGTTGCTGCTCTCACTCTAAGTGCTGGTTTGCAGCTCTCCAAAGGGTGATGTCCACAGGTTTGTCCCCATTTCTGCTCCCAACACATCAGCAGTGCCTGGGAGACAAGGAGAACTCCCTGGTCTGGATGTTACCTCACATACTACTTCAAAAAATGTTCCATTTAAATAAAGAGCAGATTTAAATTCAACTCGTCCAGCCAGACGATTTCCATGCTTTGCAACTTAAAAAGACACAACTTCAATAGGGGGAAAGAAAGTAACATTTGACTGTATGTTCCCTATGAATGAAATATTGGGGTTTTACCCTGCCCCTCTCTACTACCTGTAGCTTAGATTTTTGTTGTGATTCAAAGGGTAACTATTAAATTGTACAAATCGAACTAAAACTCACAGCAAGGTAAGATTATTAGTTTTTATCTTCCTTACCTTGTAGCAACTGAAAACCCCACAGAAAGACATTATTTTTAACAGATTAAAACCCAAGCCTTTTTTAGCATCAATACTCATCCAACACTCACATGACCACAGATATAAAGAAACCATTCCTTCTCCTGCAAATAATGTGCAGGATGCCAGTCACCAAGAGAAGTGATTTATTGCATGAAAACTACTCATATCTCCTAGCTAAGCACTGCAATGTAAATATAACAAAAATATTCAGCAAACCAAACCAAGGCTTTAAAAAAAATTAAGTACACAATTATTTTTTATGTTTGGATTTTATCTAAAGTTTTATATATGAGATTCAGAAGTGCAGACACATATTCTGCAGCAATAAATTGTTTTGCTGATGTTTATGACACCAAATTTTGCCAGCTCAGACATGGCAGAGGTTCCCCAATTCCTTCTGTGCAAATCTTGCATGATTGTTTCAGTGGCAGAAATGCCTGTGACTTCTTTCAGAAAGCAATCCATAAACTAGTCCTGAAGGAGAAAAAAAACATATTTGGACTCTTGGGATTTTCCCTTTTCTGCAGAGAAAGGTTTGGTTTGATACAGACAACATTAGCACCTTTCACTTTACAGATTGGTTTAACAACATCACTTCCCTCTCTTCAAAGTTCTTGGCTAAGCCTAAAGCAAATCCCAGCCTTCTGGGTCTCCATGGGAAGCTAAATCCATATTCCTTGCTCCCAGCTCTGTCTCTGTGCTCCTCATGCAGGAATGCCACCCTCCCGAGGGCATCCAGGAGGGGGTACAGGAGCAGAGCGGGTGAAGGAAGAGGCTGGCATAGGACACACCGCAGGTCCCAACAGAGAACCCCAGCCCAGCCACAGAATTCCTGCCTGTCCATCCCAGCAGAGAATCCCAGCCCAGCCACAGAATTCCTGCCTGTCCATCCCAGCAGAGAATCCCAGCCCAGCCACAGAATTCCTGCCTGTCCATCCCAGCAGAGAATCCCAGCCCAGCCACAGAATTCCTGTCTGTCCTTCCCAGCAGAGAATCCCAGCCCAGCCACAGAATTCCTGCCTGTCCATCCCTGCCTGAGGAGCTCTTGCCAAGAAAACACAGCAATTCACAGCAGATTGTGGGAATAAACCACCAAGACTCAAGCCCTGAGGGCAGAACAGGGGCCTCTCCTCCCTCCCTCACACACACCTCGGCATTACTGGGGATGCTGATGCAGAACACACTGAGCAAAGAGATCACCAAGAGCAGCCTGGGACTTCTCTTCCTTTGACCTTGATGAGAACAGAAAAATGCCCCTGGAGAGCTCATGTGGCATGAGAAAGGAGACCTGAACAGCAGCACGAGTCCCAGACACTGAGAATTGCCTGGCACAGTAAGAAAAGCAAAGCCCTGAACTGCTGCATTGGTGCAGCATCACACAGTGCTGCTCCTCAGGAAGAAACCCCATCCTAAAGCAAGGAAAGTTTTGACAAAAGCTGCAGGAATCATCCCAGCTACAGCAAGGATCTGAAGTTTCCAGTTAAAGACAAACACATATTGCAGCTCTTAAACCAGCACTACCAACAACATCCTTAACGCATCTGAGTATCTTCTGCTTGCTTTGAAAGCACATCCCTATGCAGCAACTTCAGAGCAAAAAGGTTACTTTAGTTCACTTACTTTTAATATTTTGTATTATTTAAGATATCTATTGCATGCTTGGTTTCCAAACTCTACATAACATTTGCATTTCAAAGCCTCTGTGGTTCTACTCCTAAAGTGCAGTTGAAATCTGGGATCTGGAAACTCATGCCCAGTTCTACAAGAGAAGTTAAAGATGGTTGTTACCTCCAAGGCAGCCAACAAACGATAGAAGGAACAGCTGTTTCCACAGCAGCAGCATCTTCAGGCTCCTAAATTCAGTCACTCTGGTTCTCTCAGGGGAACTGTCCATTTAGTCTTCAGGTGGGGCAAGGTTTAACCTGTTAAAAGAACAAACACAGAACTGAATCCCTGGATGATCTTCAAGAACTGGCTGCCTTGTTAATGCTTTTAAATACACACAACAAAGTCGACAGATCCTTTAATGTTCCTCTTTTTTTTTTTCCTATGGCTTAATCCCCAGCAGAAGGGTGCACAGATACATCACATCCAGGTAGGTATCCAAGGTGTTAGAATTACACAGTCCAGCAGGAGCAGAGCTGACAGGGAAGTTCATTTTGCAGTTCCTGCTTCCCACCAAGCTCCAGCACTCATTTATTTGGAAGATACAGTGGGTTTAAAGCACAGAGAGTACACGAGGTGCAATCAGAGCCACAGTTCAGCAGCTTAACACATGGTTACAGGAGCAGCTTGTGCTGCACTTGCCTTGTACACACTGTGCTGGCAACAATACGACGTGTGCAGGATCTGATTTAATTAAAGCCACATTTAACCAACCCCTTTTTTGATGCACTTGGGTGTGATGTGCTCACTGATGGGGTTTTTTTAATTTGCTTTCAGCCTTCAAGATCAAGTCCAATGCCAGGCAATGAACTCATCTGCTGCCACTTCTACCTCTGTCACTGGGCAGATGATTAACCCTCTGCCTGGCTATGACACTGTTATTTTACTTGGTTTTTTTATTTTTTTTCCTAAAACAGTTTTACAGTCGTTTTTCTTTAGTTGTATGCCAACTTTGCCTTTATATTCTTTGCATGTCACTTCCCCAGCACCCTCTCTCTCTCCAGAGGAAGGTGAGATGGGCAGTACAGAGAGCAGACCAAATGATTCCTTCTGGAATTAGTCTACACATCAGTACACAGAAATACTGAGGTCAACAGAGCAACTATTAACTCTGAAGAACCAAGTCTGAGATGTCTGAACTTGATGCTTCCATGAGAATCGTATCTTACATTAGACTTAAGTTTTTAAAATTGCTGTAAATGAAGTGTTTGAATTTCAAGCTAAGCAGCCCAGAAGGAGAGTTCATAAGAGGGTCTGCTGATACATCCCCAGCCTGGGATTTCTGGGAGACTTTAAGGTCCCCCAAAACACATCACACAGCCTTTGACCACGAGAACAGTAGTTTTTTCCTCATCCTCTGGTCCCTGGTGCTCCCTCAGGATACAGTCCCCTCCCAGAGGGGGGGGCACAGTGCTGGCAGTGGCATCTTCTCCACTGCACAGTTAATCTCTGGTTTTCTCTTTTTTTCATGTGCCTCTAAACCAGAAAGTGAGCAAAACCAAGCCCTCCCATCTCTATGGAGTAACAGGTATGGAGGACTCAGCCCAGCTGGCACAGAGGGAAGCTTTACTGAGGGGCACAGCAATCCCCAAACACCTGAAAAGGGGAGGGGGAAAAGCCACCTCCAGGCAGCCCTCTGGGTCCAAGCTCGGGGGAGCATCACTCAGTTCTCACAGATATCAGACCAAAGACTACATGGCAGTAAGAGGTTATTTGCTTCCAAAAGGAGAGATGCAAGTCACACAAATTCTGTTCATTTTGCATGCTAAAAACTTCTCAAAAGTGCTCTGGCAACAACCTCATTCTTCACAGAATCACAGAATATGCAGAGCTGGAAGGACCCACGAAGGAGTCCAACCCTCAGCCCTGCAAAGGACATCCCCAAAGTCACACCATGGGCCTGAGAGGGTTGTCCAAACTTTTCTTTAAGCCAAAAATAAACAGTGACATCAAATGCACACACAAAGAAAGGTGGAAATCTGTCCTGTGGCAGATCTGCATTTTAAGACTTTAATGTTCTCATTTTCTGTTTGGCTTTTATTTTGTTGTTTGGGGTTTTTTTCCTTAGCAAATGAAACCCACAAAAAAAAACACAAAAGGAAATCAAAACCAACCAAAAAATAAACCAAAAACTTCTTGCTGAAATTGGAAACTTGGGAGTTGGCCATTCCCTGCCCTGTGTTTTCAAGGGCCACCTGCAAAGCCTGCCCTGGAGGACAGGAATCCATGGACACACCTCCCAGAATCTGGCTCCATTATATCTTAATAAATTTTAATACCTAAAAGCCAAAAGCAGGACCATCCAAACACCCATCCACGCACAACCCTGGCACAGGAGCATCCCAGAACACCCCTAACTTGGGCTGCAGAGCTAAATCCTGCAGGGCATCACCATCCCAACCCATGAACTGAGACCTGCCCTGAGCAGTGAGGACAAGCCAGAAGGGCAGGAAGGGAAAACAGGAGGTGAAACAGGAATACTAAAGTAGGTCATTGTTATGTGCCAGCTTTCTTGCAAGGAAAGGGGAAAAAATATGGAGAAGCTAAATTAATTTCATTTTGTTCTTTAAGTGCTCTGGGCAAAGCAGAACATAATAGATCCATTTCAGGCCAGAAAAAAAATGCTTTAGTAGAAGCTAAAAAAAAAAAAAATTGGAAGGCTTTGTGGGCTTAAAATCATAAAAATACATCCCAACCTCTGGCTGCATTGTATTTTAATAAATTTTAATATCTAAGAGAGAGAATGGTAGTTACCAGCTAACCTTGTAAGATTTAAATGACTTTAAACACTTCATTTTCACTCTGCTCTGTAAGATTTTTCTAATCTAGGATCTATTCCTGAATAGCAATGTTTCATTTTAAAAGCCTGACACTTGGTAGTGTTCAAATTCACAGCTTTAAGCCAGATAAACGTATCTTTATGCTCAGTAACACGCTGGTTGTTTAAAAAGATGTAAATCCATATGCACACCCAGTGAACAGCAAAATATAAACTCAGGGAAATTTCTCCCCAGTTCACTGAGGAGCAACAGCCCCTCCAGAGAGAAGAGGAGCCCAAAGGAGGTTTTCTCCCCAACCTCAGCACCACGGCCAAGTTGGTGCCATCAGGTTGTTTGTAGAGCCTTGGTCAATTTTTGGCTCTGGAGAAAAGTTCCTGCTTGGAAATTGCTCCCCAAAAAATCAAATATTGAACACCACTGCAGCTCAGCTCTGTTATCTTTTCTTATTGTATTAATCCCCATCAGAGGTAAGGAGGTAAAAAGCCATTCTATAGAAAGGTTGCACAAGTTACTCTTCAAAATACACATATTCCAATCATCCAGCACGTGGAAATAACCTGCAGCAAGGAAATTCCCTGCCCAATGCAGAGATTCACAATCTGGTGACAACATTTCACCACCTTCAAAGCTTCTACATAACACAAGTTGTTTTTCAGGTCATTCACACTCAGAAGAGGAAAAGTTAAAAAAAAAAAGGTCCCAGCTCTTTGCCTCTTGATTTTACTCCCAAAATGTCACACGTTACAAATTAAGAGTAATGTAATATTAATAGCCAGGAATAATTTTGCTTCCCCCTTTACAGAAGCAAAGGGGCAGATCCACAGCATCCCTTTGGTGCTTTTGGAAACACTTGGCCTTAAACAGGCTCCACAGAAATTCAGCATTTTGTACAGAAAGGCCAAAAAGAATAAAGACAAGCAGCACCTGCTGTGGTTGGAAGACATAGGAAAGAAACAAAGGGACTAATATTCACAGAACATGAAAAAGGAAATCTATTTTTTGAAATTAGAAAGCTTCCCAGTGTTAAATAGTGCTCTGGTTTCAGAAGCCAAAGGTATTTCAAAGCAGTAAGAAAGCAAAGCTGTGAAGTGGTGCAAACACACCAGGAAAAACTAACAATTCCATGTCTTTAACTGAAGCAAATCCTCATGAGTTCCTCCAAGAAGTCTGCTGAGGAAAACAACTGAATATTAAGGAAAAAAAAACCCCAAAACAATCCACCAAATTAATTAAGATAGGAGCATATCCATATAAGAAAATTCAACCTGATTTTTCTTCCTTCAAAATTAGCTTTCCAAACCCTATGCACTTACAGACCACATAATACAGCAAGTGATGTACAAGAATGCCTGAAAGAAACAGAAAGTTTGGGAAAGGTTCAGGAGAGAGTAATTTTATTCAGTGACCTTAATTTTTACTACCCAGAGTCAAGTGTAAAAAGCAGTAACTCCCCAAAGGTGGATTTTTTATTTCTAGGTATAAAACTGGAACTTCTCAGATCTGGCTGACAAGTTCATATTAAATTTGGAGTTGGAATTTGTAGAGTCACTGAGACTAAATTAATCAGGAATTCCTGGAACTCGGGAGAGCTCCAGAGACCTGGAGCCTGTTTGTCTGTATCGATCCCAAACCGCAGCACAGGGATGTGCTGACACCAGAGGTCACTGTGCCTTGGCTAAGGCAGGGAATTATTAGAAGCTGAGAATCACAAAATTATGAGATGGTTTGGGTTTGAGGGACCTTGGGCAGGGACACCTCCCACCAGCCCAGGTTGCTCCAAGCCCTGTCCAACCTGGCCTGGGACACTCCCAGGGCTGGGGCAGCCACAGCTTCTCTGGGCACCTGTGCCAGGGTTCTCTTTGGATAAATTATGAGATTAACCCTCTAGAGAAGGGTAAAGTCATCTCCAAAGGGCAGCATAGAAAGGTGCTGATCAGTGTGGAACACTCCCAGCAACTTCAAGTAGCCCTTTTAATTAATTAATTTATTTATTGGGATTTTTCCTTTTGAGGGAGGGATATCCATTTCGAATTTCCCTCAAAATGAAAGCAGCAGCTGTGAAAAATTACCCAGTGTAATGGTATTAATGAGGAACACCTCCATGGTAGACTGTTAATCTTCCACATCAGTGAAGGCTCTGTCTCTCAGTCCCTCCTCTAAGCCTGACAGGAATAAGTGCCATGATGAAAATATTCCAGCTTTGCATGGCAACCCCACACACTTGCCTGTCCATGTTCAATAAACAAAAATAATTAGAAAAATGCTACAATTGCAGGTTTTGGAAAGACCAAAAGAACAAGAACAAAACCATTTGCACAGAATTTCTCAAGCCAGTCTTTCCCTAATACCAGGTAATCTCCAGACTGTGCTTCGAGCCCAGTTCACGTCAATCTGTCTCTGTCGAGATGAATCCAACTCAGAAGTGCTAACGGCATATTCTAGGGAAGGGCAGACCAGTCCAATGCCAGAGCTGACCACAAATTATTTCTTAAAATGAAGCTATATCTGTAATTAGTTCCATCGACATAGATATGGTGCCAGCTCAAGTCAGAAACTCAGAAGGGATTTTTGTCACTTGAAGGCAATAGTTGACTCTGAGATCATCCAACTGGCAAATCTGGAGAGTAAGATATCAGAGTAATCTAATGTTAGAGATTGGGAAGGCTTGGAAAAAACAAAACACAGAGGAAATATTCAATATCACAGAGCCAGCAGCATTCTGCTGAAAAAAATACAAACGCATCTGAAAGGCTGGAAATAAAAAAGAATTGACCAGTTAAAAGCTAAAGCAGCATGACAAAGAGCAGAGTTAAAACCCCACCAAGCAACACTGAGGTTTGTTCCTCAGAAAAGTTTAACACTGTGCTCCAAGGAAAACTGTGGCTGCTCCAACTCCTTTGGGGTCTCATTAGGTCTTTGTTCCACGTCTGCACAGCAGCTCCACTCATTAGGAAGCTGCTTCCCAGGTAGCCACCGTGAGGTGCCTGTGGCTCTTCCTCAGCCTCCCTCTCCCTGCAGGGGCATCCACAGCCAGCAAATCATTCTGAGCCACCTGGGCTGCAAAGCACAGAAAGGAGGAACAAAGTTCCACAGAAGCTTCTCCAAGCACCCAGCAGGATTAAAGGTCTCTCCAGTGTGTCATTAGCAGAGACCTAGTTAAAAGCACCGTTTTATACAAAATTAATTTACAACAGCTTAATACAGATGAACCAGCAAGTGTTCTGTGGAGAGTTTTATTACAGCTTCTCTAGTCTCACTGTATTTATGGATGCGTTCAGCAATGGTCCCTGCTCCAGAGACCAACCATCCATTTGATCCAAACCTCCCTGGAACACAGACCATGAAGTGGTCCTGCCCTGCAGAGCATCTTCCGCAGCCCAAACATCCCTGGAACCCCCCAAACCTCCCTGGAACCCCCCAAACCTCCCTGGAACCCAGACCATGAAGTGGTCCTGCTCTGCAGAGCATCTTCGCCAGCACAAACACCCCTGGAACCCTCCAAAGCCCCCTGGAACACAGACCATGAGGTGGTTCTGCTCTGCAGAGCATCTTCCCCAGCCCAAACATCCCTGGAACCCTCCAAAGCCCCCTGGAACACAGACCATGAGGTGGTTCTGCTCTGCAGAGCATCTTCCCCAGCCCAAACATCCCTGGAACCCTCCAAAGCCCCCTGGAACACAGACCATGAGGTGGTTCTGCTCTGCAGAGCATCTCCCCAGCCCTGTGCTTGGTTCACACCCTCCTTTTCCCAGCAAGGAGCATTTGTAGTGTCTGAATGCCCTCTCTCCCCACATCCTCATCTCCCCACGCTGAGTGGCACACACCATCTCTGCTTTCCACCTCTCACTCATCACACCAAAACCTCCTGAACAACCAGCAGGGCTCTGGGAGCTCAGTGCCTGCAGTTCTTCCATTTCAGAGCTGATAGCACTAAAAAAGCTTTAGCTCAGCTGAGCCTTTACCACAGGGAGTTACTCCATGTCAACAAAAGCAGCAAAGTTGCAAGAAGAAAATCATTATGGAATGACATTTATCTTGAAGTCCTCAGGAATCCTGCTCTATTTTAAGACCACCCCCTTCCACAACTCTGTGCATCAAGTGCTCAAGAGCCTCTCTCCATCTTGCCAGAGGTCTTTTCTTTGCATCACCTGCAGGGACAGCTCACCTCAATCAATTTTGGGAGGCCCAAGGGAACACTCAACAAAAGAACCAGCTTTGCATTCTTCCCTAAGTTTACAGGGAAATGTTTATCAGACTCTTTTTAAACTCCTGCAATTCAATCACTGACATGACACAATTTGAAATTAATAAGTCGTAGAAGCAACAGCAACCCCAGACCCAAATACATACTGAAGACAGTGACTCAATTCTCATGATATGTTTAGTTACTGTCATCAAAAACTACATCCTGCCTATTTTTGGTGTGGCTACAGTGAAGGTGTTACATTCATAGGGGAGGTTAAGTTTTCAAATTCAAAATACAGATATTAAATTAAATGTGAATTATACTGCCCTTTTCTACAGTAGTTAATATAGAACACACTGATAAATATTAAAGTTGATGAGACAGAGTTCCACAGAAGTTCATTCTGGAGGACTTACAACTTATCTTGATACTGTTTGTTTTCTCTGTCCAGCCAGTCATGACTTGTGATCATCAACCAGTTTATCAGAAACCAACAAAACCCAATATTTTGAGGAGTTCTAATTACAGAAGCTGCTTGTATTAAAAAACAAACCAGACCTCTAATCATGGAATAAATTGAATTAAGAAACCTATTAGACAAAGCACCTGCTCTGCCAATATTAACAGCTCAGGCATCAGCCCAGACAGTTGGTTTCAATTGGCAGGATGGTCCCACAGGGCTGCAAGCCCAGATTCCAGGATTCCATCCCTGCTGCCCTGGGCAGGCTCTGGTGCCCTGAGGAGCAGCTTTGCTGCAGTGCCCATCTGCAGACAGGCTCTGTGTGCCCCAGTTACCACCAAACTCACTTCAGTCCCCACGTAAAATCTTCACTCAGTGCCAAAACTGTATTTCCCAAACACACACGAGGAAAGGATGTTAAAAACCAAGTACTTTCAAGCAGCAATGTGTTGGGAAGAATTCTTTACCTATGGTAACCCAGGATCTTGCCTACTTAACACAAAGAGAAGTTTGAGATTCCCTGCAAGTGTTAATAAAATTAAAAAATATATATTCATCAGTCACCTCCAAAAGGTAACTCTGTTGCTACTTTAAATACCTCCATTTAGTACCTTGTACAAATAAATTTCTCTGTATTTCAGTGGATTATTAAATGCCTTCCCAACCCATGTTACTTGTCAGTGCAACAACCTCCTGCCTTTAAACCCCCAGTGATTAATGTACCATAATGTTTAAATTGCAATGCACCCTTGCTGACACAACCCCTGCTCTGTCCATTAATTCTTCCCTTCTTGGAATAACTGTATTTCCAACCAATAACCAACTTCAAAACTCTTTAGGTTTTTTTTTTTCCAGAACAGTGACCTGTCACAAATAAAGTATTTCCTCTGTTATTTTCAGGCCCCTGTTCTTATAATTTGTATGCCTGAGGCTTTCCCCCTGTAACCCACCAATTTCAGACACCCTTTTGATAACACATATGGGTCGTCACCTTCAACCAGGCATTCCAAGACAGGTACTTCCAGAGGTCAGGCATTCTTTGAACCCAGATGACAGCATGTCACAAATCACTTCTAAATAATCTGAGGCTTTAGAATTATGATAAATAAATCTGAGCTACTGGGGGGGGAAAAAAATCAAACATGAAGTTGGATGAACTATGCCTTGTGTAGCTGCACTGGGGGGAAAGGTTGGGACCTGATTTATATTTCCACACCAGGAATGACTGAAATGTCTGCATTTGTGTCACAGGCTCTCCAGGGCTGCCAGAGGACTCTGCCCATTGGCACAGTGAGTCTTGGGCAGGCAGGAGACGCTGCTGAGGAGTCAACACTTAGCCCCTGAAAAAATGACCATTAGAATCAGAATGATCTGGGTTGGAAGGGATATTAAAGACCATTTCAATTCAACTCCTGCCATGGGCAGGGACACCTCCCACCAGCCCAGGCTGCTCCAAGCCCTGTCCAACCTGGCCTTGGACACTTCCAGGGATGGGGCAGCCACAGCTTCTCTGGGCACCTGTGCCAGGGCCTGCCCACCCCCACAGGGAAGGATTTCTTCCTAATAGCTAAACTAAATTTCTGCTTTGTCATATTGAAGCCATTCTCCCTTGTCCTGTCACTCCAAGCCCTTGTAAACAGTCTCTCTCCATCTTCCATGATGGCTCCTTCAGGCACTAGAAGGTTACAATAAGACCACCCCAAAGCTTCTCTTCTCCAGGTGAACAATCCCAACTCTCAGCCCTTCCTCCCAGCAGAGCTGCTCCATCCTCTGACCATCCTGGTGCCTCCTCTGGACTCTCTCCAACAGCTCCATGTCCTTGCTGTGCTGCCCCCAGGGCTGGAGCAGCTCTGCAGGTGGGTCCCCTCCTGCCCTGCTGCCCACACTGGGGGCCCAGCCCAGGACACCTTTATTAGCCATATAATGAGGAATGCCTTTCTATTAACATATGGAGAGTGGTCTCTGGTGAAGTACCAGTAACTCAGTATTTCTTTCAAAGCACCTTTGGTTCCTTCTCCTACAAATCACAACTTCAAAAGCTCCTTTTATCCTGCATGGTTGCCCCAGTAAAACCCATCTCTTTCCATTGCATACATAATCTCCCTTTGATTTTCCTTGGCCAGAACAGAGCTGATCCCTGCATCCCACAGCATCCCAGTGGGAATGAACATCCACCTCCCACAGGTGCCCAGGGAGCACCACGAATGCTGGTTGGAGCTGCTCCAGCTCCAAGGGTCACCTACAGCAATTTGTCAGGAGTTCCCTCTCCATCAAAAATTCAGAGCCTGTTGAATTTCCAATAATCCTCCTGCCCACAGTAACACCACACACTTCAATTTTGGTTTTTTTAACAGAATGTGCCATTCTCACTCATCTCTCTCCCATACACAAGAGCAGTGTCTACTTAAAAGCATCACACAGGAGAAGTAAGACACATCCTGCCCTTGGGATGGGCTTCAAATCCCATCAGGAGGAATTCAGGCAGTTCCATTTACCTGAACTGAGGCATCCAGGGAGCAAAGTGCCACAGAGTAACAACACACCATCTTCAAGCACTTAAGAAAACAACAACAAAAAAAAATCCAATAGAAACTTGAAGCCTTTGCTCAGCTCCCTCCCAACACAAAGACTTAAAAAAAAAATAAAATGAAGCAACAAACCAAAAAAACACCCATAGACATCCCAATAAATGACACCAGATAAAACAGCAACACAGTCAATCCATTTAAAAAGTGTTGACAATGTGTTACTCTGCAGCTCAAAAGCAGATAAAGCTCAACATGGAAATATTCCCAACACCCAAATGCAGCAGAATTTATACCAGGAGTGGCCTGTGTTTAACCAACTTTACTTTGTAAAGAAGTAGTTACTTTGATTGAGAGCAGTCATTATAACAAATATTTCTGCTCTTAGTCCCAAAAATACTCATCAAAATGCACACTCCAGCCTTTCTGGTCTCTCTCACTGCAGGAGAAACTCAGGATCTCAATCAGACCAGACAGAAACAACATTTCCAACCCACTAAACTTCTCTTGTACTGACAATTTAAACTGCAACATATGAGAAAAATCATTCTATGTTGAATACTTTTATAGCTGATATATTAAACACACTCAGTACACTTTGGGCTTGAAAACCTCACAGAGTTTGCAGGTAAAACAATAAAATGTGTTGCCAGCTGTGTGTATGCACACACACATATACCCATGTATCTACAGCTAGAATTACAGATAAAATATATGCAGTAATCTAATAATGCAAAGTAAACAGACAATTGCAGAAAAATCCCTTGCTTCTCACCCTCTCTTTCCTCCTTCCAAGTCTCATTAATGCTCAAGTGCCTACGAGAAAATTTATTCCATTTTAATGGCATTTTTGTCATGTGCCTGACTCAACACAGGAAGAAATCCTCAATGCACCACCATGTCCTCAAAATGCCCAATCCAAACTGAAAACATGGGCTGTGCATGGCATTAACCAGGCATTTGCCAGGAAAAGCAGCATAGTTACTTCTCTGTTTTCAGTGGGAATGGAAAAACAAAGTCCTAACAGATGTGAGGATGAGAACCTTTAAGAGTCCCACCTCTCCCATCCAAATGCCACCACGGGCCTTGTGGCTTCCCACAAAGCTCTGGGCTGAACTTTGCTCTTTAATAGAAAAAGCCTCCCAGATTCCATATTTTAAACTCTTTACTGATACATTTTCATGCTGCCTTTTCTGGCCAGTTTACTCAGAGCAGGACAGGACAGCCTTGCAGAGGGTGTGACAGCACAGCCTGCTGGGTTGGTTTGGGTTTTTTAACCACTAATTCAGCTTTGTACATAACAGGAAGACATTATAAAGGCCAATACATCAAACCCTCAAACAAATAAATGTATTACATGACTCTAAGGGAGACGATTATGGGTCTTCTGGCACATCTGTACACATGGGTGGGAATTTGATGTTCTATTATTACACTACACATTTATTACTTCTTGACCAACACAAATGGAATTCCCTAGACCAAAACTGACCCAAAATTGGTGCAGACTTGCTGGTGAGACACGCTGCTGCACAGGAACATTCCTCTTCTTTCCCTGAGCCTCACACACAAAGTTCTGTTCTCCCTCCATGCAGAAACAAGCCAAGAGGAAGCGATGACCTCCAGGTTTGTCCTCTGCCTCATGGCCAGGTGAACACCAGGGCTCCTTTGTTATCTCTCTCTCAGCTCTTAGACATCTACAGTTTTTACCAGAGCAGGCAAGGGGGAGGTTTCACACAGACCACTGAACTGGCAGTAAATCTTGGGTTTAAGGTCAGCACACACACTGGAGTACAACAGTCTTTAACCACTGGAGAGATATCATGGAAAACAGAACTCAAACACAGGGCACTTTGGGTGGGGAAGCCAAGGGCAACTCTGGAGAGTCTTCTCTGAGGTCACAGCATCCTTCCAACTGCCCCCAGGGATGGGGAGGGGAAGGGAAGGTGATGCTGGGCCAGGCACAGAGCTCTGTGTCAAGGGAATCCCTGGGAATAACTCACATCCCATCAGCCCTTGTGGCTGAAGGGACAAGCACAGCCCTGGGGGGATGCACCACTGGAGTCCCTCACCCAGACCTCACCTGCAAGAATCCCAGGATCCCTGAGGCTGGAAAAGCCCTGCCAGCCCCTGGAGCCCACCCTGTGCCCGATGCCCACCTTAGCACAGCCCTTCCAGCCCATGGAGCCCACCCTGTGCCCGATGCCCACCTTGGCACAGCCCTCCCAGCCCATGGAGCCCACCCTGTGCCCGATGCCCACCTTGGCACAGACCTCCCAGCCCATGGAGCCCACTCTGTGCCCGATGCCCACCTTGGCACAGCCCTTCCAGCCCATGGAGCCCACCCTGTGCCCGATGCCCACCTTGGAAAAGCCCTCCCAGCCCACGGAGCCCACCCTGTGCCCGATGCCCACCTTGTCCCTCAGCCCAGAGCACTCAGTGCCACACCCAGTCCTGCCTTGGGCCCCTCCAGGACTGGGCACTCCAAACCTCCCTGGGCAGCCCCTTCCAATGCCTGACCACCCGTTCCATGGAGAAATTCCCTCTGCTGTCCAAAGCTGAAGGACCAGCCCCATTGCCTCCCGTGTCCAGCACAAAGTTTGTTTACAGCCTGACATGCAACAGGTAGAGATGTTTTGTCTCTGTTTAACCAATTAATTTCCAAGAACTAAAAATACCAAGAAGGCAAAATGGCATAAACGCTTCAAGTATATAATAAACAAGGGGAATAAAGGTAAAAATGTGAATTTTACACTTTATATACAGTTGCCCCAGCATTTTCTTCTTCTTTTGAAATATCTATATCCTGGGAATGGAGGAGCTAGATAGAAGAATTCACCAATTTCTGCAGCAAGGAACTGAGCTTCAGGAGATAGGGCCACAGGTACCCTTAATCTCTCCTGTCTGTGATTATCTCACTCCAAGTCACATGCAGGAAAATAATCCCCTGCAGCACAGGGCACTGATGTGAAAGGAAAGAGAAGCTCAGAGTCACAGCTCAGTGGTTATAGCTGAACCCATTTCAGCACTTCTTTTTTCTCCTTCTACTTCTTACTTGAGACCAAGGCAGCTTAATCTGCATCGATGTCTAGGAAGTTTCACTCAGAGTTATCCAACCCAACAAAGTTTCCTCTCTCATGAACAGAAATAAAATGCTCAAATACTTTCATGCAAAGTTTCTCTTTTTTTTTTTTTTTAAAGAAACTGTGAGACATTGCCTGAAAACTCAAATACTGTGTTTCAGGCAAATTTCAAAGGAGTAGCACAGATACTAACCCAAAAGTGAGATTATAACAGGAAAAACACATCCAACCAGCAGGCAGAACAGTCCCCTTTGGAGACCCTGCTAAAGCCATTCCAGATGTTCAGTTGATGAGTGTGGCTGATTTGCTTGCACATGTCAGCAGAGTATCAGAATCAAACCATCTTAGGGGTGGTATTAAGACCACAGAATATGGTATTTATTTAATTATTACTTTTATTTTATTGCCACCCTTTCCCACTCCTCACTTTCTGTTTTGTCCTCCCCACTGCTGCTCCCTTTCACTGATCCAACATTAATTCCAGCATTACTTTAGATACCATCTGCTTTGCTCACTCACTGCTGGGAGAGGACAATTCCCAGACCCCTCTGATGGAAAGGGGAAGAAGGAAAAAGTCTGATGAACAATGAAATGACAGCAGTTAACCTCATTTTTTCCATAATTTAGATATATAATTATTATTTGGGCAGCTTTATTCCTCGTGTCTCCATCATTTGGAAAAAGCAGAATCCCAGAAGTTCCATTTCCACTGAGTTCTCTTTCACTGACACTAAAAGGGGACCACTGGGGTCCATCCCAAGATTAATGTGTGCAAACAAAGCTGATCCACCAAAAGCAGCCAAGAAAGAGCCAGATTTGTTTGCCAAACAACTGTGAGATGCCCCTTTTATCCTCCCCTGTAATGAGGCCTCACTTTCATGGAGGAAAAAAAAACCCACCCAGTGTTTAAATTACTTAGCAAGATCTCTTTAAATATCAGCACAAGGTGAGATGTGATAAAGACTATATTGGCTTTGCTGGGTAAGTTTGACAGCTTTGGTTTAAAAAAAAAAAAGCAAAAAAACTCAAACAAAACTGGAAGGAGTAGAGAGTTCCACTGAGATAACATTCAGTGGTGATGAACCTAGGAACATGTAAAACACTAAGAAATCAATTTTTTGACTCAGGAACTAAATTCAAATCAGGAAATCTCTTTCTGGCAGAGGTTTGAAAAACATGGAAGGAAGAGAAGACAGGAAGAGAGGTTAATTGGTTTGAAGTATTAAGAGTACCAAAATACGAAATGTCCTGGCAGGAAAACAAATTGCAGGAGGGTGACACAGAGCCCATGGAGGGGGGTGGAGAAACCAACAGAAATTTAAGTTTTGAGGTTCAGGAGATTTTTTTATTCCAATAATAATATTGTTCTGAGGTAATTCATGGCACCAAAATGAGTTTGAAGAAGAGCTCCAGAAAACCCACACTTGGAGCTTGGCTAACCAAAAAACTCCCCTTCCCAAGTATCACTTTACCTGTTCTTCAGAGGGTAACAATTCTTTCCCACCATGTCTAACAGGAAACGAGCAACAAGCCCCAGGCCCCAGAAGCTGCTGTTTTTCTTTTGGATCTCCAAGGTTCACTTCATGTCTTAATGCACTTGGCTTTGCTCTCACCATTAATCGTGTCCTGCAGACCAAGAGAAAGTGCTTTTCCAGAAATGACCTCAAACTAAATTCATAATTCTTTAAAAACCAATAAAGCTGCTGAACCAGAAAGCTCAGCCCTTCTGCACTGGGCTCCAGGCAGACTTTAGTCCCTTTAGCAACATCCACTACCAACCTTGATTTAAAGCACAGAGTGGGAGCTGTTTATGCAGTTAAACATCCCTGTGTTTTGAGCCAGGGAAGGAAGGAAGGGGTCAAAAGACACCAGAAGTCCTTTCCTTCACACCACAGACATGCTACATAAATTTAATCCATCACTAAATTTGTATTTTCCTGTGCTAAAACCAAAGCAGCAAAGGCTGCTGGACAGTCCTAATACTTCTGTGCTGGGTCCTGCCCTTTGGCCACCCCAACCCCTGCAGCACTCCAGGCTGGGCACAGAGTGGCTGGAGAGCAGCCAGGCAGAAAGGGACCTGGGGGGACTGAGGGACAGGAAGCTCAACAGGAGCCAAGAGTGTGCCCAGGTGGCCAAGAAGGCCAATGGCATCCTGGCCTGGATCCAAGCTAGCGTGGCCAGCAGGCCCAGGGCAGTGAGCCTTCCCCTGGACTCTGCCTTGGGGAGGCCACACCTTGAGTGTTGTGTTGAGTTCTGGGCCCCTCAGTTGAGGCAAGAGATTGAGGGGCTGGAGCGGGGCCAGAGAAGAGCAACGAGGCTGGAGAAGGGAGTGGAGCACAAGTGCTGTGGGGAGAGGCTGAGGGAGCTGGGGGTGTTTGTGCTGGAGAAGAGGAGGCTGAGAGGTGACCTCAGCACTGTCTGGAAGTGCCTGAAGGGAAGTTGTGGCCAGGTGGGGGATGGTCTCTTCTCCCAGGCACTCAGCAATAGGACAAGGGGGCACGGGGGGCTCAAGCTCTGCCAGGGGAAATTGAAGTTGGAGAGCAGAAAAAACTTCTTTGCAGAGAGAGTGCTCAGGCATTGGAATGGGCTGCCCAGAGAGGGGGTGGATTCCCCATCCCTGGAGGTTTTTCAGCTGAGCTTGGCCGTGGCACTGAGTGCCATGATCTGGTAAAGGGACTGGAGTTGGCCCAAGGGTTGGACTTGATGATCTCAGAGGGCTTTTCCAACCCAATCCATTCTATGCTTCTGTGATTCTTCCTAAACCTCTCAGACCTAGGGCAGCATCCCTTAGAACTTTCCAGATGTTCCCACAGAAATCAACATTTTCTGCACTAGGTTTTTCTGGAGTTACTCTCCTCAAGAGCAAAGCTGCTCCCTGAGGAATGGGTATATGTGTGCCAACACACACATTTGGTGGGTTCTTCCTCTGCCTCACAGGGAGAAGTTCTTCTGAGTGGAATATGAAATTTGAATAGTCACATCTATGGCACATGGCATGGAAGGAGCTGCAGCTGCTAAAATTTTTGGGACACCTCTACACCCTTCACTGTACAGGACAGGGAAGGTGAAAATGCTGAAAAGAGAGCCCTAAAAACATACTATGCCTGGTTTGAAGTGGTACCATTACAGCAAAAACAACGCATGAGCTCATCTACAAAAAAACCTTGGACAAGAGTACTTGAAGCTGTGACTACAATACTTGTTTTTAAGTCACAAAAAGTAATTTTAATTCTACAAAGGCTTTTGGAGCATTTCTTTTTGTCATTAACCAGACCATTAAATTCACCTGACCACAATGGACCCAGGACACAGGATTTTTCAAAGCCTAATATTAAAAGGGGGCTTTCAAGTCTTCTTTCACTTTCCTGTAATATTAATTGGATATACATATATTTGACATCATGGAGAAGAAAAGTATCATAATAGAGCTTTGTCAATTAATGATAAAGCCTTGCTGGGGATTTGTTTCTAGAAGTCCCAGGTTCTTCTGGTTAGCAAAGTCTAAGGTTTGTAAAACACATCCCAATGAAACACAGGGCTGTATTTTTTCCAAGTCCTCCACACAATGCAGAGCAAACTCATGGAATTCATCAGAATAATACATCACTCAGGAGGAGTTGCAAAGGAACAAGATAAATAAATAACAAGCTTGCCCAGAATTACAGCTGCCTGCACCTATAAAGGAGAGAGGGGACAAAGGGGAAAGGCCTTCAGCTGGAGAAGGGCAGGGTTAGATTGGATATTGAGAAGAAACCCCTCCCTGGGAGGGTGGGCAGGCCCTGGCACAGGTGCCCAGAGAAGCTGTGGCTGCCCCAGCCCTGGGAGTGTCCAAGGCCAGGTTGGACAGGGCTTGGAGCACCCTGGGCTGGTGGGAGGTGTCCCTGCCCATGGCAGGGGTGGGATGGATGGTCTTTAATGTCTCTTCCAAACCAAACCATTCCATGATTTTGTATTTCCCCGAGTTCATGAGAAGTTAAACTTAACAAAGGTAAAGCATCAATGAGTTTTGCATCACTGCTACATTAACATTCCTTTTGTGCAAATAAAACACCCACACCAGCTCCCTGCTGCAATCCTTGCTTGCATCTCAACTTCCTTTCACATGTGCCATTTCACCACTTCAAATCCCTCTGCAATATCATTTCCCAGGAAGCAGAGGAATAAATCAATCCAAGAACGGTGTGTCCATTACCACCTTTAATTAGGCTCATTGGACAAGCTGCTGAGTCTTTCAAAAGGCAAAACGTGGATCCTTACGAGTGTAGAATTAGAAGAAATTTCCATTAGAATTGCAGGCAGTTCACCGTCTGCATTGCTTGTTCCCCAGACTGAAGCACACGGAATTTTTCTGAAAATAGGGAGGAAATGCAGGTTCTTCTGTCCCTTCTGCAGGGAGCCCAGGGCTGGGAGGAGATGTCCTTTGTTACCATATTGTAAATGGGCAGAAGGATAGAGGAGACTACATTTGTTCTGCTTATTTTCCTAAGTTACCTGCAGAGAATAAAGTATAACTTTCCCTTTCCAGATGATGTTATATGCACCAACTAAAAATTCCAAGCCTGGTTCTCCTAAAATATATCACTTCAGACTATTATCTGCTGCAAGGAGAGCATCCTTGGACACTAAAGGGGTGTATGTCTATGCCATCAGGGATTTGTTTGAGACTTCCATGTCATTATTTTCATGCTGGAAACACCCCCATGACAGCAGCCAAGGTTCCCAAAAAGGGAGAAGGAACCTGGTGAGGAATTAAGGGGATTCAAGGCCCCAGATCAGAACTTGTACCTACTCTGCATTAAGCAAACCAGACTCCATCTAAGAACAAGAGGAGACTGGAGAAAACTTCAGGTTGAACCTCAAACCTTAACACCATTTTCTATCAATTTCACACATGTCACTTTTGTGTTTTTATTTTATATTCACAGCTGTGCAAAGGCAGCTTTTTGTTCTTCCAGCATAACACCCAGGCATGAGCAGGTAACCAGGCAGGTTATCAAAATCTGTAACATCAGGATATTCAGATGCTGGGGAAGAGAAGATTGTATGTTAAAACAGCTCAACAGCAAGAAGCACAAGGTGGTGGAGCTTTGCAACTTCCTTAAGCTGCTTATCTTTAGATAAGGAGCTTATGCAACTTTCTTAACTCTGGAGAACATTCAGCAAGTGATATCAAAACTGTTCAAGTTACACTTGGAACACATACCTCATGAGCACTCTCATTCTGCCCTCTTACCAATGAAAAGAGGAAAAACAATCCAATTTCCTTCCCAAAAAAACCACCTGCCCACTCAAGTCAGGGACAGTTTAACAGAGAAGGTGAGTCCCACACTTGTTTCACTTGCATGACATGGGGCATGGCATAGTAAGAGCTTCTGGGCAAGAGATTATTTCACATTTCTAAGTGGAGTCTTACTAGGAAGGAGCTGCTTTGTGATCATCTAGAAGTACTTGCAAAAAGGAGTATAAGTACTGTTGTCATTCTGTCACCAAACAGACATAGGAGAAGTGGTTTGGATTTTAGAGCTGAAAATGAGTCAATGAATACACCAGGGATCTAGTCAAGAGTATTCATGGCACAGGATAGGGAGAAGTTCAAAACCTTCAAGTCTTACAACAGCCTTGATTAAGTTCCATCAAAGCAGGAATTGAATGAATAATGAACAGGGAAGGTGATCCTACAGTCCTCCTGGAAGCTGCTGAAGAAAATGTGAAAAAAGATGAGGAAAGTCCATGATCCTTTTCTGGACCTTAATGCCTTATGGAGAGGAAGCAAATGCCACCATCCCTTCCAGGGAATACTCCAGTGGTGTCACACACCAGGCCAGGGCACCATGGGGGATGCTCAGGGGCTGGGACCACCCTCTCCCACCAGGGGCTCCTGAGGGCTCTGGTTTTGAAGAGGATGGTGTGTTCCTTCATGAAGGTTCAACTTATTCCTGCTGCTTTGCAGAAGGAAAGATCTGCAGACCACCTTTTAAAGTCTCCAAGTGCCTCTGATGAAATTCTAGAACTTTCCAGTACCTGGATTTTAGTGTGTGAACCAGTTATATGGCAGAAAAGAACTTGCTACAGTAAGTGCCAAGCAAAACCCACAATCTTCTGTAATTCTTGGAGAAGAGGGGAGGAAACTCTACTTATTCTTCATTTAACAGTCAGAGAAGAACAGCACTGGTAGATATAACACCTCTTCTGTTTACATTTCAAGCTTATCAGGGAAAAAAGGTGCTCAGGGAAGTTGAACTACAGCTTTTAAAGCATTACAAACACAGCTCTTTTCCACAGCCATAGCAATTTTTATTTTCTTTAGCAATACAATAGTGAAAATAGTCAATGTGAGATTCAAAATCCAATAGTTACAAAAATTACAGCGAGAAATTGAAAAACTGCAAGATCTATAAACAGATTAAGGCAAACATCTAAAAGGAAAACTACCATATATATGCGACCACTTCAGCAATTGTATTTGATTCTAGGAATTGTCTGCCAGTTCTCTGTAAGGCTTTTTGGCTTTTTCCACTGTAATTTCCACGGGATTTTTAGAACAGGAAAGCTGTGAGACAAGCAAGGAGAGGAACAGTGCTGTGTGAGGAGACAGAGCCTCAGAAATGGGGCAGAAGAGGAAAGTAAGTCTGGTTTGCACTATTTAAGCTACTTCTGGGACAAAAACTGACTCTTGCTTAATCAAGAGGAGAAAACAGACAAACAAGTAAATACCCAAGAATGGGAGAAGGGTCACACATGAGCAGCTGCTGCCCTTTGTATTGTCAAGAAGAAAAACCCATTTAAGTGCCCTTCCAGTGCTGGGCTCAGCACAGCTCCAGCCAAACTGGCCCCCAGCCCCATGGCAATGGAAATAAAAAAAAGAGTTTTCAGCAGGGATTTAACCAGCCACCTCCTACCAGTTTTAGCAGGGAGATGTTTGGTCAAGTAAACATAAACACCTCTTCCTTCTTTTAGGATCTTTAGTCTGAAACAAGAAAACATTTTCTCTGGTTTAAAAGATTCAGTGTGCTCACAGGTGCTTTTCATGTGCCACTGACACACACACCAACCCAGCGAGTGCCTCCAACAGCTCTGCAGCATCAATGCATCTCTATCCAGGGGTACATATTGCTAAAAACATACATTTTGATGCTCAAACTGATATGGAACTGCACAGATAAAGGACTATAAAGCACAGGATCTGGGGTTCTTCTGCTGATGTTATTAACAGCAGGGAAATGCACAGATGTGACAAGGTGTGTACTAACAGCTCTTCTTCACCAGAGTTTTTTTACAGCATTTGTTTTTAAGAAGTACAACATTTCACTGTTATTATTTAATTTTCCAGCAGCCTGTTCCTGCAGCAGAAGACACTTAGAGGTAAAGAGGTCCTGGTGGTCAAGCAGTGACCCAGCAGAAATGCTATCAGCCTATCCTCTGCTTTATAAATTACCCTAATAACACATACATGCATATACAGCCCTTTCCTCTTATTGTCATTTACAACCTACATCAACACACTTGGCTGAGACGTTAAATAACCCAGGATGCTGCAGAGAGCTTTCCTCCCACTCAGCTCTGCCCACACAACAACCTGCACTGCACTTGCAGCAGCAACCACTCAAAAAGTTTTCAGTTAAATAAAGAAAAAAGCCATCAGAGAAAATGCTGATACTTTAGTCAGGAGCTTCTGATGTAAAAACTGCACGTGAGCTCTTGCACATGAATGTTCTACCAACACAGCCCCACCAGGGGTTATACCTGCTCCAGCACCTCAGAACCATCAAGCTCATCCTCATGCTTGTTCTTTCCCCAGTGAGGGCAACAATAAGTTGAGCAGGAGCAAAGACAGACCCTGTTTTCGTGGTTTTAGACACAAACTGTCCTCCACCAGCTGGACAGATGGATAGGCAGGACAGACACACCCAGGTGACTGCAATAAACCTTAAGAAGCCAGGATGAAACCAAAACATTTCACTGTATTCAGGAAAGTAAGTGATGGTTTCTGCATCAACTATTTGAATTTTCCCCAGTTTCTCCATATAAAACATCTCCACAGTAACATGTCATTAAAACAGTATTTTTCATCTCGCAGGTTTTATTGGGAATGCCAAGAGACCCCAATTAAAACCCATGGAGTGTCTGCAAACCCAGAGATGCCTGATTTCTGCAAATGAACTCTGAAAATCAGCATGCTTGCAAGCTAAACAGAATTTATCATTTACTGCCCTGCCCTGGATTGGATTAGACAGGATTGCTCCTTATGTAGTCAAGTACTGCAGCACTCTGGAAATTCCTGTCCTGACCTCAGCACAAGCACAGGAGAAGCTGCCCAGGCTTTACAGCAAGTCACACCGTGGAAAACCAGTTGATTTTCCCCATCAGTTTAATCCAAAGAGAGGTTTACAGCTACAAACAGCTGTAATTTATTATACCTTAAATTTCATAAAAGTCCTAAACATGTTGAGCAATAAAACTCCTCAGAATTGTCAAGGCCTATTGAACTGAAATCCACTTCCCACATCAGGACCCACATCATGGCACTGTGATTTCAGCACTGCCAGGAACACAGGAGGGTATTTTTTACAATGTCTAGTACACAAAAAAACAGGAATAGAGAGGAGAGCATGTTTAGAACAGTTAATTCCAGGATAGCCCACTACACTTGGATTAAAGAGTTGATGGAAAAGTAAATTGAAATTAACCATAAACTTTCAGCGAAGCTCAACCTGCTGTTTGGAAACTGCAGTAAAATTCAAGATTTATCACTTATCCATTACAACTAAATGTACAAGTGTGTCTATCCTCAATTATACATCACAGAAATCAAAGGAAGAGCACATAGGAATAGATCTATAATAATAATAATAGGTGGGAAACCTGCCCATACCTGGAGCCTCTGGTGTTTTCTCCTCTCCAGCTGAACAGGTCTGGGCTCCACAGCTTCCCTGGCACTGCACTACACAAGTGACTTACTATAATAAAAGAAACGCTGTCTTTAGTTTTCCTCAGTTAAACCCAGTGTGGAGGGACTAATTTGTAGCAGCTGAACATGTTTAACCACTCTGGACTTTCCCTGCCAGTAAGGAGCAATCAGAAAGCAGAGACACCTGTGCCCACCACACACACCCCACTGGTTCAGGGCAGCACAGGAGTCTTGCCCCAGGCTCAGCTGGTGCAATCACACCAGATCAGAGAGTACAGAGTTCCCCAGGATGACAGGCAGGTTGGTGGCACTGTCCTGTAAGCCAGATTTCCCTTGCACAAAGATTCTTTTAAGCTCCTTCATGCTCACACCTATTCACTTCTTGCCATCCCAGTCTGTGTTTCCCCCTCACACTGCAGGTCAAGAATATATTGTTTGTATTTTCCAGCACCTATAAAGGACTTACAAGAACCTCCCACGCAAGTCTGGTCATTCCTGCTGTTCTCTCCCTATTGCCTGACCACTCCCTCAAAAGCATTTTACAGCCCACCTTGCTGAGTCTCATCTTCTGGGGTCCCACCACCCTGGAATGGTAAATCCTTCACGATTCACAGTCAAACACACATAGAGTTTCTCCTGTGTGCAATTTGGGTTAACAAAACACTAAAATACATATCATCCAGTCTGAAATACTGCCTGTGCCCACTAAGGTTTCTCCAGGAGAGCACAAGCAAGTTGCAGGTGTGGTTGTTCAGAGCTGAGCACAACTTCAGGAGCTCCCACTGCTGCCTCCCTCAGCTGGAAATGCAGCAGCTCGGCCACTTAATTGTTCTTTACGTTGACCAACAGACATATTTTTCAAGAGAAAAATACTTGGAAGTCATAATTTGGTAAAAAAAAAATCCCACATCAACTATGCCAAATGAAAGTACCACTGATTTTAAGGAATATTATTCTACTTGATTACATTTAATAAAAGTGGAACTTTAGGAGTATAAAAGTAACTGTTCTTTCAAAGTAAAGCCAATGCTATAGACATACTGAGCTGCATTTTGATCTTTTCTCAGACCAAATTACAACATGCAGACATTAGATTTATAGAAAAAAAACAACAAACAGCTACCTGCATTATTCCAGCAGCTGCCTCCCACTTTCCCTCTTCATTCAACCAAACACAAGACTGAGAAGTCCTGACACTTCCCTTCACTCTGTATTAGCCCTTTTCTTTTTATAGACAGCACACTAAAAAGTAATGTATAGCAAATGTAGTTGACTGCAGTCAAAGCTTTTCCCCCTTTCCCGCTTTTGTTATCCAAACAGTGCTCTCCTGGACACACTTTTGTTTGAAAGACCATCAGCTTTGATCTGCTTTTCATCTGTCTCAATGGACAGGAGAACAGTGTGGCCCTCTGAGCACCAAACAGGCAGCACCTGTAAACAGCAAAGTACTTCTCACTCCATGCAAACCTCCAGCCCTTTCACCTGAGCCTTTTCTGGTTAAGGCACATTACAAGGTATCTCTGATGATTCTTTCCTTTTTTTCCTCGAATTCTTTCTGCTACATCTCATGCTGTAAAATGTGGCTATTCAAATCCACCCTGAGAAGTTCAGGCTATGCCTCTGAACAGCTACACTAAACCAAAGGTGGAGATGTTATCACAAGGAGGGCTGCAGCTCTAGCAATCTCATTTTTCTGCATTTTAGTTGGTTTTTTTTTCATAGGATAATCACTGACTGATCTTTGCCTGGTTTGGCTGAGAGAAGCTGCCTCTGAGGGAGACTTTAGCTGGAGAGCTGCAAAACACCAAAGACCAAAAAGACCTGGGAAAAGAATGGCTGTCACTGCAAAAATGTTTTGTTAAGGGCAGCAGCAACAGAGCAACCACTTCAGAGCACGGGCACCAAGGCAACCCCTTTCCAGAGTCTCTCTGTGACAGATTCAGTTCTGAAGAACCAAACCAGTAAGTTCCTCAACTTCTTCAAACAAAAGTTGATTGCAAAATATCTTGCCATTTAATGCATCTTGACATCATCCCTGCACAACATGAGCTCAAGCAGTGCTTTCATCACAGAGGTCCCTTCAATAAACCATTTGTTATCACCTTTACTTTCAGCACCGTTCCACTTTAATGACTGCATGCATCCCAGGGGACTCTAATCCAGTGTTCACTGGTTTCCAGATATGAACTAGAAGGTTATGTATTTGCCATGGGAACAAGACAGACCTCACTGCCAAGCTGAGCACCAAGAAGGGTGAAAAGTAATACATACAAAAAGTAACTTTACAGATAAACAAACCTCCCCTTTTCCTTGATTTTCTTGTAAATCAAGATTGTTTTGTAATTATTTCTCTTTTTTTATACTCAGAGGGGATACTCACCTCCAGCCAGAGTCATTCCTCATCACTAATAACTTCCCTTTCCCTGCAGCCTTGCTGACAGCCCCACACCATTGGAAATGCATGAAAAATCTTGTTTGCAGACTGCAGTTAATCTGTGTCTTCTGCTATCAAAGTAAACCCTGGTAATCACTTATATACATATAAAACCACTGGCTTATGTCCCTTGCAAGAATCAGCCTCTTCCAGGAAGAACAGTAAAAAGATTGCCTCTATTTGCAGTATCACAATAACATTAAGATGCTCTTGTGGTATCGCAATGGGAAAATTCCCACAAGAAACACCACAAGAACATAAACATAAACAACATCAAAGACAGTGAGTCTTGCTCAGAAAAAACAAACAAGCAAAACCACCGCCCCTGCAGAGAGGCTGGAAGTGTTTGTGGGTGGAAACTCCAACAGGAGCATTAGAGAGGAGTGACATGAAAATACGGCGTCGCTCCTTGGCTACCGAATCGCGATCTTCAGGAATTTAAAGAACAAGTTGTTTTGGTGGGTCTGTAACTGGCACATCCCCGAGCCCAGGGGTCTGCAGAGGGTGCAGCCAGATGGGAACACACACGGATTTCTGCACAAGACCCTGAGTCAGGTCACCAGCATCAGGGCTGGAAGAGTGCCAGGGCCACACAGTCACCTGCAGGGCCACCATTCCACAGCGCATCCAAACCCCGCAGGCTCCCTCCAAAAATCTTGTGGGTTTACTCCCTTAACATAAAATGTACCAAGTATCAGATTAATTAGGCAACCCCTACCTGATCTTCTATTCACTGAGCAACCACCAAACTCTGGAAAAACCCTGTCATAAATGCCAGTGCCAACTCGCAATGCCCTGTTCCAACAACACGGACCCGGGTGGCACCTCCCACTGCTTTCCATTCCCAGGGAACACCAACCAGAGCTTCCAGCCCCAAGCCTGCGGTTCATTCCCTGCAGTGCAAGGCAATGCCACGGGGAATAGAGAGAAGCAAAGCCACTATCAAGGCTGAAGGAGCCCTGATGAGCAAGGGAAGCGCCAGCGTGGCAGGACAGAGCTCAGGGCATCGATGTGGCTGAACTTCAGCGCTGGCATCAAGTCAGCAGCATCTTAGCAAGACTTCTTCACCTTCACCAAACCATTTCCCTTAATATGCTTTCACAAGTTTATTTCCCAGATCAGTATGGAAAAGTCTCTTGCATAATAAATAACTTTCTGGAACAGTTCCACGTGGAGCAGCAATACCCTTCTAATGCTTACAAGTTAGTTCAGCATTTCCATTCCCGATTCCAACAATTTGTTCATAACTTTCCATATACATTAAAAAAATACATCAGTGAACAAACCTGGCATGCAGATTAGGCTACAGTTTGAGTTTCTCTGCAGAATACCACAGTCAATACTTTGCAGAGTTTACATGCCCTTCATAAGGACTTGAATGTTATTTTTACACCGATAACAAAAATAATGACATTATTTCCCCTTGTGTAAAACAAGCACTTTGGGGGCAGATTAAAATCACTGTGGCAGTGATTTTGTAGGTGTCAGTGCCATCAGTAAGGCAATCACGACTAACCCGCTGGTACCCAAGGCTGGATCACTCACATCAGAAACGGACTGATCTCTTTCCGACACATCCAACAAAATGGTGCTCGGATTTAGGTTAATCACAGCCAAGCACCACGCTTAATTGGCAACAAGGTCACAGAGCGATGCTGTGAACATCGGCGGTAAGATATGAGTCATAAAAATCACAAAAGTTCCAAAAGAGAAGGCAAACCACTAGTGGAAGAGGGAACAGAGCCGGCAGACCCTGCAGAGATGCTGCTGCGGAGAGCAGAGAGAAGCGGAGCCGGCAGCTGTGCCAGCCCCGAGATGGCACAGGAACTTCGCGTCCAGTTCCACCTTCCCCCGTGTCCGAGGGAAGCACCGGTTCTATCAAAATTCAGTCGAAACCGAACGGTCCCGAGTGACGTGCGGAGAGAGCAAAGGCGTTATTCACGGGGAAAAAGAAAAAGCTTTTCCAAAAGCCTTCTCTGGAGCGGTGTGGGAGTTGTTTTGAACCAACACGGCAGATCCCCACCGGTATCAGAGCTGGGGGGCGAGAGGCTCTGCACGCCCCTTCTCGTGTGTGAGATAATTAGCCCTTAATTAAAAGCGACGCCAGAGCTTAAGAACTTGAGCAACTCCAGGCTCACCTACAACAATTTTCGAGGTAAAACACACGAAAGACCAACAGACCATGCCAGAATGCCTCCTGCCCGCTCCAGCGGAGACCCCGGCGCTCTCCCACCCTCGGGGGCTGCGGGGACCCCCGGGCGGCTCCTGGGGCGAGGACACGGGACAGGGGACAGGGGACAGCAGCTCCCACTCAGTGCGGCCAGCGGAGCCCACCCGGGCGTTGCAGAGCACGGACCGAGCAGGACCCCCGGCATAGGAGCCCCCCGAGAGCCGCCCCCCGCCGAGATCCCACGCGGAGCCGCCTCCGTGTCCGCGGTAGCGCTCGGAGCATCCCGGGCAGCGCTCGGAGCATCCGCGACAGCGATCGGAGCATCCCCGGCCCCGCTCCCGCGGCTCCTGCGCTCCGTCCCTCCCGAGGGATGAGGACTCGGCCCTCCCACCGCACCCGCATCCCAACTTTGTCGCCCACCTGCAGCCGAGGCGCTCCCGGCCGTGCCCGCAGCCCGTCCCCGCTCCGCCGTAATCCTGCGGCTCCCGCGGCTCTTCTGGAGCGCCGCTCGCTCCTCTCCAGCCGACGGGGCGGGCCCGGCCCGATCTCCCGCCCACCGCCCCGGGGCTGGCACGGCACAGCCCAGCCCTGCTGGGCCTGCCCAGCCCAGCCCAGGCCGGCCCAGCCCCGCAGGTCCCCCGGGAGCCGCCGGCGCCGAGGATGCTCTGGCTGCGGGTGGCGCGTCTCCCCAGAGCCTCCCCCGGAATCCACCTGGGGAGGGTAAATGTGCTCCTGCAGCGAGCTGGGAATGACGGGGAAAGTTGACGCGTTACCGGCTTAAATAAAAACTCCATCTAATTTCTGGGCTGGAAGCCCAGGCAAAGAATCAGGTTCGCGTAGGTCGCTGTGCAGGAGCCGGATGGGGGTTTTATGGAGTCTGGCTCCAGCTCATCTCGGTATTAGAGCTGTGCTGCTGTAATTAAGGCTCAGCAGAATTCCTTTCAGTCCCCCCTCTTTTTTTATTAGCAGGTTATATAACAAATTGTACTAAGTTTCCCGAATCCTCTCCTATCTTTCAGCCTCCCAAAGCACAGTGAAGTGCACTTTATAATAAAGTGTGCATTAGCCTGCAGAGCCTCTGTGGAAGCCAAGTTACACCAGGGATGGCTTTGGATTCACAGTCACTGTGATATGTCAATGCAAGAAAATCGTGGAACCATGGAATGTTTGGGTTGGGAGGGATATTAAAGACCATCTCATTCCACCCCCTGCCATGGGCAGGGACACCTCCCACCAGCCCAGGCTGCTCCAAGCCCTGTCCAACCTGGCCTGGGACACTTCCAGGGCTGGGGCAAGCACAGCTCCTCTGGGCAACCTGTGGCAGAGGCTCACCACTCTCCCAGGGAAGGATTTCTTATTAATATCCAATCCAAACCTACTCTCTTTCTGTTTGAAGTCATTCCCCTTTGTCCTGTCCCTTTATTAATCTCTCTCCATCTTTCCTGTCAGCTCCCTTCAGGCATGGAGGGTTACAATAAGGTCACCCCAAAGCTTCTCTTCTCCAGGCTGAACTATCCCAATTCTCAGCCTTTCCATGTAGGAGAGGTGCTCCATCCCTCTGATCAACTTGGTGGCCTCCTCTGGACTCAATACAACAGGTCAATGTCCTTCCTGTGCTGGGGACCTCCCCAGAAGGGAGAAAGGATGAGGTGACTGCCTTTAGGTACGCAGAGGGATCTTGGACAGGGTGGTGATGCATTCATTGCTCTCTGGGCATCGTGAGGAAGGACATGAGGAAAAGTTTTCTTCTTCAACGAGTAAGATTTAAGTCACTGCCACCTCTGTTTCCCTTTCTGTCTGTTTTTGTCATGAATTATTGAAATGTGCTGGCTGGGAAATGGTGACATCTCCTCTGGGAACTAGGAGAAACTCGACACAGCATCTGTTGACCCTGACTTAGAGCAGGAGCCCTGACCTGAAGAGATGTCCTTACTTTTCTATGCCTGTGAGAGTCTGTAATTAAAGGAATGTCCAGCACTGAAATGTAGCCACTTCTGTAATGAAATGTGGCACTGATCTGAGGAAGGGATGTCAAAAAATAAATTATCTCTGAAAAACAGGATGCATTTTTAATTGGCAGAGCACGATCCCACTGGACTCATAGAGATGATGGAATTACGGTGATTTAACGAGTTCCTGTACAGGAGCTGAGCACTGAGATTTGTACCAATATGGTCCAGCTCAGCCTTGGCACGGAGCAGGAATGTGCACTCAGCTTGTTGGTGTAGCTCAGCTGATGTATTACAGTCTGGTAGCTCCATCGTCTCTAAAACTCCACTTTGGGCTTTTGCTTAGAAGGTAATATTAACTATTGGCTGTTACTGCTCAAGGCCTCATGAGAGGATGGGGTCAAGCCTTAGTTTCACAGCAAACTGGCTCAGGTAGGTGTGTGGTGGCTGTGGACACCTCTGTGGGGCAGTGACAGCACAGGCCCAGGAGCAAAACCCAAGCGCAGATTTGGCTTTCTCAGAGTTGTGCCGTTCAGTATTCCCAACACCCGACACACTTGGGCTTATGAGAGCTGACAAGGTCATGGACCTGTGGCACAGCTGTCCACGTGGAAATATCAGCTTGAGCTGTGCAAGGCCAGTGTGAGAGCGATAGGCTGTATTTTTATGCTTGACCGACCACAGAGGCTGTTAAAATTTTGAAAATGCACTCTGCAGCTGGCCTTCCCTGGTGTCCTTTGTCACCTCCTGCCCAGACCCACAGTCGGGCTACTTCACCCAACTAATGTATTTTTTCAATTTCACTTAAGTCAAGGACTTCAAATTCCTATCGTAGGTGTCAAGTTCCACCACCTAAGAGATGCTTTTATTTTAAGTTTGGCAGAGAGGCACTTTATGAGATTGTGAGGTTGGAAAGATGACTCTAATCTTTGAGATGACAGGTTAAAAAGGACAAAACCCACTCTTTCCCTCACTTATTTTCCAGCAGCCCAGACATGTAGAAGTACTGGCTTTGTAAGTGTTTTTCCTGTACTCATTTCAGAAAGCACAGCAGACCTGCAGTATCACCATATACTTACTGAAGGTAAGCAATTCGTGGGCAGTAAATTCTCTGAGGTCACCTGGCATGTTTTCACGCAGTGCCTGATACTGTGCTGCCCTTCTGCCATCTGGGGCTTCTGGACTGACTGCAATATCCATGTCCAATAATAACAGCTTAATTGCCAGTCTCATGCTATTTCCAGCTAATGATTTTTTTTTTCATTTCTACTTGTCATTCAGACATCACTGTTGACATGTCTCTGAAATTATATGTGAAGAACAGGGATGCTTCTAGTCTAGTGTTGTGTGATTAATGCTTCCTAAGAATTAAAGTGGGGAAAAAAGCACTCTAATTTATGAGCACAGGTGTAGTCAGGTACATTAATATCATATTTAAACTTCCCAATGAATAATTTGTTTGGAAGACCCAACTTAACCCTGTCCATCCTGATGCCAGCTGGTGTAGACCTAAACTATCAACTGAGCTCTTGATCCCATTGACTGCACCCCCTTCTCTGCTCTCTGCCATAGTTGCTGTGTCTATTTTCCAGTAATATTCCTCTTGCCATGTTCACGTTTTCAGCACATGAATTTCCCATGTAACTGTTTTGTGTCCTGCTGGGTTTTGAAATTTGAGGTGGGAATTTAGGCACCCGTAACAAGGCAACTCAGATACCCCATAAATTCCTACAGAAAAAAATCAATCATCACTTGTCTCCCAGCTGCTTTAGCTTTCTCATACCACTGGCAGAAATACTCACTAACTCATGTCATGCTTAAGTTAAACTTGTTCTGTAAAACACCTCTAGGACGTTGTCAAAATGGGATCGAGCCAATGGGACTCGATGGACCATCACTCTGGTCTTGTCCCTGACAGTCTCTGGTATCAGTTTCTTTGCAGGTAGATAAATCAATGAACTTAATCTGGAACAGCCACTAGAAAGCAGAATATTAAAAATTAATTTAAAAAAAGTTGAAAATTTGGTTTTGTGTTTTTCTATGTGTAAAGGTTGTAGCATCCCACCTTTCCCAACCACATTTTCAGGCATAGTAATGTCAGTGATGAAAATACAGGGACAAAATATGTGATGCTTTAGGTGCAGTTAAATGAGTAGAAAATTGACTTTTCCCAGTTATACTTATGGGAATCTTATTTAAAGATAAGTGCTTGATGTAAATTTATTTTTTCTAATTTTTAAGAGCTGCTTCTCCCCTTAAGCCAACATCGATATCAACTAATCTGAGGCTTGATCTGCAGGCACAGTTAATAGATTATGCATTTCTTTCAAGATCGAGGTCAGCTGTAGTAACTAGATGGTTTTTTGAATATCTCTATCACAAGACAGCATTCCAGTTCTCCAGGGCACGGGCAGCCTCCTTGTTGTGCTGGTGTCAGAGGATAAGCTGCATTCACCCTCGTGCCTGGTCCATGGTCACATCCTTGGTGTTCCCACCTCTGACACCAACATGAGCCGTGCTCCTCATGCTGCATTTTGTCCCATTTTGGAGAATCCTGTTCTCCACAGGCTTGGGAGCCATTAAGTTAAAAAGGATGGTGTCCTCAGGAGCATCCAGCAAGGCTCTTGTCCAATTTCACTGCAGTGAATGGTGACACAGCTTTGGGCATCAAATCCAATTGATTGAATCACCAGCGTTTCAAAATTCCCATTCCAGTGTCTCCATGAGCTCCCGCTCGTGCTAATAAATGGAGGGTGTAACTGGTGTTTGGAGCAGCAGGAGGGAAGGACCAGGAGGGGGAGGCTAATGAGAGGCCCTGTCTCTATGAAGGAAGTTAATTATGAGACTGGATTAAACTGCAGCACTGGAAGCCTCACTTTGCCCAGACTCTGCGCATGAAAGGTTTGCCCTGGTGTGACAGCCACAGCAGTGCTGTTGGGTGGATACCTTAGTGCAGGCAGGACCTGGAGCAGCCCACAGTGACTAATCCAAAACCCAGAGAAAACAGGGAATTATGTGCCATTGTGCTGCAGAGCAAGGTGCAGAAGGAAAATGATAATGTGAAGGTTAAGTGCCCAGTGAGGGCAAACTGATACACAATATCTTGAAATCACAGAGAAAGAAAATTAAAATGGGGAAATGACTTCATATGTAGGTAGATGGAGGCATAAAAGCAATCTGTGAACTCTGGGAGGGAGAGCAGAGGGAGAGTGGTACTGTCAGAGGCAGAGCCTTTTGCCTATTAGACTTAAGTGGTGGAAAGCTATTTCCAATAAACAGGCAATTTTAGTTTTGTCATTATTTCGGGGTTTGTTTGACTCTGCTTTTGTGTGTCATTGAAATATTTGTGTATTAATAGATACTCATTTTCATAGCATTACAGTAATTTGAACATCTGCAGCTCCCAGGCATTAAAGTACAATTACTCCCCTATATTTCAAGTTATTTTCACAGTGCTTCTTCCTGATTTTGTCGTGTCTATTAAAATGCAACAGATCAGTTCTTATCATTACCTATTAATTGGCAACCTTGAGCTGAAGTGTTAAGCAGAAACCAGCCTGATGCCTGGAGGCCTGGCTCACAATTCAGTGGAAAGCAAAGGCATTTTATGGCCGTCCTGAAACCTGAATGATGGGCTGGGTAACTTTCCTAATCAAATACAATTAAATACAAAATTATATTCCCACCACCCCTGGCATCCTTTGTTCCAACACATTGCCTCATGTACTATTCAAGTTTACTAAATACAGAACATTTTCTAGATGGGAGGTTTTAATTCTACCAAAAACTCGCTTTAGTTTATTGAAGAAATGAGATATTTTGTTTACAGTGTTGAGGAGCTCTCACAGGGCAGGAGGACTCTCTCTGGATGAGAAATGTCTCCTCTCCAGGGCTCAAAGTGGCTTTTGAGGAGGGGAACACACAGAGGAGAAATTCATCCAGAGCATGTCTGTGAGTTTGCTGTTAAGGGTTAAGAAACTAAAGCAACCATTGTGAGTAAAGATGTGGTTAGTAAATCTTCTGCCAGGAAAGAAATACTCCTTAAAAGCTCTCTGGAATGTAGTCACTGTCAGTATGATGTTAAGGAGGAGGGCAGGAACAGCAGGCTACTCCTCCTTCCCTTCTGAGTGTGACAGGGATTTTTCATTCTACTCAAAAGAACTTAATCCATAATTTTAAAGCTATTCCTGTAATATTTCCTTGCAAATGTGATGCTGGGTTGTAGCCTTCTCCAAAGCTTTTAGTTCTATTTGGGAAGTTCCTGGCAGTCAACACACAAACTTTAGGAACTGTCTTCATGGTATGAGCCATCAGCTGTTCCTTGCACAGCCCCCTCCGTGCACTCAGGGAGTGCTGCTCCACCAACACAGCTCTGTGGGGAGAGCTTTAACATGGAGCTTTAAATCTTCTGATTTAAATTTTAGGATAATAAATTTGGTTCAGGTTTTAGTATCGGGCAGTTTCATTTGTGAGTTAGCTCAGGCATCCCAAACACGTCTGAGGGGAAGAAAAGGGAAATGCATTTAAGCCTAAACTTTGTCAGCAGGATGAGATGCAGCCAGATAAGACAAAGAGAATAAATAACAGTGACCTGTGAAGAAACAAAATAGAAAACAGCACACCTGAGAGATAAACAAGGCAGAAAAGGGCCCCAAGAGCTTTGGCTTAGTGAAGTACTTCAGCAAGTATTTATGTTGGTCTCCCTATGTACATACACTTTAATTCCTGCCTATGTTAAGAATACTTTCCTAAATCAAGTACTAATAATTTTGAGATCTATAAATACTCAGATGGGAAAACTCTGCTTCAGTAACGAATACAAATGACCCTGTGCAAATGCCTTTGAAGAGGAAAATCTGGGAAAACAGCATGTCAGTGACCTGCCACCAGAATGTTCCTGCATCTCAGCATGAGGGCAGTTGGGAACCTCAACATATTGAAAGCAAATGTCAAAACATTTAGAGAATTTTAAAATAAAAAAGGGAGTATCTGAGAGCATTCAAGTTGATAACATCTCCTCCAGATCAGGGGAATTGTGTTGGAAATCCTTAAGGATGACATTGCCATTCAACTAACACACCTCTAAATCCCAAGTGGAAGTCATGCTTTTTGATCAGGACACATGGTTTGGGTTAGAAGGGACCTCAAAGCCCATCTCATTCCACCCCCTGCCACGGGCAGGGAAACCTTCCACCAGAGTGGGTTGCTCCATCCAGCCTGGCCTTGGACATTTCCAGGCAAAGTTCTCCACTGCATCTGCAGCTCATCAGCAAAAATGAGTGACAAAACAAAAGGACTCATACTGTGAAGAGGAAAGGTTCCAAAACTCAAAAATTAGGCTGGAAAGTTTGCCCAGTCCGTGCTGAAGCAGCTCTTCTCTAGTACAGGCATTACTCACTCTGTCTGTACATTATTCTTATTATCCCTTCTGAGCTCCTGCAGATCCAAGGAGCTCTGGCTTCATTCCTGATTCAGCCAGAACCTTCCTCAGGATGGTTTGGTGAGGTCTTGATCCTTGGCGACCTCCTCACCAGCACCGATTCTATCCATGGCTGGCAGTTTTCCACATTCTTCAATAATTTTGTCAAACTTTTTTTGCCAGCAGTGTCCTGGTTGGCTGAGGTAACATCTCCAACTTCAGCATCAGAATCAACCCAATATCAGGTTTTCTACTCACTAAAATCTTGCACGTAACTGCCTTCAAACATTAAAGATGTTGGTCAGAAAGTGGAAGAAAATAAGTTTTGGGCTTTCTGTGTTGTATGAAACTTTTTCCCACTGGATACTCTTTCTGTTAATTAATTTTTCCTTTACAATTTCAGGTAAGCTATTAATCTATTGACTTGAGGATTTCTCAAAGCCTTTCCAGAAATAAACCCTGGGATGAAAGAAACATAAGCTCTGCATGAAAAGTAGAACTGTTGTTTTGTCATTTTCAAGCCCATGGTTTATCCCAAGCCTCTCTAATTCCCTTTACATGGATGTCAGGTGGAATAATGCAATGAAAAATTACCCCAAGATGTGGTTTCCCATTGCAGAGGTGCTTTTGTACATAAAGTTTTTATATAAAATTTGAATAAAAAGTCCAAAACCTTCCAATTGCTATTATTTAAAAGCAGCTAATTAATGGGGTTTGGGGTTTACATTAACACTTCTTTTATTCCAATCATGCACTTCCATCTCATTATCTTTTGTTCCCTTAATCTCATTGCCCAAAATTTGCTTTCTGAGAGTGAACTCGACAGAAACACTCAAACACTCCTGCAGTTCTGGAATATAAAATCATTTTAAAAAACATCCTTTTTGCTAGTAGATGTTCCTGGATAATGCAGCCAAATTCCAAGAAATGTTCATTATTGGAAATAGATGTGGGGATTTTTTGCTATGAATTTTTAAATTGCTTTTATTATGGCACACTGTGTATGAAATAAATGTGATTTAAACAGTTGTGCCCTCTACTGGCATGAAGGAAATAATGAAAAAAAGAGAAAGCAATACCTTATTTCCAGATGTTGTATCAAAACAGTGCCAAAATCAAATTTTTGTTGTTGTTTGTGGGTTTTTTAAATTATGCTTTTGTTAAATTTGAAGGCTAGATTATTTTCATCATTAAATCTAAGCACATTAATTGCTTACAAACATTATTTTTAAATAAAAACTCCATTTACACTGGTAAGGCAGTATAAAAAGGCCTTGCCATAGATGGACATGATGGTGTGGTATATTGACACTGGTAATAAGTTCATTTTCAGAGACTTTTAAGGAGCTATGCCATCAGCTAGAGAGCATGAGAACAAAGCTGTAGGAGAAAATCCTTTGCAAAGTTCAGAGCAACATTTACAAGAAAGTCTGTAGGAATTGATGCATAATGTAGAATATTGAATTTCTTATAATGCAGGAGAATTAAGCCCTCACCCTCTGCTGAAACACTTCTAACCAATCCCTCACCTTCCATTTAAAAGAAAATTTACAATTTTCTCTCCTATCCCCCACTATTGAAGTTGTCAACTGGCATTCAACTTGAATAACAAAGCAACAAAAACATCCCCTTTGGTAAGACACTTTCGTACTGCAACTTCCCAGCGTGGGCAGGATTAGTCACAGCTGCTAATTGAAACACTAATTGGCATATTTATACCATCGTGTACAATCCATTCAATGCAGTGCCAACAGTGTTGGTGTCTCCACCAGCTGCAGCACCACGTGGAGAGCAGCCAGTGCTGGCAGAGCTCAACTTTGAGCCCACCAGGAACATTCCAGGGTCCTTGGTTTTCACCTTGGTAAGACGGGGTAGGTACAGCCTGCAGATTAAATGGATACCAGGCTATGTGGATCATAGAAGAAGAAAAAGAATTACCTTCCAGAGAACTTAATGATCAGCAGAGGAAGGGGCCAACATACTCTTGCCCCTTCCTTTGGCTCCAGTGTTGTCCCTCTGTAGTGGAAAGCAGTTTGTTCAGCAGCAGAACCAAAATCATTAATCATAGCATTCAGTTATAATGTCCCCTCTAATTGGCTTTATTGGTGAGTAACTACATCTGGAAATGAGGTGGGGACCAATAGCAGGGGGTCAGCCTTCAGAAACCTCAGCCTGCTATTAAGTGCCTCATTGCCAGAAAAAACTACACGGCCAAAATGAGCTGTAATCACACATGAAAGAAGGGGATAGACTTGTGCTTACAACACAATTCTTTCTGCCAACTTCTCTGGACAGAGCTGTTATTGTAAAAGTAAATATTAGTGTCTCAGGCATGCCTATTGCTTTGAACTGCAATGTGTTTCAAACGTGTTTAGCTTTATGGCAAAGCCTTTTTTGGACCAAAAGAAAGCCCTTAATATTCTAGGTTAAAGATCTACTGTGTGTCTTTGCTGTATCAGTGGAAAGCAGAGTACTCTGTTATGTATCATGGGGTTATCTCAGAGCCTGGGAACACCAAACACTCCCTGCTGCATGAGGCAGTATGGACCTCACCAGTGGACTCCAACTCATTAATTGGTTACAACAATTAGCTAGTGTACCCAGGTCTTTAGTTCCCTTGGTTATCTGGGAGTCAATTAGAGTTCATACATATTCACACACTTCATCCACGCACCAGGAGCTGCTTCCCCATTGCTCTGCCAGCTCCTTCTCTCCAGTGCACACCCAGCCCTCTGGGAACCATCTTGGAAAGGAGTTTCACAGAATCTGTAAGGTTGGAAAAGACCTTTAAGATCATGAGTCCAACCATCAACCCAGCACCACCACTAAACCCTGTCCTTAGTGCCACATCCACCCATTTTTTGCACTTCCAGGGATGGTGACTCCACCACTGCTCTGGGCAGTCTGTTCCAGTGCTTTGCAACCCTTTCCACGAAAACATTTTCCCTGATATCTGTTCTAAACCTCCCCTGGTGAAACTTGAGGGCCATTTCTTTTCCTTCCACATTTCACTGAAATCAGACATTTGCTGTGGCTGTCATTCACGGTGGAAATGCAGATAAAGGACATCTGAGAGGGAAGCACTAAACTGGCCTGGCCAAACTTCATTAGAAGTACAAGAAAGACCAGCCTGGATCCCTCTCTGCAATCACCTGGCTCAGTAAATTAACCACAGAGTTTACTCAGCTGGTTTGACCACAGAAGCATCTGCTAAAACTTTAAGAACTTAATTCAACTACTCAACTATCTGCAGCTTCCTTTCTCCCTCTTTTGTCTGGTTCTTGTTTTATAATTCTTTCCCTTTCTGTTACTGCAATTTTGCTGTTACAGGAACTTTGCAGAAGAGAAAAATAAACAGATCAGTGTTTGATGTTGTGCTCTCTGTTTAGAAGTTTGTTTTCCTTTCTTCTTCCATTGCATCAATATTAACATGTTGATTCATAAGCCAGATAAATAAAGCCTATAAATACATTCTTTCTTTTTCAAATTGTGAAACCTCAAAGTTACAGTTCCCACAGCAACTGCACAGTGTGCACATCCATTAAAGGCAGGGAATTGCCACCCAAGGCAGCAATCAAATATACACCAGGGACTTCCTTGCACATGAGGACTGTGCAAGTTTGAAATCCCAGAACCAGGAAGCACCTCAGACCTGGCCATGTCACTGTGTCAGGAGGAGAAGGCCTGGAGATGTTGGTCCTTGTGGGCACAGTGGAACTCAATGGTGCCCTATGCAGAAGTGCTTATAGGGTGGTGGCACCTTTGCCAGAGCTAAAGATGCTCTGGATAAAATAATTACTGTTAATTAGCTGAAATCCTCAGCCAGAAGGTGTCATAACAACCAAAGCATTATGAGCAGAAATCATTGTTCACAGTCCTAAGGATGCTTTAATGCCATGAATAAATTCCTCACAGTTTGAACAGGAATAAAGAGTCCTCTCTATGTTGGGGAAGTTCATGCCACCTAAATGCTGTATCTCTCACAATCCAGGAGTTTGTTTCATTTATTAGAAGGGTGCTCAGCTGCCTGGTTTCTGGTTTTCCACCAACTACTGGTGAATCAAAGTTTCTTTTTCTAGGTCATGAATCCAAGATCTCAGCCCCAAACCATCCCTGGCACTGCCAGCTGGGATCTAAGTTTGCACCATTGGCTGCTCCCCTATAACTTCTCTTCTCTTCCTCTCTTTTCTCTTCCTTGCAGTTTTAAGCTCAATTTTTCCAACAGCGCAGGCAGTGCTGTCCCTGTACCCCAAGCCAGGAATTTGGGCATCTCCCTTGGCAAGTCTGATGTTGCTTGGTAGTCCAGTGCATTCCTCCTACTGACTGAGGAAAACCAGCCCGGAGAGCCCAGTTCTCTGTGAGGTGCCTTAAGCAGACAGTGAATTGGGATTTTAAAATGTAACAGTACAGATTATTTTCTTTTCCATGGCCTATTATCACAAATAATAGAAACTGTAGGCATCACATTTCAGTGATATAAAGAAAAGCAGCATGTCATCAAGTGACTAAATGTCTTGGTATTATTAATCTCTTATAATCCAGTAATTAAAAGAAACTGGAGGATTGCAGAATTTGAAAAAAAGAGGCATTAGCATGTTTAACTATAAGCAGCCAGATATTTTATAGAATAAAATGGGCAAGTGTTTATTCATTTTCAGGCATTTGCAGAGCATCTCAGCTGCAGGATTCCTACTCTGGCAGTTTTCCTGCAGAACACACAGCAGAGAGGATTTATGATCCAAAGGAGAGCCCTATCTTGAAGTGTCACCTTGAACTTGCTCACACGAATGAGGTTTTGCATCACCATCCATATCCCTTGTATTTGGCATCAACATGTGCAGCGTTTTGGGAGGGTACAAGAGCCTGTTGTGTGTTTCTGTAGAGAATGCATCAGATTTGTTTTGATAGAAGTAAGTGTGATTAGCATAAATTTACCTTAACACTGTAACAAAATTTGAAAGCAGTTGTATCAAAGCACCATCATTTCTGTGGAGTGAGTTTTAGCTGCACTGTGAAAGATGCCTTTTAAAATGCTTTTATTTCTCTGAAAAGCAGCAGGAATTGCCAGACAGATAATTTTTCAAAAATGTTCCAGGATTTCTTATGGATATTAATTTCTGTTTAAACCTCTCCAAACTTTGGCAGAAAGACAAGTTTCATTTTTCTTTAACAAGTCCTTTAGTTCTGCAGATGTTGTAGCCAGATTGGCAATAAATTCTGCTGGAACAGTTAACTCAACTTAGAGAAAGATGGTGTTATTTAATATTCTGTTTCTGTCTCACCTTTTGAACCTTAATTTATAGGTGATGTCTTTTATAGTTAGCATTCCATACAAGTCTGCAAAACCTATTAGATTATTGTGTTCTCTGCCAACGAGAGTCTGATTGTTGCTCTAAATAAGGGGTTTCAGAAGTGTGAGCATTAAACATCGTGTAATGGGAAAAGACCATTTTCTGTCCCATTTCCAACTTTGATTACACCTCTCTAATTTCCATCAGTCTGTTTTTGTCTCCCCTTTATTGGCCTGATTAAAAGCTTACTGGAATGAGTGGGAAGTGAAAGCTCTCATTGACTTAAGTGGCTTTGAAGCAGTTTTCAAATAGTTATTTCACATTGGTTCCTTATTACACTTGAGAAAAGCTCTGTTTTTCCCCGTTTTCCATTTTGCCTTCTCACTTCTCACCAGTGTTTTGCCTAAGGATCAGGAATCTATCTTTACACTTTCATAACCCTGAGCATCTGCACTGGTAACCACCCATGAACTTCAACAGGTCATTCTCAGTTCAGAAAAAGACCTTCTGACTGTAAAATGCATTTGAAATTCCCGTGAGTGGAGTGTGGCCTCTCCCCTGGGCAGTGGTGGGTCTCCCTCAGGTCACTTTTGGATGGGTTGGGAGTGATGCACAGGAATTGCTTTTTTTTTAATCCTCTCCCCATTCAGCAGACAATCCAGTCAGAAATTTCTGTCATCTGTCCCACTGATGGGGGTTTGTGTGTGACTTCTCAAAGCAGCAAGGGAAGCAAACCTGCTCCCAGTCAGTCCACATGCACTAACCTGGGCTCTGCACCCTCAGTGGGATGTACAGGAGACCCCCAGACCCCCAGAGTGCTTCCCTGGCTGTTGTGTTCCTGCCTGGCTCTGTGGAGCATTTCCTTGGCATCTGCCTTAGGCTGATGCCCAACTGAAGAAGTTCTGGTATTTAAGCTGCCAGTTTTGGCAGCTGTCTTCTGTAATTGAGACAGGTTTTGAGGTTGGGGTTGTGGCTATTTGACCAGCAGCGATATAAAATGACAAGTGATTGTTGTAGTTGTACCATAATGCTCCTGACAACTCACATTCCCAAGGAGCACATCAGAACCTCACATCTGAACCCAGAGTGGCCATCCCAGCTGCAAAGCCTGCTGGGTTTAGTGGCTGGCTTTGCTGCAGCAGCCAGACTTGCCCTGATCTCAGGGAATCTGGTTTTACTTCAGCACCTCGGTAAGTACAGAATCTGTCCCAAACATAGAAAACTATCATTATTGCTGCAGGCAGAGCAGTCCTATTGAAAGAGGGTGTTTGTGTCCCAAACCCAAGCCTTTCTACCAGAGCTTTTCTGCCCTGAGTTCTGTCACATGGAGGATGCAGAGTGAGGACTCTGCTGGAGGCTCATGAGTCCTGTCACGCTCAACCAGGTGTTACAACCCCAGGCAGTTCCAGGAGAGCTCTCCCTCCCTCTGCCACTTGCTCTCCTGGATTAGTGCTTTATTTCTGTCTACTTGAGAAGCTTCTTCTCCCCTTCCCAGCTCTTGTATAGTACATAGAGCTCTAAACTCCAGCACTTGTCCATTCTGTACATCTCTTTTTACTGCATCTCTGATCCTTCCTGCCAGGCTGTTGGACATCCCAGGTCACTGGACAATCCCACAATGTTCATTTGAAATTCAACCCAATTTTACCTGGAAGTCAGGTGGATCCAGTGCTCAGGACGTTAAGACTGTGAGAAATCTTGGGAAGAATATGGTTAAGAGCGAAGTTAGAAGTTTATATTCAGCTATTGCTGTCAGAGTTCCCAGCAAAAGCTCACTCAAGGGGAAACAGCACACACCAATAAGTGTAAACAAACAAACTCCAGCCCTTGGAAATGATGAGAAAAAAAGAGCTACAGTGCTGCTGCAGTCCCCAGCCAACCTCACTTCCGAGGCTTGAAAAATAGCAGCTTCTCACCTTAAATACTTGTTTGTTCTCACAGGGATTTAGGGAAGCTTCCATGCACATTCTGTGTTGGACACACTCTTCATCCTTGCAAATTTTACAAAGTCCTTTCAGAAAAGCCAAGAGAAAAACAGGGGAAGGTTTCTCATGTTCTGTTACACTGCAGTAAAATGGTTGGCACTCAGTGGAGCTAAATTAATAAACTTCTTTATGATGGCTTGAAGTTACTGCTGCTGTATTCTGGAGCAGGCAGATAATTGGAGTGGTCAGTCACAACTGCAGTGCTGGGGAATTGATGCAATAATTCTGGACCAGAAATTGTCTAAATAAAGGAGAAAGCATGAGCATATGAATAATATATCTTCTGGAATTCTGCTGAGACCTCCAGGGAATTGGACTGGGAGCTAATAAACTGTTAATTAAAATTCCCATGACAGGAAAAAAACAATTCATTAACTAGGTCTATTGACAGCTTCCCTGATAGGGTAAACAACAGTCTATAATCATTAACAGCTCATGCAGAGATCTGCATGGGTTTGCTTATATGAGTTCTAATAGAGCCATTGAAAGGGGATTACAGACACAGGCAAAAAGCACATAGTTCTCACTTGTCACTTTTTATGGTGTTGATTTGTATTTTGATTCCTCTTGCAGTGAAGGTTGCTGAGAGTTATGGCTGTCTGAGGGTCAACAAATTTCAGAAGGAACCAGTCCCCTCCATCGGCCTGAAACAATCCCAGAACCCTGAGCTCTGAAATTCGTGACACCCATACGGAGAAGTGTCATTTGCTGTGATTTATTCTGACAGGTACATTATTGGGTGCATGTTAACCAGGACAAATGGCTGTACAGGAGAGGAGGACAAGGAGCTCCAAATTACACTTTTGGAAACTTTTCTCTGCGCTGTGGGCTGGTAACAGAGAACAGCAATGGCTCTTTCATGGGGGGAGATAATCATCAGCAAGCTTGAATCCATCACTCCTGGCTTTCCCAGCAGTAAACAAGCAGACCAGACCCAACATCCACCGCCAAACCTGCACACCAGCCTGTTCCATCGGGCTCCTGAAGGCTTTATTGACACAGTTTGAATGCACAGAGAGCAGAAATACCAAATATTAATGTGGTGTCACTGCAGTCTCTTCTTTTTCATTACTTCATCCTTCGAGGCCACTGTGTAATCTGGCAGCAATACAATGCATTGCTTTATTCTGCCTCTGTATGAGACATCCCTTTATGTCAAATTTGGTTTGCAGACTTACACTCATAGAGCAATTCCTCTCACCCAGAGAAGCAGTGGGAGAGTGTGAGGTTGTTGGCATGTCTCCAGTCCCATTGTTAACAATTATGACATGACTGTCAAACCTTATTATCAACTTTTAGGAATCTCTGCGAGATCCTGTAAGCACAGCTGTTTGGCTTTTCCCTGAAACACTGCTCCTGGGAGGCAAGAGAAAGAGAGGATGTGCTTTCCCTTCGGGGCAATCACTGAGTGCTTGCACAAAGCCACAGCAAGCAGGTTTTTGGGGGGTCCACTCTACCTCTGGTTATGTTGGAGTCCCATGATTTCATCCCTAGCCTTGCAACAGCTTGGTTGCTCTTTAATCCCTGCAAGGGACATTTTGGCAGGTGTCCCATAGCAGCAGGCCAAGGGAGGATGCTGGCCCAAATTGAAATGTCTAAACTGGAAAGGAGGTGGGTGTGGAAGAGCAGGAGAGGGTTGGAAAAGGGCTGTCCCTCAGGAGCACACCTTGAGGACATGGACATTCAGCCCACAGGATCGGCCCAGCCCTGTTTTACAGTTAAAAGCCCCAGGAACAGAGCAGACACCAGGTGGATCTGTCCTACCTGCTGGTGGAGACACATCCCCACCAGTGCTTGACATGGCAAAAGTCAGACCAATGGTGTGAATGAATAAGAAACCAGCAATCCTTGTGTTTAATAGTGAAGCAAAATAATCTCTTACCTATTATTTTACCTTTTGTAATATTTTTTGTTGTGTTAAGGCTAAAATGGTGAGAGGTTTGGAAGGCTGCAATGAAGGAGCATCCCACTCACCTGCTGAACAGGGGGGTGAATGTCTGCAGACATCTCCAGTGGGTGGACAATGATTGTCACATGCACGTGTAAGCTCTGCTTATTTGCTTTCTATCATCACCATTAATCTGCCACGGGAGGCGTGTGCTGGAGTTCTCAGGTACCACGTTCAGCAGGCCTCTGTCTCCCACCCTAATGGCACAAAAAATAATAGATATTACATTTCACATGCTGTTTCTTTGAGTCTGGAACATCCTTCTCCTGCTGGCCTCATCAAACCTCCCATTGTAATCGGCAAGTTTTCATTTCACTGGGAATCTTGGGGGGGTTGAGGGAAGGTCATTGATTTCTCACAACCGATTCAATCTTTTTACATGCCTGACTGCCCTAAATCACTACAAGTAGGAAACTATTTTCAAAATTTCTCAAGAGCCCTGAATGTATTGATTGAGTCTAACTTTGACTTCAGACATTAAATTCTTTCTTTTCCTGGAGAAAAACAACCCCTAAGCTTCTATAAGGCCACTTGTTTTCAGCTGGCCATCTGTTCCTTCTTCACTTATTTATGATCTTTTCAATGGTATTCAGATTAAACCTTTGATAGGTTGTTCAAAATTTCCTTATTGTCTTTTTCACGTTTGCCAATGCAAGTTAATTTTATTTGAATTTTCTCTCTCTGTCTTGGTTCAATTACCAGCCCCCAACAGTTGTTGTACTTAGTGCTAAACAGTAGCATATTGCCTGTGTAGTCATGTTTATAATTATTTCTCCTAAATTCCACTATCCCCAATTAAACTACAAGAACTTTGAAACTTAGAAGTTAGTTAATGGGGGAAAAAAACCTTCACTGTTGGATAAATCTTTTTGCTAATATCCTCCCTTGCCTTTACAAATATATCCTGAGAGTTAATACACTTAGCACCAAGATTAGTGAGAACGTTTTACCTCGTTTCCCCCAACCTATTACAGTGAGCAGCTAAATTAGAATTGTAGATGTGGTGCATCATGTTAAGGACCTCCAGTTTGGATTTTAAGTCATGCAAGTGCTCAGCACAAAGTAGCACATCTGGAGGCTGCAGTGTTCCAGAGCCAGAAGCTTTGCCAGCTCAGAACTATGTATTAAAAAAACCCCAAAACCAACAAATAACCAAACCTATATGGAGCTTACATGGAATAATTTACAACAAAATTGGCAGCAAAATATAGAGGAGAATGAATTCTTTCTTTCAATTAGGTTAGAGAATCCAATCAAGTTGTAATGTCTTTGTCACTCAGAAAGTTGAAAATTGTTCTCCAAGTCATTATCTCACTAGTTATTTGGGGAACAAAAGGGAATGCCTATTACATACAAGGAGCAAATATTGAAGAAAGCCTTTCATGCAGGATAGAGCCTTAAGTTGGCCACTTGAATTTTCTTTTTGTGCTCCTTCTTTTCAGTGGAGTTAAGCCAAATCCCAATTATCAGCTTCATATGCAATTAAAAAATAGATGCATTAAAAATATTATTTGACTACTTTTATCAAACCCAGAAAAGTTTGACTAGTCAAAGGCATCTTTCCCAGGGAGGTTGTGGTTGCCCCATCCCTGGAAGTGTCCAAGGGCAGGTTGGACAGAGCTTGGAGCAACCTGGGACAGTGGAAGGTGTCTTTGCCCATGTCAGAGGGTGGGACTGGATGAGCTTTGAGGTCCCTTCCAACCCAAACCACTCTGGGATTCTGTGACTCTTGCAATGTGACAAATTGGAGGATGGAATATTTATACAAAACAATTTGAAAATTTGAGGAAATACCGAGCTATTCCAACATGTAGCACTGGTAATTTTTGTTGTCCTAACTGGACCAGGTGGTAAAAGGCAGAACAGTCCCCAGCACTGCCAAGGGGTGCCAGTGCCCCCCAGGCTGGTTTGTGCACAGAGCTCTTCCTCCTGTGCCTTCCTTTCATTCCATGTGTTCAAATCCCAGCTGTGACAGCTGGTTAAACCTCCATGGAGACAACACAGCTCTCACCTTGGCACTCCCACCACCTCCTGCCCTTCAGTGCCAGTCACTGGGTGACATCCCTGGTGTCCCCCCATCGGGGCCACCGCGGTGCCGCCACCGACAGCCATGGTGGCATTTGAGTGGCAGAGCGACGCCATGGGGCAGGTGACAGCAGCTCCACGCTCAGCCCCGGGGATGTCCCCACTCCCCCTCAGCCCACGGCTCTGGTGACAGGTAATAACCAGGTGTCCAAACGCAATAAAGCTGTCAAGTGAGTAACGTGGGCAGGGGGCGGCTGAAATCCGAGGCAGCGATTCCAGGCTCTGCTCCGGGAGCTGCCACTGTGAGCAAAGGGCATTTCTCACCGTGTTTGGCTCTAACTTTGATGGGCTTTGAGCACACACACACAAATTAAAGCTGTCAGAGACGTGACAGCAACTTCTAAAGGACAGTTGTTTTAAACAACTCTGTGGAACTCAGGCACTGAGCAGAAGATCCTTAAGAGGAAAGAACAAAGATTTAGTTTTCTTCCTTTCCCCTGCATAATCACATTTTATTTTTTATTTTATTTTTGGATGAGCATCATTTGAGTAATGAGATTTCTTTACTTCCTATGTTTTGCTTTCAGGTTTCTCTATGTTGAGTTTTGTTTGTTTCAAACAGGGTTTTTAGGCTGTGAGGTTTCTTCAGGAAGGAGGAAAACCAGAAGGCTGCAGTGTTGGTATCCTCCTGGACTATTTTCCAGGCTAAAGAGGGACATTTCCTAAGGACATGAAGTGATAGAATAAGGGGAAATGGCCTTAAGATGAAGGAGGGTAGGTTTAGATTAGATTTTAGGGTGAAATTCTTTACTATGAGGGTAGTGAGGCCCTGGCACAGGTTGCCCAGAGAGGCTGTGGATTTCCCATCCCTGGAAGTGTCCCAGGCCAGGTTGGACAGAGCTTGGAGCACCCTGGGCTGGTGGGAGGTGTCCCTGCTCACAGCAGGGGTGGAACTGGATGGTCTTTAAGATCCCTTCCAACCCAAACCATTCTATGATTCTGAGATTCTGCAACTCGGAAGACACAAGTTTTAGTCTCTTCTGTAGTTGCTGGCCAGTCTCTTCAACTCATTTATCCATTTGTATCCACTGTAACAGCAAAGAAACAGATCCTGATGGTGAGCGCCCACTGAACTTGTATCTGTAGGTTCAGAAGGTGAAGCACCTTTTGCCACTCAGGCAATTCTTCCAGCAGTGAACCACAGTTTATGGGAAGCTTGCCTATTGCATCACTTTGTCCTCTAATAATGAGGAGCTGGAGAGGCCAGAGCAGATTTTATGGTATTGGATGAATTGTAGCTAACCCCTTTCCTTCTCTCCATACAAAAGCAGATTTTGGAGACCATTCCCTCTGTCTGTAAATGTGTGTAAACAGCCATAGCCATGTTCAGGTGTGGTCCCAAGGGCCTGCAGGTGTCTTCACATGCAAATAAAAGAGAGGAGCACACGCTGCAGTTTACAGTGCTTGTTTCATGGCTAAGCTTGAAACACACAGACGTATTTGCATTTGATACACAATGCCCAAACATCACTGAATGGAGCTGCAATCCCACAGCATTCTGGTAACTTTGATGCAGAGACATAAAGCCTGTAGGAAGCTGAACTTCATAAAACAGGCACTTACACACACAGACTGTAATTTCCTATGAAAGTTAATCTTTTCTATTACTCTTATTCCATTTGTAAATGGAGTGCTGCTTTGAATTATGGCCTGGTGCTGTACTTCCTTTATGCTTCAGTAGGCATTGCTTTGGGATTTCCAGTATTGATTGTAGAATCTTCTCAACTCTTATTCATCATATACCTGCACCCCAGTCCTGCACAAGGAGAGCCTGGAACCACAGCAAAATTACTGTTGTATTGCAAGTCAGCATTTCTATTGCCTCTCTGCAAGGCATTAATTACAAAAACATAACCAGCAAGTACTTAAGCAGGTGTTGGAGCCAGCAGCATTAGAGATGTGCTTGAATCATGGAATCATTAGGGCTGGAAATGACCTTTAAGATCATCAAGTCCAACCATCAACCCATGTTCACCACTAAACCATGTGCTCAAGTGCCAGATGGAAGAACTCTTCATGCTGTAAGCTGAACCCTGTCATGGTCATAAAATACCCTGTACAAAATTGAATTGTGCCTTACATATATGATAACATTGATGCTATTTTTATGATCTGTCATCTGCATGAAAATACAGCTTCCTTTCCATGCAGAGAGCTCTTTATTCTATGGGTGCTGTGGAGAATCTTTAAGATCCCTGTGAGCTGTCGGTAACTGGGAGCAAATCGATGTAATCTGCATTACAATACTTGCATCATGGCTTTGAAGAGGGACTGAACTTCTTTGGCTGGCTGTGCATCCATAATCACATCAAAGAACCCATTTCTGACATTCAGGGATGTCTCTGGCTTTGTTCCAACTCATTGCATTGTAAACTGAATTCCGAGGCAGCAGCGACACCAGGACTGGCATCTCAGATCTCATCACAGAGAATGCACAGGAGCATGACCAGGTCTTTGCACTGGGCTTACAATCCAGCTATGTTGGATTTGTAGGGAGGCAGAAAGGGTTACAACAAACCTATTTACTGTACCACATGTGCCTAAAGGTTTGCTGCCCCCATAGAAAAATCCTGCATGATTCACTAGAAAAGCCTCCAGTTTATCACCATATTTTAGAGGCTGGTAATGATTTGCTCACTGTAGCAACAAAAGACAACAGTGCCACATATTACAGATAACAAATCCTCCCCAAACCCTGGAAAAAGGTATAAATGGTCTTTCATGGACATCCTGGAGTTCACATCATCCAAACACGAATACAATACTAAGTTAAGGGGTTTGATCCCTGGATGGACCATTCACCTAGAGCTGGACTCGATGATCATTGTTGGGTCCCTTCCAACTCAGAATATCCTGTGATTCTATGAAAATAATGTGTGCAATGTTACACTGAAAACAGATCATGCAACCACAGAATCACAGAATATCCTGCACTGGAGGGGACCCATAAGGCCATCAAAGTCCAACTCCTCCTGCACAGCACAGCCCTAAGGGTCAGGAGTGTTGTCCAGGCACAAGAGCTGTCAGGAGAAATACTTTCTCCTCTGAGCTCCAGCCAGCTGACCAAACATGCTCATCATCATCTTCCCCAGAGCTCTCCTACCCTCCTCAACATTCCCCAGCACACTGAAAGGTTCCCCAAAGGCAAACCCAACCCCTCCCCAGCCCTTTCCCCATTGCTGAGTTGCTGCTCACACAGCTCTCTCTTCTCCAGCCTCTGGAACATTCATGGGACATCCCAGCAAGTAATTTTTCCAGTTTCTGCTGTTTAATGAGCCTCATGAGGAGAATTCCTCCCTTGGAGCAGGCAGGGTTGAGCAGCACATGAATGAAAGCAATGACAGCAACAATCACAAAGAACCCAACATGTTCAAACCACTCTCTTCCCTGGAAAATCCTCTATTCCAGGAAACCTCCTTTGGAGAGCTTCAGGTTTCCCGTGGCAACGCTTTATTGATTCTGTATAAATAGATCCTTCTTTTCTTCAAACACTTATTATCCTAATATCTCAGCAGCCTGAAGAGTCAACACACAGAAAGAAAAGCCACTAGCCAAATTCTATGTTGGGAATTTCAAAGTGCAAGGAAATGTGGCATCAGCCACACTTTTGGAGGTGTTGATACTTCTGCTGGCAGTTTATGCATAAGATTTCACCTGAATTAATGCAGTAAGGAAATATTTCAGTGGAATAAAACATGGGAAGGGAAGATGCCCCTACAAACCAAACTAAACCTTCAGATTTCTTTGGTAAACTAATTTTGGGCTTCCTAGCAGAGAGCATGCTGCTATTGCTTTCATGAAAACAATGGAGTAGAAGAACTTTTTATGAACTCTCTATATGTATTAAAGTGGATTTACTGAGGCTGAAAACCTTCTATTGTCTCTTTGTGGACAAGTCAAATGTATTAAAATGGTAATTCTTTCCCATATTTTTAATCCTCTCGACATGTTTCCTTCACATACCCAGTATGAACCAAAGATAGCAGGATTTAACAGAACATTTGCAAATTTTATTTTGGCATATTGTGTAATGCAAGTTCAAGGTAATGGAATAAATTACAGATCCCTGAAGGAAAGAGAACATTGTCATTTCTGAAACTCAACTCTTATAATTGGGTATCCCAATTATGTATCATCCTGTATGAATTAGTAACTACAATGGCTCCACTGAACAGGTCAAAACCACTGCAAAGAAGCAGATTTCTGCTTGGCACTAATTTATCCCTTCTTTTAATGAAGCCACCATGAATAAATCTGGTCCATTATTTAGGAAGTTACCTACCCACCCAGACATTTCTTCTAATCACAATTTTCACATTATTCTGTCCTTCCATCTTTTCCTCCACCTCTTATGTGGCAACTTTTTCCATAAGCCAAAAATATTCATTTGTATTTCTTGATGTTTAGATTTACCATCCTCATGAATGTTCCTACTTTACATGTTCTTTCTCTTAGAAACAGCAAACCAGAGCATTTTGTCCAGCATGGTAACATTTTGGTATGGATGAAGGACAACACCTGCTCCTACAATACTATAATTTTTTTATTAATCAATGAAAAAGTACAGAATAGTAAACTTTAACTCAATACAAAGTCTCTGGGAACCCCTTTCCTCCCAAATAATTGATATTTTCTTTGGTTTGAATCTATATCAACCTCGCTGAAATGATTCCACACAGATAGTTCTTAAAGATGTGATCTTTAAAACATGTGCCAACATCAGGCTGATTGTTTTAAAAGCTAAAACTCGCTCCTTAAAGAGCGTTCCTTAAATAGCATTTCTCACTCCTTAAATAGCATTTCTCTCTGCAAAGTGACTCACTGCAATGTTCAGCCTTGTTGTAGGGATATGTTTTTGTGATATTAAAGGTGTGGAACAGCCTGCCTTTCTCAGGGAAGTGTCGTGCACATTCCTGGGAGGAAGGGGAACAGATGAAATATTTTTTACTAGATTACCAAACTAAGGCTAAATTATATAAAGCCATCCTTGGCAATGGCAGAATAGCAGGATTTAGCAACTTTTGCTAAACCTAAGGATCCAAGGTGCTGGTCCATCAGACTCTCAGACTGATGCTGGCAGTGCAGCCTCTCTGTCTCCCGTGGTAGATGCTCCAAACTCTGCCCTGAAGGGGTTTTTGTGACTTGGCACAGCAATTGCCACCAACCCCAGCAAATGTTTCCTCCAAAGCTGCTCCTTCCAACATGTTTTCCCTCTATGTTGTCCCTCCCCTGCCTTCTGCACCTCCATGGATTCAATTGGTGCTTCTGAATTCATGAGCATCAAAATGCCCTAAGCTGTTCTTTTCATGTTTTATTCATGTTTTCAACCTCTCCTTTTATTTACCTGCTCCACTGCCTGCCAGGAGTAGTTTTTGGCAGACAGCAGATAATCTATTTTGTGGACATCTGCTCAAAATGTTTTGTGAATAATTAGAGGAGTCTGTAGGGTCTTATCCAGGGGGATTGAGCACTGACAATATCAAGGGATTTCTGGTCCTCTACTCCTCCTCTAATGAAATATTATTTTGTTGGGTTTTGTTGGTTTTTTTTTTTAAAAAAGGGGAAATTTCTTCAGTAATTGAGGTACGTTGTGGATCAGAAGAACTTCTGTTAGGACCTGCTGGGCTCCAGTCATCTTCTTGACATATTTCATTGCCTCCACTCTGCTGGTGAAAGAGGGAATAACTCAAAGCTGAAAGAACAGCTTTGTAAGAAGGGAGAAGGGAGGAGAAGAGCTGTGTGAAGAGGATGCCGCACTTTAATAAAAGAAATGCAAAGTTTTAAGTGAGGGATGAGCACACACTTGTACTTTACTTGCCAAAATAAGCAAATTAAAGTGAAAATTTTGAAAGCATGTTTGTGCTCACCTATCAGTGCAGTTATTTATGCTCATTAGGTCAGGGCTACCCTAAAATATCCAGTATAATTTACACATTAGAACATTGTTTGCTCCAATCCAAATCTATCTGGAACCCCCTTCATTACTGGTGGCCTGTTTCCATTTAGATGATTTTTGCTTTATGGAGGAGCTCAGAATGACTGTTTTCCACAGATTCCAACCTACTTAAATGCATCCAGCCTCTGAAAAGTTTTCAGACACAGCATAGTGAAAACATATGTTTTCAACATCTTGTTGAGGATTTAATTTTTAATAACTTGGGGCATGTTTTTAGAACACTCAGAAATAACCAAAACTTGTAATTCAGTAAGTCATTCCTCCTTTTCTTAGCTCATTGGCAGGCTAAATATTACAGATTGTCCCCATTATTTGTATCTCTCGAGACAAATAGTCTCGTGAAAAAGTGGAAACAGCATTTAGACCTTACAGAATTTCACCCCACGTGTCAGTGACACCAAGTCCCCCCATTTGGTTTTTACCTTAAGCTGTGCTCCTGGCAGTGCCCACCAGCCATGAGGCTGTTTCAGAAGGCAGGTCAGTTCTTTTAAAGAACATCCCTCTTGCCAGCTCAGCAAACAGAAGTTCTGGAGTTGGCAGCCCAGCCCTGGGAGCCAGCCTGGCATTTGGGGTGGCTGCATTTCCCCCCCAAACATCCCCGTCCCACTGGCAATGGGGATCCAACCTTGATTTTCAATTTATCAGGACATTTCTTGGCTTATCTGGGCTTAAGTGGTTACTCTATAGCCATTAATTGGTCTTTTTTTTTTCTGTTTTTAATGGACCTCAGCTGAACAAAACCAAAGTTAAGGGACAATTTGACATATTGCACAACTTTGTGTTCTTCCAGGGAAAAAAAAGGAAAAAAAAAAAAAGAAGAGAAGCTTGTCATGTTTTTCTGCCCAGTTCCGGTTTGTTCAGAACAAACTAGATTAAAAAACTATCTCATCAGGGCCACCACTTCCAGATGCTGCAGGCAACCTCTGTATAAATTTATAATTCTGCATTATCAGGGTAATCCAAGAATTAAAGTAATACAAATAAATGCCATCTCAGTGGCTTGAACAGAGTTAATTAGCCCTAATTCCTCACTCAGTTTGAACACCTTTGGCAAATGTCCCAAGGTGTGGTGCTTATTTTGAACTCTGCTTATGAGAGCAGAGCTGAAGAACTTCAGAAGTAAAGGGGACATTAAACCTGTTACCAGCAGTTTTGTCTGAGCTATTTCCTATTCCTTCTTCCCTTACTGTATTTGAATTCTTAATATTTTATATATATATTTTTCTTTACTTTACTACATGTTTCTTTCATATACATTTTCTGGCTTATTTTTACAAATGCTGTAAAAATGAGAAACAAATATCTGGCCCAAAAGGGAGAGTGACATCTGAATGTCACCAGATATCTTGCTTTTGGAGATACTCCAAGGCCTGCAAATCTTCAGTATTTACACTGTTAATATTTAAGAACCAAGATTTGTTGCAAGGTAAATAGATATCATAGAGAAGAGAACACTGAAAATGTCATGCCTGTTTTTATTAATATATGTGGTCCTTTTTTTGGACTGCATTTTTTAGCTGGGTGAATGGGGTGGATGGTTTTCTCTCCTTGGTTTACATCTAAAAAAACTCAAAACCAAAGCAGCTTAAAACCCAGTAAATCACACACATCAGACTTTAAAAACTACAGCACTGGTATTGCTGCACACAGCCTATGAATACAGAATTTCAGCAAATTTTAAGCATGAGAGACTTAGATATAATGAATTACATCCTTATTAATTGCACTGTACATCTCATCTGGCTTTAATCAAGCAATATGTGGCTGGGTAAAGCTAAAGGAGAAAACCCTCCAGTGAGGGCACCTTGTCCAACACATGGACATGTGGGTGCTCAGACACAAGGACACGATGGAACCAGGGGCACAGCAGGGTGATGGGAAACTGTATTTTATAATTATAACTATCAACTGTTTAAAAAGGACTCAGAGTGACAACAGCACGAGCAGAGCTGAGTATCCAGCGAGTGTCTTGTGAGTGGTGTTGACTCAGGCTAATTACAAAGAGGGAGAGCATACAAGAGAGTTGGCAGGGAGGGTTTCTCCCCATTCCCAGTGGCCATCACAGCCACGCAAGTCAAAGAAAGCTGCAGGAAGACACCACTACTAAGGATTTACTGTAATGTCAAAAGAACTTTAATTACAGTTGGCTCCAGGACTCTCTCCCCGTAATTGTGCATCGGAGCTTTTCAGTCACTGCTCTTCAGCAATATATTCAGCAAGGAGTAGCTGTTATATCTTCCTTTTCTCCTTCATGTCATGAATTATCTGGAGCTGGTGGAAAGCTTCAACTTCGCCTTGGCTGCCTCATGGAAAGTTCAGGATAAAAGGCAAAAATATATCTTTTCCCCTCCCCATTCAGGGCCCTTTCTGCAGGGTGGCTGGGACCTTTCAGCTCTGCAGCGTTTTGGCAGCAAAGTTCACACTGGTGTGAAGAGCATTCCCCTGGAATATTAAAGTCCAGAGGAGGAGACAGTGCAGCTGCCACAAATGATCACCAGCTCAGACCTCTGGGGTCAGTTTGCACCACTAAAGTAGTGAGACTCTGGAACAGCTTTTTATAGTGATGCCTTAAGATTTTTTATGTATTTCTAGATTTTAATCTAGGTGTGTGGTTTCTCACTCTTAAGGTGGCAGGTGACAGTTACTAAAACCTCTTCCTCACAGTTTGTGCCAAATTCTTGAGGTTCTGTTCAATGTTCTTTTAAAGGAGAAAGATTTTAGCAAGGACATCCTGTTTGGGACACTTGCACCTGGAAGATATATTGCAGTCAAAGCAAGATAGAAGACCCAAAACCCTTGGAGAACCTCCAGAGGGGTGGACAATTTTTTAGGTTGGATGTGACAATTAAGCAGTGTTATAAATTATTAAGAACCCTATACTGAGTGTGTGTCTATGTATTTTGTTGCACCTGAAGGCACCTCCTTTAAAGTACCTGCTCTGTTTTGTCTATACTAATATTGTCTGGAAAGGTTTTCCTTCCAGTTTAGTACTGGGAGCAATACAACCAGAGATGGGCCAGCAGGATTTTATAAGCTCTGGCTGCCAAGGTAGCAGGGAACAGAGTTTAGTTTAATGCACAAGGTTCCTTCCAGGCTGTGCTTCTAAAAGGAGTTGATGGCAAGAATAAAAATAAATGAATCTCAGCCATTTCCTGGGGTGGAACTGGCAGAGCTGAGGTCACTCTGGAGAGGCAGAGGTGCCCCTCTGGCTGAGGAAGAGGAGCAGCTGCTGGTGGCCAGAGTGGCTGGAGGCAGTCAAGGAGCCACCTGAACTGCTGATGGCACTGGAGCAGCCTGGACGTCTCTCACCCAGGGGTGAAACCACTACGTGGGAGCAGAGCTGCAGCCACTGCCTGAGAGCCTGCAGATGGTTTAGTGAAGAAAGGCAGGAAGAGTTCTGTCAACAGCAAACTCAAAAGTGACATGTGAATTTTAAATAGACAGAATGCAATTACCCAAATTGGAGCTTGGCTTGGGCTCCAAGCAATTGAGGGTTTTATATCTGTGTTTTGGAAGTGTTATGGGCTTACATGGCCATGCCATGAGAGTATCAGGGACAGAATAATAGCTGTGCTCAGGCTGTGCTGTCGTGTACAGGGATGAAATATCCTCAGTTTAAAACCGTGCTGCACAGCAGAGACTGAAGCCTTCAAAATGCTTTTTGATGATTAAAAACCAGAAATAAGCCCAAAACAAACAAGCCTGACAAAACAACTGAATGCACTGACAGGCTGCTGAGTCCTGTCCTGCATCACTTGGTGGTGGAGGGTCACTTTTGGCACAAAGGACACCAACTGAATCAGTGATTTGACTCCTACAAAAAAAAAATATTCTTTAGATGTCTCCTTGTTAAAATAGAAACACACTGATGTGACTCAAACATCCTTTTTTTTTTTTTTACCTCAAATAGGTATATAATGCAAGATAGCACAGTTAAAGAGTTGCATTTTGTCTTTATAGCTGCATTTCTCCCCCTTCCAGTGCCTTCCCAGCTTCCCTGCCAGTCTGGCATCCTGTGACTGGTGCATTTGATGGCAGAACAACAATGTGGTGCTGTCAGATTTGGGCACTGATTTAGCTGTCTGCAGGGGAGGAGTTTAGTTAAGAAGAGACACAATTCCCAAGCTTATCCAATAAAGTTGTCTGAATTATTAGCTCCTGTTGTCTGTCTTTATTTAGAGAAAAATGCACTCAAAAAGGAAGTTATTTCTGTTATAGTCTGCCTGCATAACTGCCTTCAGCAGCATTGTTGCCTCACTTGTCTGAAATTTTAAGCCACTAAACACATAACTGAATTTTCATTACACAGCAGTTTCTTACTCATTTCAGAAATTTAATCCTGATTTAAAGTAATCCTGTAGACCTATCCAGTTCTCACTGCCTCAGATGCTAATTCCAGTCCTGACCCAAGCTCAGCACTGTCCAGTTTCCCTTCTGCCTTCCCTCCATTGCAGATTTCCCTTCAGTGATACCACACTCAGGTTTTCCCCTTCTGTCCTAATTGGGTTTAAGTATAGAAGGACTGGGCAGGTTGAAATCTGTCACTGAAGAAATCACCAAATTCAAATGTGAACATTTAGGTGTTTGTATTTTTTTCTATCCTCCTTTAGGAATTTAACCTACATTATTATCCTCAATTAATATCCAATTTGTAAGGGTGAAGTTTCAATTTCACAACACACCTTTTAGAGGAGCATAATCTAAAACAAGTAAACACCCATTGTGGGGTGTGTGTGTCGGTGTGTGTGTATATATACACACACCCCCATCTATACATTCATCTCAGGGCATAAGTCACAAAAGAAATATTGAAATGCAGAGGTGCCATTTCCTACTTCATTGCATGGCACGAGCTGAGGTGATGCACAAGCTGTGCTTGACTTTGGGGTTGGTACGTGGAGGCTGTGCCTGGGAAAGCACTCAGAGTTACTAAGCAACTCTGGGGGCCAGAGTTAGTGGAAATTCCAGCAGGTTTCCTGCCTGCAGCAGCATCTCTGCAACCCTGTGAGCCCAGCTTATGGAAGGGAGCCCTGCAGGATTCTCCTAAATATAAAAAAAAAAAGGAATTGTAGATGTGTAGAGCACTGCACAACCCAGCTCACAAATCAGGGGTTTTGTTGTGTTTTATGTCATTTGTAAATTCTGTGAGGAGCTCAAAGCAAGCTGAACCTCATAAATCTTGAAAGAAGCCGGTCCTGCTTATAACTCATAGATCAGGAGAGGCATTGAGTGGTGCCACTGAGCTTTAAGAGGCTGGAAAACAGAAGGAGCAGCAGCCTGGAGCCTGACACCAGGAATGGGCTGATGAAAGGGGATGACAGATGTTTCTCCATGGGCAGAGGGTGTTCACAGAGTGTGCCCTGGGCAGAAGGGATGAGCAAGGGGAGAGGCAGAGCCACACAGGTCACACCAACCCTGGCACGGGGGCTGCAGAAGGTGCCACACACCAGGCTCAGTAAGCCCAGACAGGTGTTTCAGGCTCATTAGCACCAGCTCAGGATGCATTTTTGCTTGTACAACAGTGTTCTTCACTGCAAATCCTTGGCTTTAAGCAAACACACTACTTCAGCCTTGCCTTCTCCTTAGTGATACCATTAGTTCTTTGTTTTTCTATCACACTTACAAAGTTGGTTAATGAATCTGTAAATCAAAGGTAAGAAGGGGTAGGAAACCTGCCATCCTGTGAGCCCTGGATTCCCAGGAATACTCAAGGTAATAACAATTAGAGATCACAGAAAGCTTTGGGTTGGAAGGGACCTTTAATTGTAAGAGAGAGAGACTTCAATAAATAAAATCTGCTAGTTTTTGATGGTGTTCCACAGATCACCAGAAATAAGGGGTATTAGTGCATCAGTGCACTCTGAGAAGCCCAACACCAGCTGTTTCTGGATCAGGAAATCAAAAGTACATATTGAAGTGTAAGAGATGATTTACCCCACAGTATTTCAGCACAGAAGCACAGCTGTGGGTCAGAGCAAAGAGAAAACATTTGCCATGACAGTTTCTAGTTTCTCTAGAGAAACTGTAAAGATCAAGTCTTCTCTCTAAATTAATTTTGTTATATGAAATATTTGAACTCTTGGAAGGTTCCTCAAAATAACCAAAGTATGACAGGGGTTGCCTACACTAACTAATACTTCAATAGTAGAAAGGAGATTCACCACTAAATTCTTCTGTAATTATACTTGAATATTTGTTTTCACACAACAGAAACAGTTCCTTAGCAAGGATTCAAGTTTATAAGGCACTGGTGTCAAACCCCTGCAAGTTGCAGGACTTGCCAACCATGAGTTGAACACAAAACAAAACGGGGGAAAAAAACCCTGAGTTGAACATCTGTTGGCTGCAGAGATTCAAAATTTATATCAAAACAGAGGCAGTGATCCCTCTTTAAAGTATCACAAATCTAAACCTCAGCCTGGTGGGTGTCACAGCACACCATCTGTTAAATTAATACAGTTTAATTAATCAAAGTTAAATGTTCCTACATGTTTTCACTTCTGTATCTGAAGAAGCGTTAATTCTGCACAATGGTGGATATCCTGCAACTGGAGCTGGGAAGGATGCAGGATGATTAATGTGTTTACAGGGAACATGCAGCCAATGGAAATGGTGAATTTTAAGATACATGAGGAAATTTGAAAAAAACTGCCAAATATGCTGCAGCAAATATTTAATGTACCATGTAAGGCAATGGACAAGAATAAGCTTTGGGTGAGGCAGTTGCCATGCTGGTGCCCGTCATGTGGGAACATCCACACATCTTATCCATACTCCTTAAAAAAAAAATCTCCTGTGAAACATTTTTCCACGTGGAAAAGCTGCATCTCCGTAGGATGGCCAGGTAATGTGACCCATAAATGGCTTTGACTCCAAGGGAATGTCTCCTTGTTTGGATAAAGAGTGGAATTCCTAAACATCTTCATCCTAAAAATAAGAATTCCTAAAAAAATTCCTTTGAAATAAGTACAAGACCTGCACTGTATTAAATCCAGGACAGATTTAGTAACAGCAGGTCAATGAGCCTTGAATTCTGTGCTCTTTGCCTTGTGCCAGCACTTAAAACCACATCCTGATATTTCACATGTTGTGACATGTGCAATATCCTGATTGTCCCATCCCCACAACAAGGTTTTCCAAATAACTTCCTGAATGGTTCATAAGGGTTTGATTTTATCCATCATTGTTATTCAAGCAAGACACCTGTGCTATAGATTATCATGGAAAAATTCCCTGATGGAGCTACTAGGGGTTCATACAAAATAGTGTATTTAGGAAAAAAAATACATGGATAAAACCTAGTTTTGGAAAGTGAAGGATTTGTGCATAGTATGGAAACCCAGATGATATTTTTTTAAATAAAGCACAAAGCTAGATTGAAGCAGAGGATTAATCTTGTCAATTAAACCAGATGCTGATGTTTAACCTCTGGTAGTTCACAGGAGCACTGGGCTGGGATGGATATCCCTGCACTGGAAATGTGCTATTTTTACAGGAGATTGATGTGAGCAAAGCTTTATTTCTTCATTGCAAAAGATGCTGAAAGACTTGGGCAGGGGACAGAAAGAGAACAAAGAAAAGGAGGAAACAGCCATAATCACGGTAATAACAAGATACAACTGGAAGTCAAATTTCAGAAGAAAGCAGGTTAAAACCCCAGAGGATTAGAAATGAGAACTGTGGAATTTGTAGTTAGAAAAATACAGCCCCCACTCACACTCCTGAGCAAGAGCTTCGTAGCTCCTCCTGTGAATGCACACCCAGCACCCACTGCTGCCTTTGGGAATTGCTGCTCCAGCCAAAGGGAGGTCGGGATTAAACAGGAGGTGGAGGCAGAGAGAAACGAGAGAAGGGGAACAGTGGGGTCTGCATGGGAAGGTGCCTCAGTCCTGCCCTCCAAGGACTACATCTCATTCCTGGGACTAAAAGCCCTTCCTGCTGCTGGGCCACCTGCAGTGGCTTTAGTGCCAGTGTTGGAACTTTTTTCTTAAGCCTACAAGGTACATAAAACTGGTAAGATAAATAAATATTTAATATCTCCTTCTGTGGTCCTCAGTAAATTCTGTTATTTATTTATTTTAAGATCAGAGAATGAAACTTAAGCTATTTTTTAGGGCATGATTAGCTCTCCTGCCCAGTGACACCTTCCAGGTGACACAAGGGACAGAAACTGCACAGCTCCTTCTGCTTTCCATGACCACTCCTCTTCCCTCCCCTTGACACAACAAAGAAGGGCTCATCTTTCCCTTACTAGAGATCTAGGGAAAAAACTGATACTAAACAACAGATTTTTGCTTTGCTTTGCCTCTCTTTACATCTTATGCTCCTAAGATCAGAGTTCATTGTTGCCATAGAGCGAGTTCAGCGTGATCCAACAGAGAGATTTAAATAGGCAGGACCAGAAATATCAAGAAATGCTAATTAAAATTCTCCTCAGCTCAGCAGAAGTCATCCACCTGCGCTTCTGGAAGCCCTCTGTGCCCTATCATTGCTCAGTACCTCTTACTGTGGTCAAGGGAGGCTTGAAGGGTACACAAAATGAGAAGAAAAGGCAAAATAGCACATAAAAAAAATTAAATGAAGGCTATAGAACATCCTCCAGCTTCCAGTGGGAGAGTGAAGAAGTCAGACATGTTGTGAGCTCCCACCTCCCTGCCTGGAGGCAGCTCACAGCTGCACAGATGTTACTCTGTCCTGGTGCCCCCACAGAGCCCTCCCCAGCACAGTCCCACTAGCAGGTGCCAGGCCAAGTTGCATTTACACCAATTACATTAGCAGAGATTTAATCTGGTTGCAAATTGTCCCTGGGATCAATGGAGCTCACAGTGCAGTCAGATATTGAACCAGGGCCAGAAGCACAGACAATGCCAGCCCCAGCCAGGCTCACCTTCACAGTGCCTCGGCATTTTGCCAGGTGCAGCCCTGACCACTCTTTCAAAGGCAGAACAGGTAAATGAGGGTCTTTAACTCAGTCCCTCATCCTGCCTCAATGACTTACACACCCAGGACCCTGTTTATCTGCCCCAGGACTCAGCAGTGCCATCACTCACCTTAAATCAGACATCTTCAGCCTTTGGTTCAGCTCTTAATCTCCTTTTCACCTTATCATTTCTCCATACTCTTTAATCCTAGGGCATTTGGGCAATCCTGCTGCCTGCAGCCTCCACTCACATGGTGTGTTGAACCAAGACATCACTCCAGGAGGGTGAGGATGGGGAGCTGAGAGCAGGATGAGGAAGGGAGGCCACGAGTACTGTCAATAAAAAAGCAAAGTTGTGGGTGCAGTCATTGAAGAAGGTGGGGTTGGAGGATCATCTCAGTGAAATGCTGTTAAATAAATGAAATTAAAAAGTCAAAAATAACAAAGCACCTCCCAAAACTGTTCTTTTATGCAGATATAAAGCAGTGGCCAGATGGAAGTGTCTAGCAAGCTGATAGCCTCTCTCTTTTAATCTCTCTTAAGTACAACAGGAGAAACACCTGGCTTTGATTGCTGTTGTGCTCTACATTGACCTGATCATCAAGAGCAGGACCAGAGCAGGGAGTGCTGGAGATGCTCAGGTGATGGTGATTGGAACAATCTTCTCAGAGATGAGATTGGCTTTAATTTTCTCCAGAGAAGAAGACAAATTGAAAAATTGTTTCTTTTCTTTACTACATAAGCAACTACTGAATTATTGCTTCAGTAGAGACACAGGAGAGAAGAGTGTTATTCTTCCTGGAGCAGGACTGTGAACATCCAAAGCGTGTCATGCAGCTGAATTCTTCACTTTGGTGAGAAAGAGTGAAGGAAAAAAAAACCCCACAGTTTTCCTAGTTCGATTTTTCCCCCCTCCTTTGTGCTTTAGTTCACCTGATAAAGCAATTTAGGTACCAGAGTCAAGCAGAAAACAAGTATTCCCTGAACTTCCCCCGTGCTGCAGCAAAGGGAGGCAGATCGAGCTGCTCGTTGGTTCATTGACACCTGCGGGAGCCGCGTTTGGTCCCGCACCTTTCTCGGCAGGGCAGCGTTTTGTAGGGATAACCCAGCGAGGTGTTCCTGCTCCATCTGCTGCACTCCAGCTGGGACAGGCTGGATCGGGGTCCCCCTGGATGGCTTGGCCAGTGGCACGTCAGGAACCATTAGTGGGAAGAAGCGTTTCCTTTGGGAATGGGGAGGGAGCAGAGGACAGAGGGGTTCGTTCTGCAGCTGAGCCGCAGCTCAGCTGCTTTAGCCATAAAGTTATCACTAATACAGTGTTTGGGTAAGTGGTTCATTCCCAAATGCTTCAGTGATTTATCACCCTGAGACTGGAGAAAAAAAAGAATTGTTTTGTGTTCCTGCTAAAACCCTGTCCTTGTGAGCCAGGGGGAAGAACAGGTCCTGCTTAGGGCACAGGTTGGGACCAGAATGATTTTGGGTTTGCCCCTCCTCCATCCTAAACTTCACATATGACAGAAAACAGCTTTCACTTGCATCTCCAGTGTAGCTCAGATAACTAGTTTGGATTCAGAAGCCAACTAGTCTCTGGAAAAGGTAGAAAAGCAGTTCTCTCCTTTGCTGGGTTATGGTGGGAAGGAATACATGGGATTTTGACGAGCTCAGCTATCAGAATACCAGATAGTATCAGATCAATATCTAGACCAGATTCAAGCCATCTGCTGATGGATGGCACAAAGGGATTTACCCACCGAGTTCAGCAGAAGCTTAATGAAGCTTCTGCACAGCAGGAACTAACAGCCATTATCACTTCCCTACCTTACACATTCATCAGTTCTGGAGGTGTGGGGGGAAAGAGGAGAAAACAGAATTTTTTTTTTTTTGCTGTTTCAAGCTGCTATCTTGATTAAATAACTAATTTGCTGGTAATTAAATTGCAGAGATGGCTCACACAGCGTTCCAAACTGCTTGTCACTCTGTGCTAGATCACATTGCTGAAGGACCAGAGCAGGTCTCCAAAAGCACACTGTGGTCCTTGGGAATTACAGGACCTCTTGGAGCTTTCCTCCTGACAGGGAAATTTTTTTTTTTCCCTCAGGTTTGAGCAGGCTGAGCTACAAAGCTCTAGAAGTTGCTGGAAGCTGAACTGCCAAGGGAACAAGGCAATTTTCCCCTGCTAAGGGCCAAACATACCATTTCCCAGGCAATTGTTGGAAGGGGCACTGCTGAAGGTTGGAGTCAGATGGTGTCATGGAAACACCTCTGTGCATCAGTTTGAGCCTTGCTCTGGAAGGCCTGTAAAGCCAGTTGGATTTGGAAACCACTTCTGTTAATTTTTGCCAGCTTTTAAAATGTCTTTTCTTGATACTTCCTCATGGCTTTGGGTAATTTTCTCCCTGGTGCCTCCTCATCCTGATTTCTCATTTTCTCTGACCAGAAATGTCCAATAAGCAGTGCTGAAAGATGCTAAAATCCATGGGCTTTCACATTTCAGGGGGATTGTTGCCAACTCTGCAGAAATTCAGGACATATATGTGTAAATAATCAGAATTAGATATGCATGGGTTATATGGGTCTCATGAGCAATGTTTCTGGACACACATATATGTGAATTCCCACATCCTTTCAAAAGAAAGTTTCCTTCAGTGTGATAACATGTACAATATTTACTTTCTCATAAAATTTCCCTGAACTGTATTTTTATCAGAACTTCAACAAGTTGTCAAGCCTGGTAGTTTTTATCAGCAAAAATAAATTCATAACTGTAATTTCCTTTCAAATACTGAATCAATTTCTTTCTGGGTAGTGTTTATTCTGCATTTCTCTCTTAGTGGCTATCACTTAAGTTCAGAATAGCTTATTGCTGCTCTGTGCTGACTGTGAAGATAATTTTGTAAACTCCTTAAATGAACACGGACAGAAGGTTTTGCTCTTCAAATCTTCACTACTTAGCAACTTCCTGAAATTCTCATGTAGATAACATTGCCCGTCCTAGGAGTATATCACAGTAACTGTTGATATAATAGAAATAATTAAGTTGAGACTGTTCCTATTCTTACAGATTTGTGCATGGCACAGGCCCTGATGTGTAGGTTGGTACTCAAAGCCCTACTTTTTTAAGAGATGATGACATCAGGCATTGTCTGCCCCCTGCCAACCTCAAAGAAAAGCACCACAAACTCAATCCTTTGTGCCAAAGGACATTTAGTTTGGATATGAGGAACAATTTCTTCCCTGAAAGGGCTGTCCAGCCCTGGCACAGCTGCCCAGAGCAGTGGTGGAGTCCCCAGGCCTGGGGCGATATCAAAGCCCTGTGGATGTGGCACTTGGGGACATGGTTTAGTGGTGGTGAGAACAGTTGGGCTTAATGGTCTTAGAGGGCTTTTCCAACTTAAAGGCTTCCACGATTCTGTGGTCTGTGTGACTCCAGGGGCAGATCCTGCCCCAGTGGTTATAAATCCCAGACACTTGCTCCATTACCTTCCTTGTGCCACCAGAACAGCAGAACAATCTCCTCCTCTAAACCACTTTTGGGGCAAATGTGGGTACCTTTCTCTGAGTGTTTGGATCTCTGTGCATCCCACTGTAATCAACAGACTGGATGATGAACATGCTAACAGCTTTAACTGCTGTCAAATCCTCTTGTACCCCCCATGTGAGGGAAGAGGGAAGCTCTGTAGGCTTCAGAGCTGCTCTGAGGCTTAGCTACAGATCCCTCAGACACACAACTCCTTGATGACAAAGTCACCATTAAAATTACATTATAGGAAGTGAATGGGGTCAACAATCCTGGTAAACAGGAGGTAAAAGCAACCATTAAAAGACATTTGCTGGTGGCTAATCTTTGTAGTCTTTGAGGAGGCCAGGTAGGTCACTGGATGTGAAATAGTGAGATCAAGAAAAGGAATGAATTATTAATTGTCATAATTTATTATTTATTTCCTCAGTGTTACAGTTTACCTTGAGCTTTATAAGCAAACAAAGGGATCAGAGCCCTCAAATCAAACTCACTTTCTGACATTTTAGCTTTGTGTCATTTATAGGCAGAGTTGTATCATAAGTATAGGGTGGCATTCAAAGGACACTCAAATCAATGGCAAATCTCTCTCCTAATTAAGATAGTAGCCAATTAAGGTTCTCTAATCAGCTTTATTCCTGCCATCCCAGCACATGACTATGTCTACAAACCAGATTAACCTCCTGGCTTCCAAACTGTCTTACACTCCTGTGCTCAGCAGTATTTCTGAAGGATATTGTGTAAAGAGCATTTTAAATTATGTTTTACTGTCAAAACATTCTCTGGCAAGTTTGCTCCCTATTTCCAGTGGGTAAGTGCTGACACTGCAATATCTGCAGTTGTTTGAATTGAGACAGTGGAAAACTAAAGGTGTATCTTGGATAAAAATTTGAGTTATTTGACCCCATACATTTAAACTTATATCGCCTTGGTCTTTAAAAAATCTAGTTCTCATGAGGAATTTTAATCATAGGAACAATATCTGCAGAACTAGATCTTGTGTGCTCTTGGTTTAGGCTGAGCTCCTGAAGATGTTCACACACACACATTTTACCACCCCTTTGTGGACTGGGGTCAAGAACAGTCTCAAAGAAAGTGAAGCAGATTTTTCTTTTTGGTGGAGACAAGGATTTCATTCCAGATGAAAACAATTCATTATGTAAAGGTAGGAAAGGACACATTTTTGCAGGACTGAAACTTTGGGAAAGCCACATTTCCAGCTCAATTACAGAAGCTTATTTGCATGTTTTCGGGGAATTCTGAGGAAAAGGAATTTTCTTAAGCTTTGCCTTCTGTAAACACCAACTAACCTGCAAAACCAAATCATGTTGGATGATAAAGACTTCAAAAAAAAGAAAAAAAAAGAATCTACCACTCATTAATGTTGTTCCCTATTCATCCAAATTCAGCATTTCACTTCATGCTTTACATCTGAGTGAGGACCTACTGATTTGTTCAACCCCCAGTCTGGACTAACCTGAGCTGGTTAAAACCTGAGTCTGTTAAAGTTGGAGCTCAGTGGTCTCTCATCAGCAGGGAAAGCTCTTTGTTTCTAAACACAAGATGCTGACAGAAATCTGACAGCCTGAGAGGTAAAATGCCACAGCAGTGGATGTGCCTGTTATTTATCTGTTTAATTAAAGAGCAAATTAATTCCTGCTTGGAGGGCAGGCAACATTTGGCATCCCCAGAATCTGTTGCCTAAACCCCTTGGGAAGCAAAACTCATCCAGATACAGAAAAAGAAAGCCAAGTGTTGAGCTTTTTCAGAGCATCACTGAGGATCCAGAAGCTGGAGGAGGTTCCTGTAAAGAACATCCAGTGCCCAATATTCTGGTTCCATAATCCAGAATTAGGGTGTTGAGCCATACAGAGGGGAAGACTGAGAGTTAAAATGGCAAATACAGAAGGAGCCAATAACTTCATTGCTAAAGATTAGTATAGGAAAAAACCCAGTTGAATATCCTTTAGTAATTAATGAGACTTTTGGCTGGTTTTATGATTTCATGAGCCCCCTTGTACTTCAGAAGAGTGTGCTGGTGATGGAGCACACACCAGGCATTTACAAGCGGGGAGAAATGAATAGCCTGTCTGCTTCTGACAAATTATCCTTGGAGAGGAAAATAACTCCATAAGAAATATAGTTGGTGTTAAACTTAATAAAAACAGACCCTGATGGACTCCCCCTGGAATTGTGGCAGCCCTTTCCCCTGCACTCTCTCCCTGCTCCTGTCAGAGAGCCTCTGTGAACTTACAATACCTATGAAAAAAATATTCCTTTCATCCATTAAGACATAATTACTTTCCCCTTCCCCCCAGAAAAAATCTGAGAGACACTTGCAGGTAAGGCCCTGTCTGCTGGTGTAACTGCTGGATGAAGAACTTAAAATTCCAGCTAAAGCAGGAGCAGCTTAAACTCCCCACTTTTTTTTTCCAGGGACTCAGCAAGATGTGCTAAGAAGAATTTGCTGCTCTGCTGGGAAATCCATAGAATTTGCTTACCACAAGGAAAAACCCCATGCATTCCATCCAGCTCCATGCAGAAGCCTTTGAAAGGGTCACACAGAGCTGCTGCATACATTAAACTTCTGGAAAATGTGCATATGTGGGATCCACTGAGCGTTAACCTCTGTCACAAAGAAGCAGCATCACCTTTCATCCCTTTTGGTGGGCACTTGTCAAGACTTGGACTATTTTTGCAAGCAGCTGGTGTGAGCTGGGGCTGTGAGAGCCTTGATTTGTCCTTAGGAAGTGAATTGCCTTTCCAGAGAGATGTGGGGAGGGATGGAAAAATGAAAGATTCTGCAGTGCACACAGAGGAGGGGGTGGCAGTGAGGGGTTGTTGGGATCAAAATTCAACTTCCAGCAGTGAGAAGCCTGATAAGCTTAAGCAGTAAGCCATGGTCAACAGAGGCTNGGGCTCAAGCTCTGCCAGGGGAAATTGAAGTTGGAGAGCAGAAAAAACTTCTTCACAGAGAGAGTGCTGAGGCATTGGAATGGGCTGCCCAGAGAGGGGGTGGATTCCCCATCCCTGGAGGTTTTTAAGGTGAGCTTGGCCGTGGCACTGAGTGCCATGATCTGGTAAAGGGCCTGGAGTTGGCCCAAGGGTTGGATTTGATGATCTCAGAGGTCTTTTCCAACCCAATCGATTCTGTGATTCTGTGATTCTTGCTGGGTGTCTTTTAAGGTGCTTATAGATCTAGAGTGATAGAATCTCTTTTCGATGGGGAGTGGGAAGTTATTTCTTGTTATTTCTAACTTGTGTGTGTGTTATATTGTAACATTACCTTTCTGTATAAATATATATAGTTAGCTTAAGCATAAACCTGGTTTGAAGGGTTTTTTTTCCCTTTCCTCCTTTTTCTAGGCTGGAGGAAGGAAGCTCTGACATCTGTATGGAGCAGATGGCATTTTGCCAACTCAGCCCAAGCCAGTGTGTTAGAAATGTGCTCACTGGAAAGTCCATCAGGAAGGAGCCAGATCTTCCTGGTGGTCTGTCAGGACCTCGTGGTTAACAGGAGAGTGTTCCAACCTGGACTTACCTGCACTTTCTGCTTTGGGCTCACTCTGCGCAGCAGTTGTGGCTCTCCAGGGGTGGTTTGGGGTCCTCCTCTCCATTCCCTGTTTCCATATGGGGAAGGCACAGCAGAGCCCGCCTGCTCTGAGCACTGACTTATTTTGTGGTTATAGGCACCATCATCCATAGATTATATTAAGCCCTGCTAAAACTGTAAATTTAACAGCAAGTGTGTAGTGGTAGAAGCCTCCTTTGCATGATTTATGGAGGGCTGGAAGGATTTATTTCTTCCACCCAGAAAATTTCTTCACTAATACTCAGAGATTTACAATCCCCCATATCAGGAGAAAATCTACTCCCAGCTTTATTTGAATATCTGTTGATAGATCAACAGATTTTTCTCCTATGAAATCCTCCCTTTACTGCTTCCTTGCTTGTTTAAAGCATGGAATATGTGGGCTCAAAAGTACCCAATAATTCCTATAGCTGCTCTCTTTGGAGGGTAAAATTAAAAAAAGAAAAAAAAAAGAAAAGAGAAAGAATAAAAGTCTGATTTGATTTCTGCCCAGGGCATATTCCAGATGTTGAACACTGCATTGTGTCCACAGTAAGGACTCCAGGCTTAAGTTGTCTGCTATTAAAAGACAAATGGCATGTTATGGAATTGATTTTCCATCAGCCTTTTCAGGGACATCACTCCTCCTTTGTTCTCCTAATAGATAACATCACCTCCCATAACCTCTCCTCTCTGCATCTATAACTGGCATGTGCATTTCCCTCATTCCCTTTTTCCATATTCTGGGACTTGGCAGAAATCCACTTTTTCAAATGGATCTTAATATCTTAATAATAAAGAAAGAAGTGTGATCCACATCTGAGAGTTTTTCACAAAAAGAAGGAAAATTGCTGAGCTGAGACTGATGCTTCCATGGTCCAGGGGGTGCAGAACTTTGCAGCCACCAGCCTTGGGCTTGATATAAAATTACACCTTAGTTTTAAGAATCTGACCCCAATCCAGGGATTTGAAATTACATCTAAGCTATTAATTCCCATTAGTTTCTCTCAGATGCCTTTGCACTTGTATTAAAATATGCATATTAAATAATTATATAAATTTCAAAGTACATCCTGGAAGATTTCTCTGGCCTTTGGGTTAAGCCCTAATTGATTTATACCAGTAAAATACTTAATATATATTAAGTCATACAAGGAGAGAACTTTTCTGGGACATCTGAATCCTTGAAAGTAAAGAAGCAGCTAAGAAATGGGGAAAGAATTTGAAATATGTCATTAATATATATTACAGAAAGAGCAGAAACAAGCTCCAAGTATATTTCTGGGAGACTTTTGGTTACATTTCGATTGCCTCTTCAAACAGAACATGTACTTCTCCTTGAAGTAAACATACTCCCATATTCATGGGGAAATATTTTATGTTGAAATTAGCAAGTTGCTGAATTGATGTCACCTGGTCCATCTTTAATGTATTCTCCTCTGTTCCAATCTGTAATATCAGCCAAGTTATGCAAAGCGGACTGAAGGTTGTGCCAAGTTCAAATGAAGTGTCTATTTATCAATTGGAGGTTTCCTGCTGGAGCCAGAGATGTTAATATTGAATATGCCTAATAGCATTTTCAAACTCAAACAGTCCTGGCTTATTGCTGAGCATTTGGAAACAGAAATCTCGACTGATAGGGGCATTCTGCATTAAAAATGCCTTTCCAGCCATAGTAATTATGGGTTGTCATAATATACAATTCTCCCCATAAAACTAACCAGGGAAAGGGCCTGAGAAGTTCAGGTTGACCACAAAACAGGCATCAGAGTTTAGATTTGTATGGCCCAAACTTACATAGTATAGAAACTGGATGTTGGGAATTAGAGACTTTACTCCACCTGTTTTAGGAGAGAAGTGTAAACTACTGATACTGTAATGGAAATTATTCTTTTCTTCAGAGATGTTTCTATCATCCTAATATGCCCTGAAATTGGACAAGAATTTAAAAATTATAATCCTGTTTGCCTGAAAAGCCCCAAACCTATTGAATCTACCTCCTCTTCCTGTCCTGTGATCCCTCAGACAGCTTTTGAGCTCCGTGACTAATTCTAACCAATTTTCAGTGCTTGTGAAACCATCTCAAAAATAAGGGATTTCTCCAAGTTCCACAAAAATACGAATATAACACATAATGCTTTTGTATTGAAAACAGGAGGGGGAGAGGCAAAATACCTTCATTTGTCCTGTCCCTTTCCTCCTATGCAGGAAGAGGATGTTGTGAATGCTTCCTTTGTGTGAAAAACTTGGGATGGAGTTCACTTTAGTAGGCACCAGAGAAGCCAACGCCGAGAGACACAAGCATAAGAAAGCCAAGCTTCATTAGCTTCATTGCTCATGGAAGTGCTTGTTAATACAGACACTCCATTTTTAAAATGTGTTTCTCTGAGCACAGAGACTGTCTGGTGGAATTAGAGCTCTGCAGCAGATGGGCCCCTTGCCAGTTCAAAGGAACACAAATTAAGGCTCTGATGTTGGGAGCGTTTATGCTCGTGCTTAATTTTACAAACCAGTGGGAGTCGTCATAGATCTGAGCCTGAACGTCTTTGTGAGTGTTTGCAGTCTATGGGGGACCATGGAAATAAGGATCATTTTGCAATATTGTGTATTTGCACTGTGCAAGCTGAGTACAGCACTTGCAGATGCACATTCGGAGTTAAACTGGGAGCAGGCATTGAAGGGCTCTGCAACCAACATTTATAACTCCAATTTTTCTGATGAGTCAGTGGATTTGGGTTCAGCAAAGTCCATACAAGTTGTGTTGTCTTTAAAAAAAATCATTGCTTCTTTTGGAGAGAAATTAGTAGGTGGCAAGTTAATTATATTTGGCAACAGCAACATTAGACTTCCTAGAACAGAGGGGGAAACCCCCAAACCAAGGGCATGTACCTGCCAGAGGTACCCAAATACAACTCTTCATTTCCAGTATTTTACTCCAGGCTTTTTCCATCCCATGCTGCCTTTGGAAGCACAGCCTTGGAGTGTGTGCTCAAGGAAGGGATGGAAGGGAGAACCCAATGTTTTGGACACAAGGAAAAGGATACTCTCCCCATCCATCCTCAGGAAGCAAGTAAAAGTGAGCTGTTGGCTTAAAAGTAGAGGACAACCAAGGAATGAGAGACATGAAGGTGAAGTGGAGGCTCATCAGATCAGATGAGACAGCAGCAGATGTACCAGGAGGGCAGTGGGATGGTGAGTGGATCCAGGGCGGGAGCAGCCACAGCCCAGCTCCCCATTCCCAATGTAGAGCTCTCCAGTGACAATGGGCCTGTTCTGGGGGCTCCTTTAGGCTGGGTCCCTCCTGTGCTGGGTGGTGGCTCAGTGGAGATGTCACTGTGGCTGTCAGACCACTCTGTGTGGCCATGAGGGTTCTGCACCCTGTGACCACACCACGCTGTTCTTCATGTTTGACACCCAAATGCTGGGCCTTGAGCTGGCACAAATCACAATAACTCTGTGCAGCCCAACAGATTTACACCAGATGGAGATTTGGCTCTTCTCTTTTGTTTCAGGGTATGTTGCTCCAAAGCCTCCCTTCTCCCTTCAGGAGCACCTAAGTGGGTGTTGAAATCCCCATTCAAAGCTTCAGACAAAATTTGTTTGAAGGCTTGATCCAACCTCCTGTGAAGACATGTCTGCTGGAAGGGGCACAGGCTGATCAGGCATTCAGCATGGATGCATTCAGATCATACTTCAAATGAATTGGAAACACACTGCGTGTTCCTCCCCATTTAGGACTCCAGGATGGTATAATTTATGTCTAAATATTGCAGCCCACATTTGTCTGTGACATTGAACTACTGCATATTGTTTGAAAATAGAAGGGGACTATTCTTCAAACCCTGAGAAGATGAACAGGTAAGTTAAGGCTCCCTGCAAAGATTTTATCTCACGAGCTCTTCTTCCAAGTACAATTAATGAAAATATATGTAATAGTTACAGAAACAATTTGCTTAAACCCCCCCAGACTTTTAGCCTGATTCTCCTCTCATTTACATTAATATAGATCAGGAATATCTCCCTCTGAATCCCAAGGTAAATTATCAGCTGATTTCTGCTAACTCAGTGAGGTAAAACTAATGGAGCAAGAATTAGCCCCTTCCCATTAACTGCTGTATGTTCTTTCACATTTGAAATTAAGATTATACCTTACTGTGAGAGTAATAAAACATTACAGCCATTCTGCTGAGTTATTTCACTGACCTCAGTTTTTGTATTAAAAATGATTGCCATCAACAGCAGAATATCCATTTTGGGTAATTTCTGTACATGTCTTGCCTGTAGATGCCACGACGTCCTCAACACTCTCAGAAAATGGATGCTGGATGAAAAACCACAAAAAACCCAATACCAGACATAGATTTTTTCTCCTAAGGCTTCTCAGAATCAACTCAGCATATCCAAAAAGAGGAAGAAGAGCAAGCAGGGGGGAAGGGAGAAGCTGTAAACCCAGGTGTCATTTTTGCTTGATTAAGAATTCCTTCAGGACCGAAGAACAGAACATTTGGGGGAGGGGGGAAGGGAAGGGAAGGAAAAAAAAAGCCCTGCAAAATTCAATCTTACAGGGTTGAGGAAAAAGCTACTGACACCCTCCCCATTTCCTGGGAATGAAGTGAATTTTCCCTTGCTATATTTTTCATGGACTGCCATTATTATGTTTATATGCTTGTTTTCCTCCACTGTGTATTTTGGAAAACAACCTCAATCTTTCCAATGGCATCTGCAGCAGGAGGCAGAGCTCTCCCTGCACACATTTTGGAGCTGTTAGCCTAGTTTGTAGTCTGTAGGATTATTTGTAAGTTTGAACTATTCATTGTGTTGAAGTACCTGGTTTCCATTAAAGTCTGATTAGATTTTAATGCCCAACTTTCTCAGGCTTCTTAGGAAATCCCAGCTATCAGGCATAAATAATTTCCCAACCACTTCAAACAGCCACGACTTGTAATTAAACAGAGCCATATTCAGGCTAGGAATGAACTGTTAAATCCTGATCTAAATTGAAGGTGACCCAAACTTCAGAGAAATTTCAGTGGAAGCTGCAAGTTCCATTAGTTCAGCTATTGACAGCCTGTCCTCCTGGCTAGGGACTTAATAGAGGATTTTAAATACTCCCCACAGACAGTAAAATGTCCAACATCTGCAGGCAGAAATGCCCAGATCTTGCAGATATGGGATTAAACCCAGATATTTGGGTCTGGAAATGAGTTATACTCTAACTGTGTTCTGTTGTGGTTTTGTACCTGAGCAGACGCCCCCCAAATAATAAAAATGAAGCGATGGGAAGTGATGTCCCTGTCTGGGGACATCAGGAGCAGCAGAGATCCCAGAAGGAAGCACTGCCTGGTCCACCACTTTGTCTCCGAGCAACCTTGATTAGTACAGACCTGCTGCACCTCCCCCAGGTATTTCCACTGGTTTGTAGAGGCAAAAAACAAGCCTAAACATTGAATATTGTGCCAGTGCTGGAGGATGGCACTGACTGACTGCAGGAAACACCAGGTGATTTCTGTCCTGTGTTTTGGACCTCGACATAATCTTCCCTGGAATATGAGACACGGTGCAGTGGGAGGAAAAGCAAACCAGAGGCAGCCCAGTGACATGAGCTGCATTTATAATGCTTCCAGCAAGCCCAGGGAAGGAAAAATTCCATGTGCAAGTTAGAGCAGACAAAGTTTGAACTGAGGGGCAGAGCCAGGCAGCAGCAGATCACTCAGCCTTACTCATGCAAGCCCAGCTCTGTATTCCAAGAGCTCTGTCTTTTGTGCTCTTGGACTGTTCTTTCTGAATTACATCTCTCAGGAAGGAGGCACTGGCAGCATCAGGAAAGCAAGGGCTGGCTTTGTTGTGTTTTTTTTTTTCCCTGATAAACATCATTATGGATCCTTGCATCAAAATCCCACTTTACCTTCTTGTCTCTCCTGTCTCTTGTTATTACCACTGCTTAGGAGGAGCAGGGCAATATTACATTTCCTGTCCTCCAGGTTATTATAGGGATCTTACTGCAGCACTACTGCAGCATTAAATAATATTTATTAACCATAAAAGCAACAAAAATTATTATAAACTTTGATCCAACTTCCAGTGAAATCATGGTAAAACTGTCATTGATTTCCAGGCAGCAGGAGGTGGAGAGTTTTCCTTCATCCTCTTCACAAAGTACAGACAGTGGAATTATCCTTCAGCAATAATGATGACATGAAAAACTGAGTTCAGCAACAAAACATTCAAGATTTTGCTGGCATTAAAAGACAGCAAAATTTAAAATCATTAAAATGTGCAAAATATTCTCTCATGCTACTGAGCTTGGAATTAATGCTTCTTCCCTATTTTCTTTTAATATTTTTCTTACCAGCAGAAGGCTTCCATAATTTCTCTTACTTACATCACAATTTTCTTCTTAACTGTCAAATGGGATAAAACCAGCTCTTAGTCCCTCATTAACATTTTCAGCAAAGGAATAACCACTTGCTGCTTACTGAGAACACAATGTCTGAACATCTCCAAACTGATTTCTAAACTGAATGTACATGAGACTAATAAAATCCCTGATCTTTTTTTTCTCTACACACTGTCTGCTGTGGTGGATAATGTGGGCTGAACAACTTCCCTCAGTAATTTATCCACCAAGCCCATCCTCTGTGGTTCTGTCTTAAAGCCAACTGCTTTTGATTCAAGAGTGTCACAACACAGAAAGTCCATTCAGTTCCAAGACAAGTTATTTTAATAACTAGAATGTTCATTTCCAATTTGAATTAGCCTCACTTCAGCAAAATCTTTTTAATATCTTTTTTTTTTTTCCTGCTAGATCAAGCTCTTGTTTACCACCATAATTTCCTTGTTCATCACTGAAGAGTCTGTCCTTAGACAGGCATAAGAACAGGAGTCTGCAAGAGAGCACGAGCAGCTCCTGCTGCCCCGGAGCCAATATTTGTGGTAGAGCTGTGATAATATACCCCAACAGCAAATCTCTCCTGGGGTATGGATATTATTTAATGGGTCATTATGTCATTCTTGCAGGCATGTGGGAAGAAAGGCAAAAATATAAAGGATCTGTGTTGGCTCATCCTGTTTATCAGTTACAGCAATTTGGGAACTCTCATCTCTCAGGTGGGGTGTGAGTCCTGCCTGGATGTGCTGCAGCGCGGCCACCACTCTGCATTTCTCCACAAATAATCCCTCTTGCCTTTAACTCCAGCAGCATTCAATGTGTGGGAAAGGAGGTGAAAGGCTGTCCAAATGCAGGGAAGGAGGTGGAAGGTGCTCCTCTTTGAGTGCCATGATCTGGTAAAGGGACTGGAGTTGGCCCAAGGGTTGGACTTGATGATCTTGGAGGTCTTTTCCAACCCAATCCATTCTATGACTCTGTGATTCTATGATTCTTATCCCACCATCCCAAACTCCCTGTGCTACTGAGTCCCCCCTGCAGAGCTCCAGAGGAAACAGTTCCTCTGGGGGCCATAAATAACAATCCAAGCATTGGCTTCCTGATTCATATTCTGTCTTCAAGGACTATGAATGTCTCTCCATAACAACTGGCATCTGTCTCACCATGCAGGTCTCAAGCAAACAGCTGGGAGAAGCCAAACATGAGGTTTTGGGTCAAACACGCAATGTTTTACTCACAAATCTGGATCCCAGCGGTTGCAATTCCCTGGTCATAAGGGAAGACCCAGCAAAGTGCTGCACTGGCTTTCCCAGAGAGAACCTCCAAACACTTCCCTACATCAGTTTTCCATCTGTCTCAGGGTTTACAATGGCCTTCAAGACAAAGAAACTATAACTCTTTTGCAAATAAAATCTTCAATGGAAACAAAATGCTCCTCCAGCAGCAGGTGTTACCCTGCAGGGCACAGAGGGAGGGCCTGAGGTGGCAATGCTGGAGCTGCAGCAGGTCAGAGGAGGAGTCAGTGGTCCCACTGACCTCCCTGGCTCACTCATCCACCTGGGACATCATTTATGTTCCAAAGCCAAAGAGGAGGGGGAAAAAAAAGCAGCTCTGAAGAAAAACAACAGCAGCAGCAGCACAGATAAAAATCATCTGGGCTTGAAATTTCAGGACTGCATTTCAATGTGTTTGGGGAGGGAATGAAAACTAGGTTTTTTTTTTTATTTTTTAATTTTAGAGTGAGACTAAAATGAAGGTGGAACAACTGGAAGTCAAAGACATGCTGCTAATACTATGCTGGGCTGGGGTCCCAGCCCGTGGGTATTTTGAGGACTGTTCCTATGAAGAATTCATGGGGAGTTATTTTCAGGGCAGGGATTTCTGCTGTGTCGTTACCATTATCAGCTCTGTCTTCTGGTTGCTTGACAGGCAAACTCAGACCCTGGGGAAGGGAATGTGGATAGAACATTTTCTTCTTTTGACATACAAAATATTGCACTGCACCAATATCTAGTAATGGAAAAAGAAAAGGGAAAAAAAGGCAGATTGTGTTGATACACAGTGAATAAATCAGGATGCTGCTTCGTCTCTTTGCAAACACACCAACTTTGACTGACAGAGAGACACCCATTTTACTCAAGTGTTTGCCTCAGGCTGCTCTCAACCTTGCTTAAGTAGTACTTAAAAGAAATAATTGGTATTAATTTAGACACTCATACGTACTTTTTAAAACTGCAGCAAGAAAAGTGACTGCAGATTTGTACTGGAAGGATTTAAGACATCAGCATTTGAGATAAAGATGAGAGCTGCATTTTTAAAATAGCACCTCTTTTTTTGGTGCCTCTACTAATTGCAAAAACATTTTATATTTGGAATAATTGTCCTGCTTTTTTTTTTCTGTTATGAACAAATCTGCAGAAAAGTAGAATAAGTGGAGGTTTTAAAGAATGAACCTAAATGCCAGAATACGATTTATAGATATTTTCATGAATAAAACTCAGTTCATGGCCAAGAATTCATTTCCTTCTTTCTTTCTCTCTTTCCCATGTCACACCTTTTTCCTCTTATGCTGCAACTGTGCTTATGTGCCTCACATGCAAACCAGTCTGACTAAACAAGGGACATAAAACCAAACCCTAATCAAGAAATACATGAATTTAAAAGCGTTGCACTTTGACAGTGCTGTCTCACTATGTCCCAAATGCTGTACCTAAAGTAAGCAAGGGTTTGCCTCTAAATTTTGCAGTGCAGAAGTGTCTTTTAGAAAGAAATTTATGGCAAAGCACTGCTTAGAACTGTGGCTTCCCAGTGATGTACCTGATTCAATATGTCATGTTTTAATAGGTAAGCCATTTACCTCTCTCAATAGGAACTCTGTCTACCATGCAATGTATTTATTTCAGCGTAGTCTAAGGCATCTCTTGCCCAGGATATATGTTTCAATTACATTGCAGTGCAAAACACATCCTCTGCAAGAATCTTCATACTCCAGGATCTTGAGTAATGAAACATTTGAAGTGCTGGAGAGCCCAGTCCTGAAATCTTTATTCAGGCAATCTCCCACGAAGCCAAGCATTGCTCTCAGCAACACTGATCAATACCCCAATATGCCACACCAAAAAGCATTAGCAGGAACGTGGATTCCTTCTGTTCCTATCAATAAAATATGTAATAAATGGAAAATGGAAAACTTTATTAATTTGGGTTGGATTTTTCCCCTTTCCGTCAGCCATGTTTTCAGACATGTATGGATCTGGCACGAAGCAGGGAAGCTGCATTAAGTTTTATAAAATCAGGTTGAATCTAAGATCTAGAAGGCAGAAATGGCTCAAAAATGAAATGGCTCATGTCTATTGGCTGGTGAATTTACTTTATATATACCAAGTACCTGGTTAGCAAGTTAATGAAATCAGAGGCCTCTAAAAGCCACCCATCCAAGCAACAAAGTGATGGCACCTTGGGTTGCTGGGGCTCCTGAGATCTCCCCACGTCCAAACTGGTCCCAGGTCTGTCCCAGTGTTGCTCCCAGGGCCAGGAGAAGCTGGGGAGGAGCAGTCAAGACAAAACCCCCACCTGATGTTCTCCCCTCTCACAGCAGTTTTATGCCATGTAAGTCCATGGGTGGCTCTACAATAGGAAAAACTGTGGGGGGAAAAAAAGCATGAAAAAGACTCAAGGATTTGAACAAATTACCTGGTGTCACATCCTGAGCTGGGTGAGAGACTCAGGTTGAGTCAAGGACTGCATTACTGTCAGAGAAAACCCTCTGTCACCATCACCCATTAGTGAAGCTGCTAAACCTGAAGCCTCTCAAAGCCGAGGATAAACATTTGTTTTAATCTGAGGAGTTTTTTCATGTAATTAAATTGAAGGGCTTTAAAAATAGTTGCAAATTGCAGTGCTGCACTCTTGGTACAGCCATTGGATTTTTGCTCACAGGAGGTGTTTCCTACCAGAGTAAAATCCTGAACCAAGTGAAAATAATCTAGTAAAGAGGAGCAATAGATACAGATATATGAGATTTATATGCTTTCCACATTAACAGAGCTTCTGTTATAAATCCCTATTAATCAGGCATTCCATCAATATAAAGTTTTCCATTAAATTCCAAGAGGAACTGTAGCAAATGTAATCATAGAGCTTGTTTAATACAGTGCAACGATGCCAACATTTCCATCTCATCCCTCCAGCTGCAGAGCTCTTCTCCTCCTGAGCTCCTCGCTGGAGTAGCTGAACAGCTCAGTGACAAAGTGAGAAATTCTCCTGAATATCTACAGGGGGAAAAAGAATTAAACCCCCTCCTCTCTGACTTCCAGCAGCTTTAAAGCAAAGCCAGAAATAGCAGGATAGTGAATATAAGTTCCAAAACAGGTATTTACAGTTTTTCTCAACCCACAGCTCACCAGTATTTTTTTTTAAAAAAGTCTAAAATGTTGTTGTAGAACTTCATACTTTTTTTTTCAGGTGACATCTGAACATTTTGCAGGAGCAGAAGTGAAAAGCTGCAATGAGTTGGGTAAGGCACAAATGGGAAAAGTAGGGTTTTTAAAAAAGCATTTGTATGCTTTGTGTGGTTTTTATTGTCCAGTATCAATACAGGAGAGGAAAGAAGAAGATAAACAAGCAAAAGAGACAAAAGGACGGGACTGAGTAATTCAGACCTTGTAATGAAGAACTGTGGAACAAAGCAGCATTTTTTAAAGGCAACATTATCCAGCCTTGTTGAAATTAAATAGTAGGTATTGAGTTAGATTAGACATGAGAGAGAAGAAAATGAAACAGAACAGCCCAGGGAGGAGAGAATTTCAACTCACCTGGTTTCGTTGGTGAAAAGTCAATGAGAAGGAGAAAGGCTATTCAGGGTTCATTAGGCTCCTGGAGAGTTCCTGTTCCCTTGATGTGGAGATGTGGAGTGGAAAATTCTCCCCCTCAGGGTACTCTTGAGGCTGGCTACATCTACAAGGATCCAAAAATTCCCATTACACCTTTTTTTTTACTGTTTAAAAATGTAAAAAAACCCAATATTTTTCATTTTGTTGGTGTGCCCCTGGTGGAGTTTTGTCCTGTTCAGTCTTGTTTGCTCCAGGCAAAACACCCAGGGCTTGACACTCTCTCCTCTGCCCTGGCATCCTGGGGTTCTTGTGACAAAGGGCACTGCCACAGAAGCTGGATTTGTCTTTGTTTCATCTCAGAAAGAAATGAAAGCAAACAGTGAAACATTGCACCTTTGAAAAGCGAAACAGCTTGTGTTCTAGTTGGTCTTCTGGGAGATTTGTGGTGTCTTTTCAGTATCACTGATATTACAGCACACTCCAGGAAGGCTCCTTTACCCTACATACCATATTTCTAGAACAGCTGGTGCCCTAACCCAGCAGATTTCCAGGGTTGCAAAGTATGTTACGAGTCAGAAACCTCTCCCACATCAGCCCACCACCGCATTTGGATTGCACCAGCTTCCTTTGCCACTCGTGCTTCCCAGCCCTGGGCCACCAGCTCCCCACCCGCAGGGGTGACAGGGACACAGGCCAGAGGGCTTAACACAAAGGGCAGGCTTTGCAGGTGCAGTGGAGAGCAGAAGCCTGCTGGGGACCTCTTGAGGTTGGAGGGATACCTGAGGCAGCAGCTGAGTTTGGATACGGTGACCCTGCTTTGCCCGGAGCCCCTTGCACAGTCCCCGTGAAGGTCCCATTGTTAGGTGGAACATAAACAGTGAGACAGATGAAGTGGAAAATGCAGCAGACACAGTGCCAGGTTCAGAACCAATTCCTTTCCCAGTGCTGGGGACTGTCCCACATACCTGGCTCATCCCAGGCTCTGCTCCACTCTCGGGGCAAGTTCCTCCCCTGGCAGCAAGAGCCGTTTGTGGGGCCCACGTTGAACTTCTGCCTTCTGGCTGTGCCCAAATGTGAGCAGGCAGGAGATGCTCCTGGGAGACACACGAACCATCGTGTGTCCTCTCTGTTCATGTTTGAGCACAGCTGATCTCAACTGTCTCATCTAACACTGGAGTTTTTCCCATCAGGCATAACCACAGTAATGCAAATGGATTTTGAGAGCAGGGAGAGCCGAGAGGCGACAGGACTGAGTGGCAAAGGGAGAGCCTGGCACTTTCACACAAGGGCAGAAGAGAGTCTGTGCCCTTTCCTCACGTTTAGCTCTTCCTCCTGTGCCAGTTCCATGTCTTTCTGCAGCCTGATGTGCACACAGTGAGGCTTCTTTTCAGGAAAGCCTAATATTTCTTCCCAAGAACAACTCATGCACTTCAAGTTAGAAATGTTCTGAAAGGCATCCTTGACTCATGACCCAAGATATCATTGTCAGTGAAAATCCCCCTCCTTCTATTTCTCTTTTGGAGCTAATAAGGCTGTGCATTTACAGAGTAAATGCAATACATCTCAAAATCCCAGTTCTGCGAGCAGTACATTATTTCCTGTCCTTTCAAAGGCTTTTTAGAGCAGAATATAATAGAATGTCTTTTAACAAGGACTCCCCCAAAAGTAAGAAAAGCCAGCATAGTGCAGACTTTGCTATCAACATATTAAGCAAGTGAGCTGAAACCCAAGTTCCTCTTACAAGCTCTATTTTCAGCAGGGAAACGGTGTATTCTTAAATCATAAGGCAACGAACAGAAAGTTAAATCACAGTGACAGCAAAATGCAGTTTAATTCAAAGTGAGCAGGTCAAGAAGGGCTCTGAAGGATCCTCGCATTCACCCCAAGCTATTAATTCAGATAAAAACTACCGGCTGCTGCAGCCCTCAAGGATTTTATTTTTCATGTTTCTGCTTGTTAGCTCACACAAATGGAGAAAGGAGGGTTTTTTTTCTCTGAGACATAAGTTTCAATTGACTTGTCTAACTTAGTGCCTTGGACTGCAGTCCATAGGAAATGTCCATGTTGGAGCACCACAGCCAGAACCCCCTCAATTTATGTACATATATATCTTCCTTTCCCCTTTTTCCCTTTGCCTTTCCATTCCCACACAGGCAGTGCAGGGAGTCGTGTGTGGCTGCAGCTCCAGCCCCGCCACCCTCGGGGGCCTGGGAGCCCTCCCTGCCCCTCCAAGATGTAGAGCAGCTGCCAGCATCTGTCCCTTCAGCTCCCCAGGGAACAATGAAGCAAATCATTTCTTTAATTATTTATCAAGGGCTGCTTCCTCAGTCAATACATTTGTTTGGCTGTCTCCTGGAGGCCTGGCTTCCTACTTGGTTAGGTCCTTCCACGTGCATTTAAAACATGTTTTATTATTAATATTCATATCTACAGCAAGATTCCTTTCTTTTTCTACTTTTTACCATCAATCTTCTGCTATTCTTTGATTTTATTCTGTTAGCCTTTTGTTGCTTTTTATTCCCTATGCCTGATGTTTTATGAGACATGACTTGACCTTTAATTAACCTTTTATCCACTGTCTTCATTTGCTCCCTTCCCCTGTCTTTACATTGGAAAGAACTTTGCATATGTATTATTTTAATTGACCACTGAGTCATTTAATTCCCTATCTATTGTCAGGATTTGACTTGGGAGAGAAATGGGCTATTCTTTTCCGTGAAACTCCTTCAAATACAGCACATTTGCAGTTTTGTTATGAACTATTTTAATCAACAGCTGTGAAATGGCCAATAAAACAAATTTGTATTCAGGGCTTATGCAGTGGGAAAGAAGATTCATGAATTTATAAAATAACAAACAACCAAAAAAACCCCCAAGAAAACAACAAGAAAACCAAATAAAAACCCTTCTTGCCTTGCTGAAGTGGTGCCTGGTTTTGGTTAAACTCTCCAACTGCCAGTGGGCAAAATGACCTTTATTTTTCCTCTCCCTTTTGGCAGCTGTACCAAAAAAGAATCAAGGCACCCCAAAGAAATGCCTTGCAAATTGCTTGGCTACTTTAAAAAGTACAGAGGAGTTAATTATTCCTATTAACAATTAGGACTAGAACCAGGGCAGGAGTTGGAGTGGGAGAAGGAGGTGGAGGGAGGGAGAGGGATGGGAGGGGCAGAAGGTGCTTCAGTCATTGCTGCTTTTTCATCCATCCCATGTCTCTTCCCAAATAATCATTAATCACTGACTTCGTGTTCTTCTAAAGACTTTCTATTTTCAGGTGCAGTGATATAATCTTGCACTCGAGCACATTTAACTGGGACAGGACTCTGAGAGCTGTCACACATCTCCCCATCCCTCCGTGCCACACTGCAGGGCTTCCCACACCTCCCACTCCAGCACAGTCTGCCTTTCTAATCAAAGGTGCACAGTGGTAATTCAGCAGGGATTATTCTCTGCAAACATCATGCTTATTTTTTTATCACTCCTTCCATATGCAGTTTATACTCTTTGTCTGCCTCAAAGTTACACATTGAAATATGAAAGCAGCCAAATCCGACAAAAACAGACACAAGAGAAAAATGGAATTAAGTAAGTTTTACAGACAGAACACAACCTGCTCTTTTATGCCTGGACAAAAAAAAAAAAAATCCTACAGTGAAACATTAATTACATCTTGAAAAATAAAATTTCCCCTGCTCTAACCCAGATGATGGTTTCAATCATTTTGAGGCAGATGTTGCTCACAGAATTTTGAAGCTTTTCAGTGGATGGAATTCTTTCTCTCCTCCCCCTGTATCCTGCTGGGAATGCCTTGTACCTGGATGGAATTCTCTCCTCCCCCCGTATCCTGCTGGAAATGCCTTGTACCTTTGCTAACACACCTCTGTGCTCTTGTAAGACAGTAAACAAAGGGGTGGGAATCAATAATCTGAAATCACAATTAGCAGGATAGAGTATATGGAGTATTTCCTTGCAAGTCTGCCCCTCCTCACAAGAAATCATTTCTTCCCAAAATCCAACCTAAACCTGCCCTCCCTCAGCTTAAGGCCACTTAAATATATTGTATTTCCAGGAGCCTCCCCAGGATTTTTGTGGGAATTCATTTACCCTCCTCATTTTAGCTCTGCCACTCACTCAGTCTCTGGTCACTTTATCCCTTTTCATTACTTATAAACAGACCTTAATAACAGTTCTGCTTCCCCTATAAATCTTTCACTTTTTCCTAATTCCTTCTCAATCACACCCCTAAGTGTTCTGCTGAGTGGAAAACAGCCACTGCTGAGATCAGAAGTTAAAAGACACCTTGTCTTCCCCCAAAGCAGCGGGATCTGCATTTCATCTCCCTTTCTGCACTCCACATTAGAGGCCAGAGAGCCTCGTGCTTAAGAATTGATCACCCAGGCACTATTTCACCCAAGATTTAAAGATTGCTAACAGTTTAAGGAGCACACAGCTCTTTATGTGTGTTAAGCTGTTCATGTTGGACCACCTGGTGCCCAGGAGACCTTCCCAGAGGGTTTGCTTCACATATTCCACTGCAACCTTTAGCCCCAGCTTACACACAGCCTTAACAGGGATATAATTCCTCAGCACCTCCTGTGAAACTGTTCTTCCCCAAGCACAACTTGCTTTATTTTCCCATACGTTCTGCTTTGCTAAAGATGCTGCAAATAGGCTCAAAGAGCTCCAATTAGAGCAGGCACAGTGGGATGTGCCAGTGCCGCGCAGCGAGGGCGAGCAGGAGACTGGCACACAGGAGGAGCAGATCTGAGTGTTACAAGATGGCCTCATCAAATCTAACAGTTGCCTCCACGTGTAAAAGAACAGACAAGTTCCCTTAACTTTTTTCCTCCCTTCTGTTATATTCTAGTAACACATTCTTCTTTCCACTCCCCAGATTTCCTCAGGGACTCGTCTCTCCCATCCACTGATCAACTGAGGGCTGAATCTCTTTTTAAAATATTTCTTTTCATTACAATTACCATTGTGAGGATTTGATTCCAGTCCTTAGCTGTCAAAGTGCCCTGCCCTTCACAAGAACTCTCAGTGTGTGATTGCTTAGAATAGGCTGCCAGAACACGAGCTTTGTCACGGGAACCAGACCAAGATGTGTTTTCCCCCCGTGATCACTTTTCTATCAAGCATTTCATGTGTGGTCTTTGCCTTTTAAATTTATCTATGCACAAAAGATGAAGATGTGTCAAGTAGTTTGTGGATGCCTGGTTTAGAAATCACAGTTAACCTACAGACTGTAAAATCCAGCATGTGCTGAAATGTTGATTGCCCATCTCTGGTTTGGAATTTCAGGTTTTAAACTCAGAAGCGCAGGATGGTTTGGATTGAAAGGGACCTTAAAGATCACCTTGTTCCAACCCCCTGCCATGGACAGGGACATGTTCCACTGGCTCAGGTTGCTCAAAACATCTCAATAATCCATCAGTGCCAGCTTTACACTGGCAGGAGGCAGGAGGTAACTGGCAGCACTGGGTGACTTTGAGAACAAACTCTGTGCGTGCCTTGCAGGCGATTGCAACAAGGTGCCACTTCCTGAGACACCAAAGCACTTTGGGCTACTCCCCATTCCACCCCTGAACACAAAATGCACCCAGTGAGGTCTGCCAGCCTCTCCTGGCCAAATGACTTGGCATTCTTACTCTCCACTTCCAGCACATTCAGCACGAGCTGCTGAGCCACACGTCGCCCATGGAGAAGGACCCTCCCTGTCCTCGCTCCCCACATGGCTCTTTCCACCAAGGACTCAGCGAGCCAAGGACACAACAGCCCTTCCTGAATTCTCTTCAGCTCCTGCTTTGGCTTGCAATAAAGCCATGACAAATCATATCAACTATTAACATATCGTGCAGGACAACACAGACTGAACTAACGACAAAGCCACTGTCGGTGCTCGTGGTTTGACGCCATATCCAAGGCCAGAACTTTCCCTCCCTCTCTCTCCGTCCAACACAAGCTCTTTTTCCTATCCAGTGTCCTTCTGTGAAACCTTTATGATTTTCAAAGAGGCAAAGGCTCCTGGATTACATTCTTTGACAAGACAGATGAGACTGCTTTTCACATGAGACCAAGGAAAGTAATGAGCTGTAATCTTGGAGCTGCAAGATATCTATCTTTTTTAATTACAGGTAGATTATTTCTATATTAGCCCCCACGGCAAAAGGCAGAGCCACAGAGCTTTCTCCAAGCAGGGCTGTGTCAGAGAGGGAGGGATTACAAGAGTTTGGAACCTTGGCAGAAAAAAGTGATTTTCAAACTTGAGTCTGTTTTGTATTTATTGCTCGGAGTTATTTCTGTTATTCAGCAAGCACATACTTTGTCACTTATTCACTACAAGTAAAAAGATATTGCCATCCCATCAGGGAGCTGGTTATTAGATGGTCCTTGCCAGCATTTCTGTCTCAGTCTGACATGTCTTCACTGTCCTTGTCAGAGGAAGCTGCAGCCTTCACACCACTTAGAACAATTTAAGGCCATTTAGCCAAAATATCTGTTTGCATTCTTTTTTTTTTACCTCATGCTTGAAGGAAGGAAGGAAGTGTTGTCTGATTCTGAGGCTTCCTGAAGGTACATCTTTGTGTTACAATTTTTTCTTTCCCACCCATGTTTGCCAAGGCCTTGGCAATGTCTGAACCCTTGGAGGTCATTTGCCAAAGGCATCACGGCTTAACCCAGAGATGGCCATGGGGAGGGATTCAGCTCCTTGGGATCAGCCTAAAAAGGGGGCATGGCCAAGTGTCTCTTCCACAGCCTCCAAGAGAGACGATTGTTCTTATAGAACAGATATTTCTCTGAGTCCTGTTCCCATGAGGAGAATTCCATGAGAAACCTGGAGTGAAATTTTGATGCTATTGATATCCTACTTGAGAATAAACCCAGGAAAATTGTAGCTGGAAAGCTAGTGGAGAACATCAAAATATCTGTTGTTTGGAGATACATTACGTTTCTGTTACTTTTTTTTTTAATTTTCTCTTTATATTCTCTCTTAAATGGACATGTCTCATTGATGGTCTTGGTTTGGGTGGAAAACTACAAGAAATCCTAGGGATTCCCTGGGAAGCAGCACTGGTAGTGAAATTCCACACAGCCTTAATCTTTTTAAAGTTTATTTCTCATTGCTCTGTTGCAAACACTTCCAGGACTAAGTCCTTGCTCAAACCCACTGACCCAGGAGAGTCTGGCAGCTTGTAAGGGCTGAAGAATGCCATGGACACCTCCACACCTTGGGAAAATAGGAAAAGTAAAGATAACACAGAGAGAAGGGGAGGGGAAGACTTCAAATCAACAGAAAGAGAGTAAAGAGAAATCAGACCAAGAGACAGAGAAGTCAAACTTCAAAATTCACTTAGGAAGGAAGTGCAGGATGGAAAATGTCTTTGGCCTCCTCAGTTTTCTCCACCTGCCAGTTACTGTTGTTTGAGCATTGAAAACCAAAGCTGAAAGAAGTGGTAGCAAAGTAAACTCACACTAAGGGAAGCCTTTACAAGTTTTGCTTCCCACATTGCACCTCACAGGTTATATAACTTTGCATTTAATGGATATTCTCAACTGGAGTTCTATTTGTGAACTGGAGGGAATGCCATTAGTATGCTAATCAGTTCTGCAGAGGAAATTGGTTATAAGAGTGGGGTAAGGTACAATAGGGGAATATTTTTTAATTAGCACACTATGAAGTCTATACTCCCCTGGAGGCCTGTGCATATCCCCTATTGACTTTCATTTCAGCCACACAACTCGGATTGAAATCAAGGGGCTTTGCATGACTCTGTTTCATCCCAGCTGAAGGGATTCACAGGAAGGGATGATGGCCATGCTCCATCTGCAGCTCTGGAAGTGCTGGCAGGTTCCAAGCATGGCACTCACACTGTCTGTGTCTCACCAGGTGCTCCCAGAATGGGTTGGGACGGAAGGACCTTCAAGCCCAGCCCATCCCACCCCCTGCCCTGGGTAGGGACACCTCCCACCAGCCCAGGGTGCTCCAAGCCCTGTCCAACCTGGGCTTGGACACTCCCAGGGATGGGGCAGCCACAGCTTCTCTGGGCACCTGTGCCAGGGCCTGCCCACCTTCATAGAGAAGAATTCCTTCCTCATATCCAATCCTGTTTTAAGGTGTGTGGATTCTCCCATACAGGATGTTTGGAGAGGAGAATTCAACCTCAGATTCAACCAGCTGTCAGTTTTTATAGCCAGTTCCAGATGGGTTTACTGCTTATCCTGGACTCAATTCACATTTTCTGCAGATGGACTTGTAGGGTTTCTCACTGGTGTTTGAAATACCTGGGAGAATCAGTCCTGCAAACCAATCTTGTTCACTGATAATTCTTTTTATTGTAAAAGTTTCTTAGGTTCACAAGCCTCAAATGAACCTTTGGAAGACTTGATGGAGAAAGTAATTAAAGCACCAAGAAAAAATGGTGTTTGGGGAATCATAATGTGAATAATAAAAACAGGCAATCATTTGCAGTTTGGTATTTGGATTTTATCACTTGAACCACATTCTTTTAAATTCTCTTCCTTCAATATTAGCCAACCCCAGGAGAGGAACTGTGTTTTAAAAGTCATCTTGCAATGGCCAAACTTTCATTTCCTTTATAATTTCTCACTGACCTTATGCTGGAGCTTTTCTAGTTGATCCCTCAAACTCTTAAATGACATCAAAAGTTGGCTTTTTATTCTAACACTTTGCTCTGCTAAATTTTGTTTGCAAAGTTAATATCAAGTAACTTGGAAGCAAAGTTTGTATCAAGAAGTTTGAGGTCTGTCTGTAGCTGAAAAGTGCTGTAACAAGGCCAGATTTTCATCCTGTACTTCTTTTTATTGATAATTTACTCTGGAATAATTCAGTACAAACTGAGATTTAAATCCTCTCTAATATTCTTGACCAAAGTTTGAAAATTGCTGCAGCATTCCTGTAAGCTCCTCTGGAAAGTCAGCTTTAATTTCCTCTCTGGCAGGTAAAGGATAAATGACAGTTCCCTTGTATTAATTTCTGAGTAAATTTATTTCACTGAATTAAAAGGTTTTAACATTATTAGAACACAATACTGTCTAATAAAAAGGAGAAGATTGTTGGGGGTTTTAAGGACCTCAGCTTTAATCTCCTTGCAATAACCACCTCAAACATATGGCTAAGGATTATTAAAATACTGAAGAAATGTTGTACTAGAACAGCTGAATATAAAAGTATCAGTTAATTGGTCTACATATCAGGTGTCCTACCAGCCTTATCCCTTTTATCTCAGGCTCAGGATAAATTTTAAAGACAATTCTGCATCTGAGGCCTTTTTATTTTATTTATTTATTTATTTTTAGATACAGCCTAATAATTAATCTTTTGGTGGAAACATGGGGGTAGTTAAGATGATGTGGATCTCTTTGCTACTGAACCTCAATGTTGAAGGTACAAGAACTCAAACCTTTAGATGCGAATATAAATGTAAATATAAATATAAATATAAATATAAACATAGCAAATACAGCCCCAACATCCTGCAGCCCCACTGGCACCAAGAAATGAGACACATTACAAATAAATGTTCTTTAGTTGGAGGGGATTTTCCTCTGCCACCTGATTTCAGCCCCAGATGGAGAGCCCGGAGGGCACTGCCAGTGCTTTGCCTGACACAGCCCATGAGCTCTCCTGGATTCATTCTAGAGGGAACTGGAGCTCATCCTGCAGGACAACCTGGAGCCTGAGTCTGACAGAGTCACCCCCAGCCTCTTCTCCAGCATTTAACACCTGAACTCTCAGCACTGATGAGATTTCTGGAGTGATTTAAACTAGAAAAACCAACTTCTGAAACCTGCATTCCACATTCACGTTAAAACTTGAATGATTTCTCGTGTGATGGCCCCAACTTTTCCATTTTAAGGCCTACATATTTCTTTTTATGATGCTTCCACTGGCCAAATATGAAGGTAAAATGCTTTCAGCCCACTCTTCCTCTAAGGCCTTGCATCAACTTGCAGAACAGACTAAGGGATTTACAGCCACAATAAATCAGAGATTTTTCCTTTGAAAGCATAAATAAAATGCCTAAAATGACAATAAGAAATTCATGGAGTCCATCAGCAAAAGAAATACATGGCTGGTAAAGTTCACTTCTTAGAGTTATTTTGAGCCCTGTCAGAGAGTTTTTGCCCCATTTTTGTGAACTGTTTATTTTGCATCTCTGTTTTTGAATCACTCATGCAGGACCAAGTCAGATGCTTTGCAGAAGGCTTTTACAGAACATTATTATGGTTATCAACAAAATTCGTAATCTCATTCAGAAAAAAAGCAATTTTGACAGGATCTTCTTTCCCTGAGCCCACGTTGATTGGCATTAATTAGATTTCTGCCATTAATCCTTTATTAACTGAGTTCTGCACCAGCCATCCCAGGACCAGCATCAGTCTGACAAACCTGTAATTACCAAGGTCGTTTCATCTCACTCTTTTAAATCCTGGACCAACATTTGTTTTTCCCAGCCTCCTGGAACTCCCCCTGCCAGCTTCCAAACTCATTTCCAAATTCACAAGAGCAGCTGGAGGAACTCAAGCACAGCACACTCTTATCGGCCACTGGAAGACTTGGCAAACTTGTGGAGCACTGGGCTGTTGGGGGCATTGCTTTGAGGTGTCTCCTTGGTCACAGAATCGCAGCAGTGCTGCAAAGAGGCAGCTTTGGATGATTAAACCTGGTTTTTGCTGAGCAGGAAGCAAAGAAAAAGAGATAAGAAAACGGAAGTAAGACAAGAAAGGAAAAGGCACACCAAGCAGAACTGACAACAAACCCCAGGTTCCATATTCCATGCCCAGGTACCCTCAGGAGCTCCCTGGCCCCTGGTGAGGAACCATGGCCAGGCCTGGGGACAATCCACTCATGCCTGGTTCTCTCTCTGTGAACCCCAAAACTTGCTGAAGTTGGATCAAGAGTCACCTCAGCTCTCACCCAGAGCTGCTTAAATCTTGACAATCAGGGGCTGAAGGAAGTTGTTCCCTACAAATCTTCACTTGACTTTCATGAAAATTACCTTGAGGCTGTTGACATCATCCAAGTGCAGTTCTGGATGGTTCTTTCACAGTAAAGAGGTGAGACAAAAGAGGCAAAGAGGTGAGGGGACAGGGACAGTAGCCACATTTTCCCTCTTTACACCTTATCCCTTGGCCAAAGCTCTCCAAGATATTGGGGGTGAACTGGGAGTCACCACCTGTGTTTAAAAAGTCTCCTGAACATGCAGCTGAATTTCAATGCCATTATTTCCCCTTCTCTTTTCACAGCATCATGAAACACTTCCAGGGATGGGGCATCCACAACTTCCACCAGTTATTTTCTTAATGTATCTTAGTTTTTCCCAGTCATTATCTTAACTCAGCCCTTGGGTGGTCTGGACATCCCCATTTGGTGGGGGCTAATTTTGGCCATCTCATTTTTAATTCTACCAACCTGCACCAGTCCACAAGGCTGGAGGATTTATCACATTTTCAGTCCTTGTCCAAGGATCAAGCACATGGTCGAGATAATTCTGCTAGACAAGATTTTTTTCTTTTTCAAGAAATCCTTTTTGTTTTAATGGTAGAAACTTATCCCAGAATAAGATTAATACTAATCTATAGAAAAGAACAAGATAAAGATAGATTTTGCCTATTAAATTTAAGAATGACAATCAGTTAAGTGTCTACTAAGTAAGCTAAATTAAAATGAAACACCAGGAGAAGTATATATGACAGGCCAGAGTGTATTAAATGGTTTCATTATCCTCTGATATAATGGATAACAAATGGATTTGGAAGATGATGCAATGTTTTCAGAAGAAGTATTCCTGTAGAATCACAATAAAATTGGGCTGAATTTATGTCTCCCCCATTACAACTTTCACTGCCATCTCACAGTGTTAGCTGTGGTTTTTAATGTCTGTTTATGTGCCTCTCTCAAGCAGAATTTGAAATTAGTTGATCAGTTATCATGGAAGGACTGCTTAAGAATAAATCCATATTAAATAAGAAAAACTGGTAAGATAAGAATGTAGCACCTGTAATACCAGAAGGGAAAAAAGTAAAGGCAGAAATATGTTTATATTACTAATGAACTAATTAAATTAGGTATTAATCTATCCAGTGTTCACAGAGATCTTGCTGCCTATGTATATTCTAAATAAGTTTTCTTGCAGCACAGCCTTGTTAAAATGTTAAACAATTTTTAGTGTCTTATACCTGAAAGATCACCATAGATTAAATTTTGCCCAATAGATTTTACTGCTGAACCAAACTATTTAAAATTCCCCATGAAATGTAAAGATGGATTGAAAATTTATGAACAGGAGCACACAATGACATAGGGCAGATTGAAAAAAAAAAGTGCAATTTAACAGAAAGTATTATTAGTAATAACATTGCAATCAATCACCCTTCTTATCTACTCCTGTGTCTTTAGATGATATCATTTCAAAAGCCCTAGTGAAGACAAATCATGCTGAGCTGAGCTCTGCAGTTGGGTTTGCAAAGGGCTCTGCTGGAATTCCTCACTCCAGTGCCCAGCTCCTCACCGGAGGTTCACACAACCTGCTCCTCCTGCACTTGGAGAATAAAAGTTGCTTTTGTTCAAGAGGGAGAAAGAAATCAGGATGAGAGAGCTGGGGATGTTCAGGCTGGAGAAGAAGAAGCTCCAGGGGGACCTGAGAGCCCCTTCCAGTGCCTAAAGGGGCTCCAGGAGTGCTGGAGAGGGAGCTGGGACAAGGGATGGAGGGACAGGACAAGGCAGAGTGCCCTTAAGCTGGAGGAGTGTTTTATATTAAATATTGGGAAGGAATTCCTCTCTGTGAGGGTGGGCAGGCCCTGGCACAGGTGCCCAGGGAAGCTGTGGCTGCTCCATCCCTGGGAGTGTCCAAGGCCAGGTTGGACAGGGCTTGGAGCACCCTGGGCTGGTGGGAGGTGTCCCTGCCCATGGCAGGGGTGGGATGGATGGGCTTTAAGATCCCTTCCAACCTAAAGCATTCTGTGATTCTAAGAAATTGGAGATTTTGTCAAAAAACTTCAGAACCTCTCTATTCCCTCCTGTATTTTAATATAATACAAAGGATTATATCCACTGTTAAACCAAGTAAATACTTGAAATCTACAACGGTATTTTACAGCAATTTTTAGCCCCTTTCCAGTGGGTTGTTATGCAGAAGAGCTTTTTGTTGCTTTGGCTACTGTTCTAAGCACTGCCTGCTGAGTATTTCCAAGGTCACAGCAAGGAAACACAAACAGGAAAACTGGGATGGGAAAAAGGCATCAAGTGGGAATAATTTTGCTTTCCTCTGTGAAGAGCTCAAGGGGCTGAAGAGGAAGCTCAACACACAAATACAGTTTCAGCATCATTCTCTTATTTTCTCTATTGCTTTATTCTTTCCAATATGTCAAAGAGAACTAATGTGTCAGAAATTCAAAAAATTCAGAGGTCACAGCAAAAGCAATCAGCAGGAGAGGCTGCAATCTGAATTATCCAGAGGAAATGCATTTGGAAGTGAAGTGGAGCTGGTGCCAGCAGCGTGGAAGAGATAAAACAAAGCAGCAGAAAGGGAAAAAAAAGCCTCAGCATATAAAGTCCCACAGACATTGAGTGGAATTAAACTGGTCCCCCTGAGCAGAGGGGCAGCCTTGTGCCTGCCTGCCACGGGCTCTCCTGCCAGCTCCCAGAATTTCTGCAGCATGGGCTGGGATGGCACCAGCCCCGTGTCAGAGGCAGGGGCTGTCAGGGAGGGCTTGTTTGCTGTGAAAAATCACCAGAGCTTTGCCTTCAACCTGAGTTTTCCAGCCCGCCTCGCATTGCAGTTTAATCAATACTTCACGTTGATGTCTCTGTTACATCAGGACTCAAATGAAGTTTGCAGTCAGCTCAAAAGCTCTTAAGTCCTACAAGCAGCTCTGAAACATCTCTTCTCTTGTTTTTCCCTGGCCAACTAAGTGTTAAGGAACATCAGGATTAAGGAGGTAGCACTAAGCCACTCCTAATCCATGCCAACCCAGGAGGAACCAGAGGCTACTCCTCCCGTTTGAAACTGCATGAAAAGCTCCAAATAAATTAGACACTTTGAAATTCTCGATGTCTTTGCTCTGCCTCGTCTCTGCCATCCTCTTCTGTAAGAGACAGCAAGCCATGCTGGGGAGATAACACATCCCAGGCATACAAACACAGAGACACGAATTCATTCAGTTCTTTTCCCAGTTTATCCTGATATTACATGCCAAAGCTGAAAGACAGAATGATCAGCTGCACTGCTGGCCTTTGACCAGCCCAAAGGTCTTTTCCTGAGGGATTAAATGCAAATCTGAGCAACCTGGGCTAGTGGGAGGTGTCTCTGCCCATGGCAGGGCGTGGAATTATGAGAGCTTTGAGGTCTCTTGCAACCCAAACCATTCCAGGATTCCAGGATAACCTTGTCATGCGTGTGCAGATGTGCCAGATGTGCAGCTGTACGAGGTGTGCAGGGCAAGGTCTCGATCACAGGGCATTCCAGAGGCCTGGAATGTGCTGCAAGAGGAGACCTGGTGAAGCTCAGAGTGGCTGGCTCCTGAGCCAGCTCCCTGTTAGGGAAGAAGCCTAATAAATTGCAGAATATTCCTCTTTTCCACTTAAAAGCAAGGCTGGGGGGCCCTGTTTGCAGGGACTAACCTGCAGGTGGTTTAACAAGGCAGTTCCACCAAAGCCACAGGGAGGTGTCTTTTCCTGTGTGAAAGGTGTTGCATTCATCCATACAGCTGCTCTCTTCTGTCTTTCACCTTTATCTGCCCAAATACACCTCTCTGGCTCGAGCACAGGTTCTTTTGATATTTGGGTGGTCTCACCTGACCAGCAAAACATTCTTTTGGCTAAAAGGTGCCTCTGTTAGCCAAGGTGTAGGTGAACAAAGATGGGTATGACCTCCTGCCCACCACAGCCCATGAGCAGGGAAAGGGAATCCCAAGAGCATCTGCAGCATCCCGTGGAAAGATTCCAACCCAGCACTGAGAGTGATATAACCTGTTATTCCAGAATGGTGCTGAAACAAATAGTCTTACCAGAAATTAATAAAAAAAGATTATTGTAGTTATCTTTCCTTATCTTGTTCCAAATAAGCTTTTGACACAGCTCTTCCTCATTATGCTTCAAATTATGCAGTGGTTTTGAAGATACTACTGGTAATCCCCATTCCATTTCCTAGCTGGTGTTTTTGATGGCAATCATGTACATGAGTCTCTCTTGTATGACTTGCACTGAACTTAGACTATGATTTTGGGGGCTGTATTTTGCAGATTCACTCTTTTGAAGTCAGTTTACTTGATGGCAATCCCTTAAACAGGGACAGGATCAGCAAATTTCCACAGCAAAGACAACAATGTAGGACACATTTATAATATTATTCTTTATTAATTCAGAGGCCAGAGTTGTTGTAGGCCAGCTCATCTGGCAGGAGGTGGGGTGGGAGCTTGGGTGCTCTGTTGTCATAAGCAGGCAACAGGAGTTCATAGAATCACAGAATGGATTGGGTTGGAAAAGACCTCCGAGATCATCAAGTCCAACCCTTGGGCCAACTCCAGTCCCGTCACCAGATCATGGCACTCAGTGCCACGGCCAAGCTCAGCTGAAAAACCTCCAGGGATGGGGAATCCACCCCCTCTCTGGGCAGCCCATTCCAATGCCTCAGCACTCTCTCTGCAAAGAAGTTTTTTCTGCTCTCCAACTTCAATTTGCCCTGGCAGAGCTTGAGCCCCCCGTGCCCCCTTGTCCTATTGCTGAGTGCTGGGAGGAGAGACCAGCCCCCACCTGGCCAGAACTTCCCTTCAGGTAGTTGTAGACAGTGCTGAGGTCACCTCTGAGCCTCCTCTTCTCTAGGCTGGTGCTCATCAAGGGCCTGAGTGAGTGACTTTGGGCTTTGAAGCTCTAGGAAGCTGCTCCAGGTGATTTTCCACCCAGCTGTGGATATTCCACCTTCTTTATGGTGGTGTTTTGGCCTTCCCAAAAGCTGTGTGAGGAGTTTGGATGCACATATCTGGGCTGTGGGTTCTCCTCTATGTCAGGAAACTAAACCATACTCATTGCAATGCCAAGGTTGGAACTGTCCTAAAGGACCCAAGTACCACTAGAAGTGGAAGAGAGAGGAAAGAGGGGTGGAAGTTGTTACTCTGAGGGCCCATACAGTGCCACCAGGAGACCCTCCTGAGGTCACAACCCCTTCCCAGGCAGTCCAAACCCAGAAGGGAGATGCCTTATTCCCCCATTGAGGTTTGGGGGGTTTCAGGTGCCTTACACTTCTGTAAGGCACTTTGTGAGAGTACAGAGTCTGGGAAGGCGCCACTCGGCAGTTTGTTATTCATTAACTGCCTCCAGCTCTTTAGTATGCGACAGGATCCTCCTCCTCCTGAGAGCCAGGGAGAGAGATGACAGAGCAAAGGGCAGCACAGACAACATCAAGAAGCCAGAAAAGCAAGGGAAGCAGGGAAATATCGTTTCATCCTTTTTTTTACAGCCACTTATTTCCATGCTGAAAGGCAGCATGTGGGCTGAAATGCTTCACTTTGCATTTTACACTGGAACCACAGGAACTATTCTCCACTCAGCACCAAAGGGGAATGCCCCAGTGCAGTTCTGGTCTGATGGTAGGAAACTGTGACCATTAAACCAACCTACCCTTGGAAAGCAAGGAGAAGAGGTGTTGTAATATTCAGCTTTTGATTACAATGTGCCATCTGCTAAGTCAGGCTACTTGTCTGGAAGGAAGGGGCTATAGAGGAGCTTCTCCTCTCTGTGGATGCTCATCAAGATCATACTTCAGTGTCATAGAATGCTTGAGAGGACTTTCTCTTTTTCAATTGCCTCTCCTAGAGATTTTCCGACTCTGTAAACCTGAGCTTTGATGGCCTGCTCTGTTTTCCAGTGTTTTATCTTTGGAATTTATTAATAGCTGTGAGTGGGAATCACCCACGTGCTCAGAGCCCTTTCAAGGTGCAGTGAGCCTAGAGAAGAAACATTGCTGAGTCTAGAGAAGAAACATTGCTGAGTGCCTCAAATACCAGTCTGGGATTGAGGGAGGCCAGATTAGACTCTCCTCAGCAGGTTCCCTTAAAATCCTTGGGGAATGCCCTTTTCCCTTGGGTTACAATCCCTGTTTGGAAAGGATGGGTCCCTTTTCTCTCCCTGAGCTGTGATAACTTTCAAACACTATGATCAAGAAGTTGTTATATCAGCTTGTGACCGACATTGCTCTGCTTATCACTCTAAAAGTACCATATTCTTTTCCTGTGGAAGAGCTTTTCCTTTAAATTGAATTAATTGAGGATAAGCCTGGCAGTGGCAGCCCTGAATCAGTCACCCCTGGGGGTTATCTCCCTGCCACCCCTCAGAGGGAACCCCTCTGTGGGCCAGACAGACTGCACAGTGTGATCCTTGCAGGGCCAGCCTGGCACATCCTGCTCCATCAGCACTTCAGCTCAGCCACTCAACTGCTAAATCAGCTACGTTTGCACTCCAGGAATTTGCACAAGGAAATTCATGTTTCTCCGTAAGCTGCTCCGAACAGGAAAGCAAGAGTGGCAGGATGGGCCACAGAGACAGGGAAGCAGCACTTAAAAAAGACTACTTGTGATTAATATATTCCACTTCTGCTGTGAGGATTATTATTCACGGCTGTGTCTGGCAAACACAATGTGACAGGCCTAAGAAAGCACCCAGACAAGTTCACCTATTCTTAGCTCAGTGTGCAGCAAGTTTCTGTTTTGAGGCAAGGACTCATTTTCCAGATCACATCTGAACATTTTTAGGATAATTGAGACAGCTGTTGGTGAAAAACTGCTGTAGCTTGAAAATCACTTGGATGTTTATACTGTAAGTAAACTGCTCTTCCTGGGTCCTTGGTGAGGGAGAAAGGAGACACCACTTCCCTTCCCACCTTGGCAGAGGTCCATGATTATTGGCAGAGAAGCTGCTGGGTATTGGCAAGGTAAGAGACCAGTTTTATGGTGAAGGAACCACGAAAGGGTTTAACAAGTTTCAGTTTCCATTTCCCTACAACATCGAGAACAAGACCTCAAGTCTTTACATCATTACAGAGTCAAACATTTTTTGCTTCTTCCCCATCATGTGATCACTGCTGTAAACATCCATATTCATGAACCCTTCAGCTAATCTAAGTTGTGAACAACCTTTTCTTTTCTTTTTTTTTTACCCAGGAATGTGGACATGTCAAACAAGCACCTTTCCTAAGATCAACATAAGAAATAAGAAAGCACAGCTGACCTGCAGCAGGTCCCCAAGAGTCTTCTCAAAGTTCTGTTTCAAACCACCTTAGTCTTTTAGACAGAAAAGTTACCTGAACTTGTATTACTTTGCAGTGTGTAGGGCTTAGAGCCTGCAGGAACGTGGGTGGTACAAGGTAACTTTATTGTGTGATATCCTAATTATCAGAAGAGTCAGAGAATGGCAAATCAGAACTGTTGATTGAAAGAATTATGCAGAATTTTTGACCTAACAAGGAGGTTGAAGATGCAGTTTAGAATTGGTCCTGGAACACAGGAGAAACAACATTATGTTTCCTAGTAGGATTATATCCATGTCTCGTAACATCTGTGTCATCCCAAAACAGAAATACCGAGTTTTGATCTGTTCTAAGCTGAAAGATCTTCCCCTTTGGCCAGTTGTCCACCAGCAGTTAAAGGGACTTTCACACTGCCTTGTGTGTACCCCACCCCAGCCATGCCTACAGACTCAATGCAGGGCAGAACATCTGCCCAGAACATCTGTCTGTTTGGATTAGGGCACTGATTTTCCTGTGCCTGCCACACACCAGTGAACTCTGCCACAAACTAAACCAAGTCAAATGGCAGATTCCCTTCAGAAATTCCATGTGAGATCCAGGCTCTAAAGCTGCTCACAAAGAAACAGCATCATGCAAAGTTAATGAACGCTGAGCTTAAGTTTCTGTGTCGCACACATGACTGACAGAGTTCACAGATTGCTCCTTGTCTGCCAAGGCCCAGTGCTGCCATTTGAAGAGTTTTTAAGAATAAAATTACTATTGAGTAATTAACATTTTCTTTTGCCTATCAGAATATATCCAGGCTGGGGTTTGCACCTAAACATCTCTTGGAATGTCTGCAGGCGTGTATTCCCTGCTTCCAAAGTGAAAATCAGATTACTGCCTTGAGTACTAGCTGGAGTTCTGATGAATGTTTATTTGGCACCATGTTCATACTGTTATGCACAAGTGCATGGAATTAAAATAATAATTTCTACTTGATTTCATGCTTCTCTGGCTTAATGGTCTCTGATGGTTTTTAGCAGATCCATTATACATACTTAAATATAGAAAAAATGTACTGCAAGGCAAAAAAAAAAAGGGAAGAATAAAGTGATGACCAAATTTACTGTATTAAAAAAAAGGTTGGAAAGAGAACTGCAAATATGACTTCTGCTAGAATCTGCCATTGTGTCTTTTCTGGATAATATGACACCGAGGTATTCATAATAATCAGTGGTGTACCCAAACCAATTTTCTGCTTGTCTCTACAAAATCCTGACAACTCCTGTTTTTCCTCTAAGAGCAGTTGAATGTAATTAGCAAATTGCTCAAGGCGTGATTAAAATGTCATTTTGTGAATCTGTGGTATCTTCAGGTCCTTTTTAAAGCCACTCATTACCTGCTCAGCCTAACCCCATGCCACTCAAACATCCTGCCACCAAATAAAGGGAAATTATTATTTCACTCTGCAGCTCAGCAGCATCCAGTGCTTTCCACCCAACACACTGAATACCCAGAGCGGCTGCAAGAGGCACCAAAAACTTCCAAGCAGAACAAGGATTGTCATTTTGGATGCCACTGTCAAAAGCCATGCCTTGGCAAAGCATCCCTTTAGGGAGTGTCACTGCAGTGGCACCGAGTGTTGACAGGCTGAGAGTGCTCAGTCTTCTCTGTGCAGGGACCCAGGAGAGGCTGCAAAGGAAGAGCAGGAATGCAAATGGGAGTGATGGGGTGTATCATGTGCAAGCAAACACTCCCTCCCACAACTGAGCTGCACCTGCACTCTGCTGCTCCCCACTGCTGCCCTTCAGCTTTCACACAGTGCACTGAAATATTTGCTGCTTCATTCAGGCTCAGGTTTCAAAGTGTGGGGTCAGAGCAGCTTCGCTCTGAGTGATTGGGAGCTGCCAAATTCACACACTGCCTTTTGCATGGCAACAACTGGGCATTTGGGGGGAAGGCTCAGGAGTCTGGTCTGGGAAGGCTGAAGTGTTCATGACCTCAGCATCAACCTCAGCATCCTCAGCTGTTGTCAACATCTAAAGAGACCGTTTGGTTTGGTTTTGGTTTTAAAACAATTTAGTATCTTATCTCTGTTCTCACAAAACCCAAGTTATTTTTATCTCATTCTGCCTGGAGGGGAATGCATTGGTATTGCTTAACTTTGCAGGGCCCATTTGTGCCTCATATTCTTCCATGATCTCCCACCAGGAGGGCTGATACACTCTGCTTATAGCTCTGTGAAGCCAGAATGCAGCTCCCCTCTGCTGCCACACATTCACTCACTTTCCTAGGGAAGATATTTCCCAGCTCTGTCCTTTCCCAGGTTCTTCACCAGCATTGTTCCTTTTTTTGTGTATCTTTCTGTGCTCTTCCAGATTTGGCTGCTTTGTGCTCAATTCCAGCAACATTCCAGCTGCCAGATCATGCAAGGAAATGTGAGGTTCACCCCTGCACCTGTTAGTACATCCAGCATTTTCAATAATCCCACTTTTTCCCCAGCAGAAAGAAGGGCGTAACATGCACATTTATTTGGAATTCTCCACCACTGCTATGTTATAACCAGGGTTATCTTCCAATTATGTCTTCATTGTCTCAACACAAGCCATGCTTTAAATGATTAAATAAATCTTAGCAAGGACAGAGGATTTTTAACACTGCTGTCTATGAGTGATTTGCAAGCAAGTGAAATAGATTTGGACCTGTCCCTGAAAAAATTCTCAGGGGAGCTGTGAATTTTGCATATTAAATTATTACACAAGCATTTTTGTTTGGTATTGTTCTGGTAAGTGTATATTTTATTAGACCTTTGATGATTTATAATAATAAATGTTTGTTCAGCAACAGCTGGTCTCTGATCATTATCTTACCAAACATTATTTATTTATCTGGCCTCTGTTTTAACCCTTGTGTGCTTTGTTTTCTTTCTCAAGTCACAATATATTATGTAGAAAGAAGTCCAGCTCCCTTTGAAGATAATTCATAGCAAGCTGAGGTCACATGTTTTTGGAACAGATATGGGGCAGTGCTTGAGCACTGGAGCTCCAGCACCTGCAGGGTTTGGAGTGTGCTCTGATGGATGCTGACTGCTCTCAGAGATGAGTGAGGTACACCCTGACCTTCCCACAGAGCTGTTAACCTCTTAAAAAACAAACTTATTGCATTGACAGCAGGCTGGAGGCTGCTAACTGATGTCAGTGGGAGTCCTGCTCTTGATACCTTCAGGGAAGAGCAAACCTTGATAGATTGTTAATGTCACGTTCCTTTGAAGTTTCTGACAGGCTGTACATCCAGCACTCCTGTGGAGACCTGTGTGAGGTGGAACAGGGGCTGAAATTACCCCAGCTCAGGTATCTCACCTCAGGGCTGCTGGTTTTATAGCCACAAAGTGGATGCCACCTTGGCTCTGCTTTCCCACCTCTGGATCATGTGGGATGTTCAGGTCCACCACGCCCCAAGTGGGGTGCAGTGAGCCCAGTCCTGAATGAAAGCAGCTTACAGTGACACCTTCTGCATCTGCAGAAGGAGATACCGGGAATGTATTATGGCTTCAGTCTTGCTTTTTGGGAGGTGATGTGTTTGTCCCTTGGCTGGAGGGGACCTTCTGCCATTCATAACAAATCACAGAATCACAGAATGGTTTGGGTTGGAAGGGACCTTGAGGATCATCCAGTTTATCCTGTCATAGGCAGGCACACCTCCCACCAGCCCAGGCTGCTCCAAGCCCCATCCGACCTGGCCTTGGACACTCCCAGGGCTGGGGCAGCCACAGCTTCTCTGGGCACCTGTGCCAGGGCCTGCCCACCCTCCCAGGGAGGGATTTCTTCCTAATAAATAATCCAAACCTGCCCTTTTTCAGTTTAAAGCCACTACCTCTACTTCTATCACTCCACCACTTCTCCCAAGTCCCTTTCCAGCTCTCTTAGAGCCCTTTAGGCATTGGGAGCTGCTCTAAGGTCTCCCTGCAGCCTTGTCTTCTCCAGGCTGGACAACCTCAACTCTCTCAGTGTTTCCTCACTGGAGAACAAATCTGAGTGTTTTCTTGTCCCAGGAAGAACCAGGAGGGGAAAGGCAGCAATGCAGTGAGTGCTCAGCTGCCCAGGGTTAACCATGGGAATACAGGAGATTTAAGTTCAAATCCATCCTCCTTATTTGAAGCAGAGAATTGAACTTGACACCTCTCCTCATCCCAAATCGCAGTGCATTAACCACGAGACCAGGGAGTCAATCCCTCAGTTTTCCTCTCCCTTCATCTCAAACCCAATTGAAGTTGACATCATTTAAACACAGAAGGAACTTCAAGGAATTACAGGAGAAATTGGGTGCATCTCAGGTGTCGCAGTGGCTGCAGAATTTCTCTGTAGGAGCAGCAGGAAGGGCACCAAAACTTGGCTCAGATGAAACACAAAAGAGAAGATGCATAAACCTGAGATAATGCCACAAAGTGTGGCTCTAACTCAACACCTTCTGAAATCGTGAGCTGGATTTTCACTGACATTACCCAGCTCGAACCAGCAAATGGATATTCAATTTGGACACTTTTTTAATCAATTCTTCACATTTTTTAACTGAAAAAATGGTGAGACAGAATTGAAGATAACAGTGGAATTGGTACAGCACCTATTGATCAAAAAGCAAAATAAATATTCCTGTTGAATGAATAACAGGCAAGGCATGACCTTCAGTAGAAGGTTTTTGACCCCCTATTTAATTTGTTGGATATATAATGCTTTTACAAAAATACTTAAAAATAGGATCATTTGAAGACCCATCTGTTTTATATAACTTAGCATGTCATAAATTGCAGCTTTCCATGCCATTCAGTTCTTTGTGAAGCTAATATTCAAAGAAATCAGAAAATCATTGAACTTAATTTCTCCTGGTCAGAGGTCATCAGATTTATAGAGAGCTGTAACTCAAGAGGGGAATGAATTCTGAAATGCAAATCTCAGATAGAAGGCAGAGGGCATTTTATTTCCCCCTTGCTGTTATAATTTTGTTTTTTAAGCCTTCTGGATGTCTCAGCAGGAGGAATCCCACCCAAGTGGCCTCAGCTCTGGGGAAGCTTTTTCTCACACACGTGTACACACACTCTGCATGTTCAGGCCATTTCAGGCAAACAAATGCAAACAGCCAGTTAAATGCCTACATGTGGATTTTAAGAGAGCCTTTTTTATGTTGGTGATCTCAAATAGAGCAAGTTTAGCGAATCTTTCACTGCTCCTCAGTTGTTGGGAGTTCAGGACTAAGTTCTTCTCAAAAAAAAAGAAAAAAAAGGAAAAAAAAGAAAGCCATTTCCAACAAACATTGAAGCATGTTCAGTTATTTTCCAAGTGACTGCTTGGTCTCCTCTCTTTCCTTTCATGCCACTCAGTCCCAGCCCTCACCCAGGAGCAGGGGCTGTGGCAGCTGAGGCAGCAAGAACCACAAATTGATGCTTTCCTTGCCAGCTCTTGTTTCTTTGCTGGCACCTCTCTCAGCTCTGAGTGCTTCCTGCTGCAGAGATCTCCTCTGAAACACTTCCCAGAAACTCTGCTCAGGTTTCTCTAACAGCAGAATAATCCTCCTTGTGAGGTCTCAGTTATTGCTTTCCTACTCTAAGCAGGCTTTAAATGCAATTTATGGTGATACTGGTTTGATTCATGACAACTTGATGGGGTTTCTCACCGAACTGAACTGCTTGGATGAGGACTCTGAGCATGCACAACATTCCTGGTGTTGGGAGAGCCTTCAGATTGCACTGTGAGCTTTGCAAACACACTGTGAGAGAGTTTCAGAAGGCAGAAGGAGGAGAAAAAACTAAAAGGGCAGGAGGAATGAAGTCTCAAAGGAGAGATGAGTTGTGTAGGGCTTTTAAATGCATCCTTTGGGAATTGCTGTTCATCTCTTTTTTCCTATGAAACCCCCAAACTGACAGATTGATTCATTATTAGTTATTTAATTGTTCTTTTATACAAAACTGGCCAAAATATCAGGTTGGTTTTTGTTGGTTTTTTTTTAAGCTCCATTCTCACCAACACTTTAAATGAAGGCAAAGTTTGAAGCTGGTAAATGATATTTGTTGATTTTATATATATATATTTAAAGGGGTAGAGCAGGGTGGAGGGGAAAGCAAGAGGCCAGTCAGGTAAATAAAGATATACTTATGTAGAGCTTAATTTTATTGGGCCTGAGACAAAGCAATAACAGAATTATGGTGAGACATCTCTATGTCTGCAGCCACACTGAGATGCTCCTTTGAGAAACCTCATGACCCAGAAACAGCTTTTGTGTGGCCTGAAGAAAGTCTAGAAGGAGGTAAGAAAGAAATAACTCTGAGGTAAGATGTGGAGGGTTGGGGTTTTTGTTCTGTCTGGATGGGCAGCTGCAAGGGGAAGGTGCTTTGGGGTTGTTTGGTAAGAGAAATGTGTAATACACACATAATTTGAAGCAAGAGAGAGAAGAGGCAAAGGTGACCTGAAGAGGAAGAATTTAAGTGACATGGGAAAAATTGGAATGGCTCAGTAGCAGGAGAGATTTGGAAAGGAAAGGTAGGATGTTACTGTTCAGGTCATGTTTATAATAATGAAGTGATCTAAGAACAGCAGATCAAAAGCTTCAGTTTGCAGTAAATTAACTTGTGCAATAACTTCCACTTTTCTGTTTGAAAGTATTTTGCATTCTCCCTTTGAAGATGAACTGAATTTAGAATTATTATGGGAAGGAACAACTTCTGTAAGTCAGAAGAAACAAGCAGAATTGTGTCTTCTGAAATGACAGCAGGTGGGGAGAGTCAGGGTGTGCAAACTCTGTAACTCAAATATTCCTGTTCCAGCTTTCCTCCTTCCCAGGCAGCTCAGATTCAGGTCCCTGAGCTTGGGAAATGCACCTTCAGAAAATTCTGTGCACATCAACAGAGCCTGAGCCACCAACTCCTGCTGTAACAGGAGTTCACTGACCAGAGAGGTGGAACAGTGACTTGGATGGGAAAGGACTGGGGGTTGGAGGAGGATTTTATTGTTCCTATAGCTTGCAGGCAGTTAGTCTGAGTCAAGAAAAGGAAGACTTAGGAAAGAAATGCTTAAAGCAACCCAAGACTAATATTTGCAAAGCTCTGGGATGCCCTTGATAAGGCTCAACTCTCAGTTCATGCAGCTCCATCAATCTGACACATCCAGGTGCTTCAGAGTTGTGCCTTCTCCATTTTCTTAACATTTGTAAGAGAGCAGAGGATCATCCCCAGGTGAAATAAGGCAGAAGTTATAATATAAAACCTCACAGAAAAGTCCCAGCTGAGTTAAACAAATATTTCTCAACACCCAGCCCAGTGTCCTGATTGCTACTGTCCACTTTGTATCTGCTGCCCACCCAGACATCCCGACAGGGCCAACTTCCACCGGCAAAGCTCACAGCCTGAAATTCTTCTGGAAGTATCCAACTTCTTCAGCACAATCATAAATCAGATCCCCGCATGTAAGGGGAGTTTTCTGACAGTGGCTGAGTGTCCCTAAAGCCAGTGGAGTCTCCAGGACAAAACGCAAGCAAATACCATGGGTGAGATGGAAACTTCCAGGTATTGATGTCTCCTGGCAACTACAAAAATGAAATAGGGGGAGATGGAGAACTGACAGTGTCCTACAGACCAAAGTCACCAGCAGGGACATTGGGCCTGGCTGTCATTGCTGCCTGGCTGTCATTGCTGCCTGGGCAGGAGGAACCTGCCTGCATCCCTTTTGCTGGTCCACATGTGAAAAAGAAAGTGAAACAGAGATCTGTGGTAGCTCTTTAAGAAGGTGGAGCATCAGTCATGCTGCTCCTTGATAGCACTGCGTGTCCAAAAGGCTTTTGCAGTAGTAACCTCCTCCTCTGAGAGAGTGGGAATGCTCTTGGCTGGTTTGAGCAGACACATCAGCACACAACATTATACCTTTAACCAACGAATAACCTTCACAATCAGAGTGAACACAAATGCCAAAACATTTCAGGAAAAAAAATAATCTGAGCAGTTTGCTGAAGTTGCTAAGAGGAGAAGATGGATTTTGGTACAAATTGACTCACCTATCTTTCTCCCTCCTGACAAATCCACGTTCTGCTTCTGTCTAACATTGTCTTTGCTTTTTCAAGAGCATATCAGATTTTATTTGAAAGTAGAGCAAACAATATATTTTTTTAAAAGCCTTCATGTATATTTTATCCTAAAGCGATCTGTATCATTATTGATTGTTCCTGCAATAAGAAAGTTAATAGGATGAATTGCAAGTAGTTGCCATAGTAACTACCACTGGCTCTTTCTCTTGAAGAGGAAGCACACAATTAATTTGTCTTTTAACCTACTTTATTGCTGCAAAGTCCATCCAAATGCAGCAGCACCGGTCCGGATTCATTATACACTTCTGTGTCATTGTCCTCCTAAATCACCCTCTCCGATACACTTTTGAGAGTGTTTATTGAAAGAAAGTTTTCAGTCAATGTATTTCCTGTTCTTTAATTCGCCTTGAAGGAAAGCAGAGATGGTCAGAGAATGAGTTGTTCTTTTCCTCCCATTCATCCAACACTTCATAGCCCATGCCCTGCCCTCCCCTGGCACCAAAACCCTTTGGAGCAGATCATCACCGGGACAGACCTCTGAGGACAACACACTGTTTAGAATCACAGAATCATAGAATGGATTGGGTTGGAAAAGACCTCCCAGATCATCAAGTCCAACCCTTGGGCCAACTCCAGTCCCTTTACCAGATCATGGCACTCAGTGCCACGGCCAAGCTCACCTTAAAAACCTCCAGGGATGGGGAATCCACCCCCTCTCTGGGCAGCCCATTCCAATGCCTGAGCACTCTCTCTGCAAAGAAGTTTTTTCTGCTCTCCAACTTCAATTTCCCCTTTTTTCTGCTCTCCAACTTCAATTTCCCCTGGCAGAGCTTGAGCCCCCCGTGCCCCCTTGTCCTATTGCTGAGTGCCTGGGAGAAGAGACCAACCCCCACCTGGCCACAACTTCCCTTCAGGCACTTCCAGACAGTGCTGAGGTCACCTCTCAGCCTCCTCTTCTCCAGCACAAACACCCCCAGCTCCCTCAGCCTCTCCCCACAGCACTTGTGCTCCACTCCCTTCTCCAGCCTCGTTGCTCTTCTCTGGCCCCGCTCCAGCCCCTCAATCTCTTGCCTCAACTGAGGGGCCCAGAACTGAACACAACACTCAAGGTGTGGCCTCCCCAAGGCAGAGTCCAGGGGCTACACTTGAGTTGTTCTGCACTTTATTACTGAGTGGATTTGATTTTGATGCTTTTATCACATCCTTCTGGCATTATTATTTATACTGTGATTATTATTATTATTTATTCTGTGATTAATGCAGGTTTGGGCAGTTTTGCCTGAGTAAGGACTTCAGGATTTGGCACACATTAAACCCTTTCCATTCCAGGTCAATCAGAGGAAAACCTCTGTCATCTTTTCGGGGCTGTTTCCTCAGTACAGCACTAAATGACAGAAAAAACAGGGGAGGAAAGTGTTTCTGATTTGGTTTGCATTATTTTTACACCAGAGAAACTGAATGTCCTTCATGGAACTTCTATTTTACAACAAAACACGAAACACTTGGATATTTCCCTTTCTTTGGAAGAAACCATATTTTATAGGGAAACCTTCTATAGGTTTTCCTGGTTTCACTTTGCTGGTTTCTGTTCCACTTTGGCTAATAAAGGACAGAACAGGATGATGCAAAAAAGGGTACATAGTGGAATAATCTTCAGTGTGTGCAATTTCAATTTATAAAAAGTGAATTTAACTACTAAAATATTCATAAATCTATAAAATAATACTTAAAAGTCCATATGTATTAAACATGAAAGAAAGCCTCTCTTTTCCCTCCATTACATCCATAGATGTTGATGCCCACAGTCCCAAAGCCAAAGTGGTCTGGAGAAAACCTGGAATGTGCAGTGACCTACAGAGCTGGTTTTGCAAAGCAGGTCACCATTGGATGGGCAAGGACACACAAACTGGGAACCATAGGGCCACATATATTTGAAGGGTTGTTTGGACCAAGGCACTTCACTCAGAGTCATTTATAAAACACCAAAAGGAACTTTGATTGGATAAACCAAAGTTTCTGTGTGGAAATTCTTCCCTTCCTCCTTCTGGAGACCAGGGAAATTATTCCCAACTAAAACACCACCCAACTAATGTGCAGTGACCTACAGAGCTGGTTTTGCAAAGCAGGTCACCATTGGATGGGCAAGGACACACAAACTGGGAACCATAGGGCCACATATATTTGAAGGGTTGTTTGGACCAAGGCACTTCACTCAGAGTCATTTATGAAACACCAAAAGGAGCTTTGATCGGATAAACCAAAGTTCCTGTGCAAATTCTTCCCCCTTCCTCCTTCTGGAGACCAAGGAAATTATTCCCAACTAAAACACCATTCAGGTGTGAGCTGACAAAGACACATTGCAGTGAATTCCACAAAAAGGAAGGGCAGCCCATGGGAAGCTTTGCCTACAGAGGGTTTGGGGAGGTCACCCACCACATCTGCATGCAAAGGGAGAGGAGCAGTGGGGCAAGAGGAGAACAGAGGTCCTGTGACCTCCCAGATGCATCAGAGAGGAGGGAGCTGAAAAGTTTGAGGGCACTGAGACAGCAAAAAAGGTGGATAACTAATAACACAGAGGTCAGAGAGTGGGATCCTCACAGGCAAAGCTGCAAGAGGGGAATTTTAAGCAAATTCCTTTCAGAGGAGAGAGGAGAGGTAAATCCTTGCAGACAGGTCATTCATTTTTACCACCTCCTACACCTTCAAACCTCAATTTAAAGCTTTATTAGATCAGGTTGGACATCAGTACTCGCTGGAACGTGCCACAAAAGGTGGGGGGTTATTTTTTTATAGTTTATTTTTGGATCAGCTAATGGAATTGTTAAAATGATGAGAAGTGAGATCATACTTTTCTTCTTCTCATGAAAGTACTGTAGCCAGAGCAGAGAACTACAAGAAGAGTGTCTTTTTAGAAAACCAAACCAGAAGAAAACAACTGAAAACAAACAACTGAGGATTTAAAAACCTTAACAAATGAAGTGGAGCTCACAAAGTAGAAAAGTCTGAAGATTAGTACATGAAAGAAGAGTTAAGGTAATTCAAATAGTAATACAAAAATGAGATTTTATTTAGAAAAAAAGGTGGTTTCTTTTGTCTCCTTTCCTTTCTTACGAGCCTGAGGTGAACTTTGGTTTGCTTTTCAACAGAAAGTAATGGCTGGATCTATTCATGTTTGTTGACAAAAGCACTTTGACAGCTCCAAGGAAGAGGAAAGGTTTGAAGGACAAGAGATGTCACTCACTTGCCCACAGTAACACTCAGTGAGGGAGAAAAACAACACACAAAGACTCTTTCTATCCAGACTTGCCTCCTGAGAGGCAATAAAACAGCCACCCCAGACCCAGTTCTCCATACAAAACTGGGTTTCTAGCTCATGATTCTCCTCATTTCAGTATTTAAAAGTCAAAGAGAAGAGACAACTCTGCCACAGCAAGGCCACTTCAGGGACCTGCAAAGCCCTTGTCCCTCATTTTTGGGTGTCAGCTAAACCCAGCTGAGGTGTATCTATGTGCCAGCTGTTCCACAGCATAGCCCTGAATCTCAGGTTGAATTTAAGATTTCTCATCAGCAGATTAGGTCTCTGTGTCTGCTCCCATCAATTTGTAAGCACATGGAGCCAGCAAAGATAGAGTGAATTCAGGGAGGAGATTCTCAGCCTTTTATGGCTTTGTGTAGTCAATGCCCTGGTAGCCTCCAGGTCTCATTCATCTCTTTTTCACCCACTCACAGTCTGGAGACACCTTGCCACAAGAAAGCACTTTTATTTCCTTTTCTATACCTAATTATTTTTTCAGAGGACAGAGAAAACAGGGTTTTTACCCCCTCAGGATTCCAATGCACCAAGAGAAAGCACAGTTTGTGTTTAAGAGGAAGACTTAACTCTGTGAGGAGTACATGGGATGGCATTCAAACCCAGAACCAGCTTCTTAATGCTGAAACCATCCCATCCCACCCCTGTGTCCCTCAGCCTTGTTCTGGAGCTCAGCTGGAGCAGCCTCAGAGCTCCAACACCACTCCAGTTGGGACATCCAAAGGCTAAAGACAAACTGGTGATGGCCCTACAAGCTGGTCCCACAGCACTAGTGTAGATCTCAACTGCAGCCTCATCCTCTGGTCATGGATTCATTCCTGCAGCCCTAAATTCTTTGCTGAGGTGGGACAATAAATCCTGCTTTGAGGTGGTGACAGCCACACCCTGTTTCTGGATGGTTTTGTTCCATTTGGCAGCAATCCCCCCAATTCCTCAACACAGGAACATTCCTGCAGGAGAAACTGGGGCTTTGTGTTGCCACCACTATTTCTGCATTTAGGCAATAAATGCTGCAATCAAATATGTAAATTATCCCTGCATCTTCAATCCACAGCTGCCTTTCAGCTGCTCCAGATCTTTCAGTTGTGAACACTTTGAATTTTATCGAAACAGCTTCCAATTTAAAAACAAAACCCCTTTCTCTAGCATTTTTTTAATTACAAATATATTTATTCAGGTTTCCCCTTATGCTTCATTTGTGTATCCCAGCCAGGTTATTTTATGAATACCAAGGGACTGGTTCTATTTTTTGCTTGCCCCAGTGGGTTCTTATGTCAGTGGAGTTATTTTGAATAACCCTTTTATAAAATAGGTCAGAATCAGGTACTTTTAGTGGATGAGAGGGTTGTTATTACCCCTTATTAAAATTTCTCATTGAGCTTTATAATCTTTCTCAGTGCATCAGCAGAACTTGTGATGAAAGCTCTAAAACCAAAGCTTTAGTCATTATTATTATTATTTATATATTCCCTGTTTCAACATTATCCACTGCCCTGGAAGCCTCATTTCATGGTCTTATCTGAAGGGTTAGTGGGCAGGTTGATACCTTTATATGGTTTGGTTCCTTTGCTGGACTCTCCCAGTGTCTCCTCTATTGGAATTCTCCATCATTAACTTGATTATAATAAATAAATCATGTATACAACCATAGCACTGGCTGAGCACAGACCTGGCTGTGTCAGGCACTGTAAAACTGGAAAAGAGACCTGACCCACAGCAAGAAACCACGAGGGGATGGCAGAAAAGTCTCAGTGTGGAACAGATGGACACCACAAGGCTGGGACAGGGAGAGAGACACAGAGAGGGAGCAAAGTGACCCTGCAGACAGCCCCTTTATTCCTCTGTGTGGTTTATCCTGCAGTGCTTTCAGAGGGGGCAGGACTTGGCTCCAGCAGGATTTAACCCCTCCTAAAGTCAAACCAAAAAGCAGAGGAGGGTTCTTGCAAGCAGTCAGCCAGTTTAGGTGAAAAAATATTCAGTCAAAGGCTGCACAGGTTTTTGGATAGGTCCAGTTTGATGAATAACTCATGCCCTGAGGGCAGCAGGGTTGTCTGCAATTGCTTTCTACTCCAGCTACACCATTTCACTTGGCCTTCTCACGATTCAATTTAGCAGTTCCTTTTCCCACCTTTTTAGAGGTATTCCAAATTGTAGTATGTTAGTGGGCAATAAACATTCAATTTTAGACTCAGACCACATTTCCATCCAAATTCCAAGAGTGGGGCCAGAGCTGTCTGCACAGAAACACCCAGTTTGCTGCTTCAGGGCTGCAGAGCAGGCATGGAAATTCTCCAGGAGGTGAGGAGGAAAACAGCAGCATGTGCTGGACCACCCTGTGCATCAGACAGGAGATATAAAGAATTATACGATGATTTGGGTTGGAAGGGACCTTAAAGGTCCTCCAAGTACCAGCAGGGAAGCACAAGGGACTCTGAGCCTTCTTTCAGCCCACCCTGTGTTTTGGAGGAGCTGTGGGTCAAGGTGTTGCTTTGGTGGGGGAAAACCCATCTGTCTGAAGGAAAGCCTAATAAATAACCCCAGAAGGCTGTTTCTATTTGAAACCCCTCCTGCAGGTAAATGGTTGATTGCCAACTCAAGCCTCCATACCCAAAATTACGAGGAGAACATGTGCAGGAATGTGGCAAATAGAGCTTTTTTAAGACCTTGTATTTCTTGCAGGGGATATGACAAAGCTGGGTGTTCCCATCAAGGCAGAAGTGGTTGTTGGAAGACTCACTAGAAGTGTGGTGCTGCTGTCTGTGCTGACACAAGTTTGAAATCATTATTTTCCTAATGTCATTAATGAATTTGTCCAGCCTAATGCAGCAGTTCAATTCCATCATCATTCTGTTCTTCAGGAAATGTTTAAAGCATAAGCTAAAGGGAAAAAATAAAGCAAAAAAATCAAACTGGTTTCCCAGCCAGAGAAAACTATTGCATCTAAATTGTACATTAACTGGGCTGTGTTCCACACAAAGGAACATGAACTTCTGCTGCACCATTTTTTTCATATTCAAGATAATTATGTATTTGTCCTTGCCTTACCTTGTTCCTTTTTTTGCAGTTCTAGTTCCTTTTTTTTGTAATAAGAACTCATTTAAATGCTTGGATTAATAAAAGGACTGGTCAATGGGAGAGGTTCTATGAACAAACCATGTGCTGTTTCTGATACAGCTCCCAGGGATGTGCAGCCCTGAGGGTCCAGCCCCACAGCCTTTCTGAAGGAAAAAACACCTTCGTATCTCAGGAGTGCATCCTCCCTGGATGACTTTTAAGTGTTGGTTATTGAGTTTGAATGCTGTGAATAAGGGAAAAGGAGATGGCAAAGGTGTGGTGAGGCCCCAAAGGCATTCAGAGACCTTGATAGTCCTGACCAGCTTCACATGGGGCTTCCACTCACCCCACCCATGGGCCTCTATTTAAGCTCAGCCCTGGGTTTTCACTCTGGTTTGGGCTATGCTGAAGGAGAGGTGGTCTCTGCCTTGTAACAGCCCTGATTGACCTGGACCCTGCCTTGAGGCTGGGCTTTCTGATGGGACCTTGGACCTGCTTTGTCACCACAAGTTTGGTTCAGCCTTTAGTTGCCCCTGGACCTGCTCTGCTCATTGTGCTCAGGTACTGCGGGTTCTGGGGGGTGACCTCCAGCCTGGGCTTGGCTCCCTGGGAAGAATTCCCACCAGCAGCATGTTGAGAAGAACCCAGAGGTGCCCTGGTGGGTGCTGCTGAGCTGTATGGATATTTTTCAACCTAAATAATTCCATGTTTTGGAGGAACCTTGTATCAATGGTCTCTGAATTATATTTTACATGTTTTATCCCTATTTTGTAAATTATACACATGTACTAACATGGGCATTATTAATTATTGCTCATACCTTCTTTCAGTAGCTCCCCACAGATTTTAGAGGCACTTTAATACCTCTGAGTTGCTCAGATGGTGACTGTACACTCTACACAACTTCTGTGGACACCAGTTTTATCACTGGAAGGCTTTTCCCCTTGCAGGCAGTTTTTGAAATGAGTTATTGGGTATCTTCTTGTTCTACCTCTCACTGTCTCCAGCCCCTGGATGTGGCATCCCCTGTGCTTCCCTTCCTCAATCCCTTGCTGGAGCCCAACCTCACTGCCGTGGTGCTGCTTGTCAGCAATCAGCAGGGCTCTTGTATCTCCAACAATACCTGACATGGAACCATGGTGAGCAGAGCTTTGCATGAAAGACTTTGTAAAAGGAGGATTAGAAAGTACAAACCCTGTAATAATCTTTGTTCAATTCTCCAAGGTAAATTTGCTTGTGTCTCTGAAGGACAATGGGACTGCCATGGCATGTGGGGAAAATAAAAGCAACTCTAATATTGCATAAACTTCCTTCCTTTTTTTTCTCTTCTGCTGGTTTGTATCTAGACTGCTGCAACAAATCCTGTGTCTGAGCAAATCATCCAATGTGATTAGACCTTGGATTCCTGCTTGTAGATGAGCCTAGAGGAGAATGTCCAAGATCTTTGAAGCTGAAAATTGAAAAATGAATAGCAGTGAGAAGCCAGATCTCTGAGCTCACGTATAGCATTTCAGAATGCTTCACAAAACTTATATAGAATTCCAGTTAGCATATCAGCTGCTCCCATGGTAATGTGCTGCCTTCCTTGGCTGTTACCTTGTCGCTGGTGAAGCAGGGAGGAAAAAATCAAGTCATAAGCATGTTTTAACCTCTAAATTTCACTATACCTGTAAAACAAGAGGTTGCATTAACCTTTGCAGGAGGGAGTAATAGCTGGTAATTTATATGTGCAATTTGAGGGAAGCACAGTTCCATGGGGTGATTACTGCAATAAATAACTGAAGTAGAACACCCTTGTCCTAACATAAACCCAACTCCATTTTTCCCAATCCTCTGCATGGAGAGTGGAGCTGGGAGGGTGTGCAGGAGGGAAGGAAGCCAGAAGGGGAGCAGATGTAACCTTCCTATGGAAGTCAAAGAGATCAGGGAGTAAGAATTTAAGATCCAGTGGGTGAGATCCCAGTTTTTTCTGCAGTACCATCAGTGATGTTCCCATTGTGTTATGACAAGTGAAAATAGAGAGGCAGTAGCAAAGGCAATAAATGCTATTGTACAGGTAAGCTGTTTAGGGCAGGAACTGTCCTTTAGTTTTATGGGAACATTACCTGACACAGCCTTGTTCAAACCAATGAGCAGAATTTCAGGGAGCTGCAAGCCAAAGCGATGGCAATGCTATTACCCAGCTAATAATAATTTGATGACCTTTGATAAATATTTTTGGCTTAGCTGCATTTTAATTTAAGAATGTCTGTATGTAGCAGAAACATCCATCAAGCTAAAACCTCCTTTCTAAACCAACCAATATGTTAGTTCCTTCTCCCAGCCCCTCAGTGTGTTTTGCTGCAGGAGCAGTACTTGTTTTATCTCTTTATTGTGCCTTCTGCAATTTATAGTTTTGCCTCACCCTGATCTGTTGCTGAGCTTAGTAAATACAATATGGGGCAAACCACTGGGAAACACATTTCAGAGAAGAAGTTGCTGGGGATGGGGAGAAGGCAGTTGAAAGGTGGATTAAAGAATAATGGAGTGGGGCACATGACAGAGGATGTGTTTTACACCCTGTTCTCTATTCTGCATCTGGCTGTGCTCATTCAAAGGAATTTGTCTTGCCCTCACTAGCCATGGGCACTCAGGAACTTCTTGGATGAGCATCCCAGCTGGCATTAGCTGCTGCAGGGTGGGAGGAGGGAATGGGCTCTCTGGTGAGAACCAAGCTGGCCACAAAAAGCCTGAAAGGTCAACACCACTTTGAGTGCCACCTCGGTGCCCAAGGGCAGCCAGCTCATGTGTCCAGGCAGCAACGGGATGTGCTCTGAACAGAAAGTTCTGCCCACCAGGCAGGTGGCCACTGTCCGTCCTCCCAACCAGCCCCTGAGGGCAGCCTGGAGTGGGTCCTGCTGCTGCACTCCAGGATGGTGCCAGAGGAGGAATTGCACCACATTTCTCATCCAAAACTGCCTGGCCCAGCAAATGCATATGCAAGTCTTCCCTTTGGCTTTGCTGCCAGCAGAGCATCCAGTAAACATCCTGAACTCTCAGCTCAATCTCCCAACCTGTGGCTTTGCACTCCCAGCCCTTCCATTTGTGCCTCCTGCCTTTGCCAGCACTGACCCAGCCAGGCCTCATTATCCCTGGTGCCACCATGGCAGGGCTTAGGTGGCTGTGATTACTGGGAGATTTTAATGTGTTTTTTATGGCTAAAGCCTAGCAATAACTATCTAACAGACTTGTTCCACTGGACTGGTGCCTGTGGACATAATGAACGTCTCTAGCAGGGAATTGCTCCACTCTGCAGATGAGGTTGCTGTAGTTTAGTCCTCATCAAGCTCCTGGGTGTATAATCAAAGAGAAGTTGACAGAGAAATTGGAGTTGAATGCAGAAATGATTTATTGGTTTTCTGCCCACAATGAAGCTTTTTTTTAACCTAAAATATTTGTCTTTGCTGAAAACCAAAGTGTGTTGCTCATTTTTGAGTTTCTAACACCTTTTCAAGCTCTGCAGTATGAGTTCTGGAAATATCCTAAATTAAGAAAATCAGAATCAAACTCTTGTGGTCCTTTTGTCAAGTGAGTACTACTTAGACATAACCCACCTGTCAAATATTTTGTTTTTCTTCCCTAAAACTATTTTTTCAGTACATGAGCTCTTCAGCAAAAAGCCCACCCACCCCAGTTGCCCACAGCCTTTTCTAACTCTAAAACAATAACATTTCACTGGATGTGTGAAAAAGAACAGACATCTCAGTCCTTGGGGTGGAGGTTTGTGTGTCTTTTCCAGTCAATTGTCCTGGCTCTTTCAATTTTGGATTCTCGGGGAGACCATCCCAAAAGCTGTGTAGATGTTCCAGCTTTGTTTAGATCCAAATGTTAGACTCAAGGGTGGAATAAGCTGTTAAGGTGGTGTTCGAGGCAGGTGCTTTCTAAACTCCCCCAGTCTGTTGTTGTGGCTGTGGCTCATGATATAAAAGATTTAAATCACTACCAGAATTGAGTCTTCAGGCCACAAAGGTAATCCATGTTCTGTTGTCCTATCCAATGTACCTGCTGGAAAGCATGAGCCACAGTGCCTGTTCTGAGGGAAGAAATAGCTTGTGACAGGTGATTTTAGTGGAGCTGACATTAATGTATGGGGGAAAAATGTACTTGACCTTCTTGGATGTTTCCATCTACTTTCACAAGAGTTAGGGAGCTCTTCTCTTACTGTGCTCGTGGTTCTGCACTTCTCCATCTTGCAGCATTCCCAAAGTTCATCTGCTAATTATTCATTCCCTGGGTGTACCTGCTGAACTCCGGTTCTCCCCTCTGTTTGCTGCAGGGATTGGATGGAGCCAGAGCACAGGTATCAGTCAGGAGCTTTAGGTCATGGCCAGTGATGTGGGAATGTGGGCAGCTTTATAGGCTAATTCCAGATTCAGAGATGAGCTGTGGAGCAGGAAGGGATGAATCCAGCCCTGGGAGGGGTGGTGCAAGGTCCTGCTTAATGAACATTGCTGAGAAAACAGGTTCATTTCTCAGAATTTTGAGGGATGCTACACAGATCTGGGAACTTTCAGAGGCTGTGTGGAATAGCTGGGAGGCCAAACATCATCCTGAATGCTTGGAAGGTTTCCCTCTCAATGCTTTTAACTTCCAGCTGCCCATAAATGAGGAGCAAAGTACTTTGGTGTTGTTGCTGATCTGCTTCCATAAGCGCCATCTAGAAAATAACCAGCAGAAGCTGTAAATGAGATCAGAACACGTGCCTTGGTCACCCTCTGCCCTGGGAATGTTGTGTAAGGAACAGCTCCATAAGCAAAGGTCTTCATTAGGATTGAAGAAATTAGAACAGGTTGCCTGGATGTATCTCAGAAGACAACAATGCATTGATTTGTAATTTAAAAATAGATGAAAAAAATTTTATATTGACATGATCCTGGCACTTCAAACAAACTTTATTCCCCCCTGTTCTTGTGGAGAAGGCAAAAGCCATTAGAATTTATCAACTATGTTAGTAATAAGATAGTAGAGGACTTGCTGAAGGAGGAGATGCCCCACTGCAGAAAAGGACTTCTGTGTCCTTCCACATCCCACCTCCAGGTTCCTGTCCCATGTGATGGGAAACTCAGTGAAATTGGTTAAATGCACTGGACATCTTTTGCTTAAAGGCCACATGGAATTGTGACTTTTTGTTTCAGGAAGCCTTTTTTTTGTTGGCTGAATCCCTGTATAAGATGCCTTGACTTCTGCTGTTCCCAAACCCCTGCCAGGATGTGCTGTCAGTCATTTTATCTTCTCTGCAGGAATAACTAAAGGTGATAAAATACTTCATCAAAGCCAGTAGGACCTGCATTAAAAACTATCATGATTAGATAATTTACTACATTTATTCCTATATTTTTTTAGGTCTTGCATTTTATATTATATATAATACCTCCAGAATTACTGATTATTATATTTTCCAATACAAAAGGCAAGTTCAGTATCATAGTTACCATGGAATCCTAGAATGGTTTGCGATGGAAGGCACTTTACATCCCATCCAGTGCCACCCCTGCCATGGGCAGGGACACCTCCCACCAGCCCAGGTTGCTCCAAGCCCTGTCCAACCTGGCCTTGGGCACTCCCAGGGCTGGGGCAGCCACAGCTACTCTGGGCACCTGTGCCAGGGCCTGCCTACCCTCCCAGAAAAGAATTATACTTTACAGCAGGGATTCACATGGAAAAGCAGCAGTTCCATTTGCTTCTCCTTAGTTTCTTATTAAAAAGCAAAATAATCAAGAAACTAAACATTTCCTGGAAAGTCATTTTTCAGCCTTTGATTCTTGCTCTCGCTGGAGAGGTAAAGCAGCCTTGTTTCCAATTGTGGGATAATTTGTGTAATATAACAGGATTTCTGGATTTATTGTCTAGTGTTTTGTTTAGCTTATGACAAAAACATTTTGTTGTGAAGGGAAATAAATGCCTGGTGATATAGGCTTGATGTGGGTTGTTTGGGGGATTTTTTTTTTTGCTGGCTGGATTTACATTTTGTGCACCGTTGAATATTTGCTCCTGAAGGACTTAAAATTGAGGTATTAGAATAGCAGGGAAATGGGAGTGAGGGGGTACTGGGGCACATGGGAATTTAACAGTGGGGTTTGCAGTGTTGAGGAGAAAAGATTGGCTATTTTTTATTAAAAAGCTTTGTCCAGGTGACAGGCTGTGTGTGCTCAAATGCTGAATATTTCCTTCTGTTCGCTTGACACAATCCTGACTTTCACAACTGATTTTTTTCTTTTGCCCATGCCCATGAATACTGCATGTTTTTTTAATGCAAGTTGTTACATAAAGCTAAAATTAGTTTAGAGACTGTCATACTTTTGGAAAGAAATCTGAATGCCATTCAGGAGAAGTGACATTGGGTTATATTGGAGCGACTGAATAGATGATGGTTTAAATGCCCCTCTGGAACATGAATGCAGACATTTTGATTAATGTCTTTGTCATGGGCAAAGATTATTTAGTTAATGATTTGCAGTTTCCTTTGCCTGGCTCTAGGAAAGCTTGCCAAATCCCGGGGTGCCAGGGAGGAACCAAGCAGCTTGAAGCCATTGGGTTATTCATGTGCTTTCAGCACGTGCCCAAAAGCTCTTCTGGACCAGGCTTGAGGCTTGCAGGGAAATAAAGCTCATAAAATGCTAGAAATCAAAATATCTCTCATTCAGCCTTTGATTTGAAGGGCCCAAAAGCTTAAAAGAACTGTGAGGGTGGGTGGATGTGGTGCAGTTTGGTGACCTTTCTGGACAGTCCTGCTTGGGAGGAGCTGGTGTCCCTTCCAGGTTGGGCACCCTGTGCTGCTGGTGTGTGGCACTGAGCTCAGCCTACAGGCACGGCACAAGGCCCAGCTTAATTAGTTCTGCAAACCTGTGCTGGCCTGGGAGAGCAGCTCTGGTGGTTTTGCTCAATGCACTGAGAACAGGAGGAGCCGAAGGGGCAGGCTGGGGCGGTGTCCTGAGGGGCCGAAGGGGCAGGCTGGGGCGGTGTCCTGAGGGGCCGAAGGGGCAGGCTGGGGCGGCGACCTGAGGGGCCGGAGGGGCAGG